>CM039516.1:29051736-29295240 GCA_022432975.1 Begonia masoniana | reverse complement strand
CTGAGGAAACACGCTATTCGTAGTTAAAACACAATTTGAAGTATAATACGTCCAAATTACAAAACCTTTGCTAATTTAGAAATTCTCATAAATTTTCACTTAGCTACATTTAAAGCTTTTTCAACCTTATTATAGCTCGATTATCCAAATAACGAGTTTTCCTCCTAAAACCGAAAGTTACCAATTTATAACTTTTCGCAAATCGACTTTTCTTCGTCCAAAACGCCTTCATACGTTCAATTATAGTAATCACGGCTAACCTTTTAATTACGAATCCTAATTCGACATTTTATCGAAAAACCTTAGTTTGCCGAAACGCTACAAAGTGGAAAGGCCGTTAAAAAGAAAAGGAATGAACTTTAATCCTCGGTTTGCACCAAAAACCGAGAACCCTCCCAAATTTTTCTCCAAAACCGAAGAGAAGAAGTCTACTCCAAACAATTGGCCACAAAAGAAGGAAGAGGGAAAGAAGTTTGTCAATGAAAGCACTCGGTTAAAGGCTAGAGAAATCAAATGCTTCAAGTGCCTAGGCCATGGTCACATAATGGCACAATGTCCAAATCAAAGAGTCATGGTTCTCAAGGGAGACTTAAAGAAAGGCTTAGATCCGGAGGAATTAAGTAGTGAAGCAGAAAAGGAGGGAGAAGACAATGAAAATTTTCATGTTCAAGAGGATTCAATTCTTCCACCTAAGGGGCCAATGATGATAATTAGGCGCACTCTCATGACAAAGCAAATTGAAGAACAATGCCAACAAGAAATTATCTTTCATGGCCGATGCTTCATCAAGGATAAGCTTTGTGCTCTTATCATAGATGGGGGAAGTTGCACCAACGTGGCTTCAAGGGAACTAGTGGATAAACTTGGCTTGGAAACCTCCAAGTATTCTACTCCTTACAAACTGAGATGGTTGAACGACAAGGATGATGTAAAGGTGACCGAGCAAGTAAGTGTGGAATTTACCATTAGGAATTACAAATATAAGATGTTATGTGATGTGGTCCCCATAAGTACAAGCCATCTTTTACTCGGAAGACTGCGGCAATATGATCAAAAAACAACACATGATGGTTTCACAAATTATTATTCATTCCACTACAAGGGTAGAAAAATCAATCACATTCCTCTCCAACCCGATCAAGTTGCACGAGATGATGAGAAAGAAAGAAAAATACGGAGAAAACTAATATTTTCCTATCAAAAAGGGAATTGAGAAGTTCTCTTCTAGAAGGAAGACCTACTATCCTTATGCTTTTCCGAGATAGAATGGAGAATTTGAGAAGTGTTCCTCAAGCCGTGCAAAACCTCCTCCTCACGTATCAACATGTGTTTCCGGAGGAGTTACCACAAGGGTTACCACCCCTCCGTGGTATTGAGCATCAAATTAATCTCCAATTGGGTGAAGTACTTCCAAATCGGCCGGCCTATTGAATGAACCCCGAGGAGACAAAAGAATTACAACATCAAGTGGAGGAATTGCTTAATATTAGATATATAAGAGAATCCATGAGTCCTTGTGTCGTGCCCTCACTTTTAGTGCCCAAAAAGGATGGTTCCATGCGAATGTGTGTGGATAGTAGAGTCATCAACCAAATCACAATCAAGTACCGTTTTCTATTCTAAGGCTTGAAGACATACTTGATGAATTACGTGGAGTATCGTTCCTTTAAAAGGTGGATCTTAAGAATGGGTACCACCAAATTCGAATAAGGGAAAGGGACGAATGGAAGACGGCTTTCAAAACCAAGTATGGTTTATTTGAATGACTAGTAATGCCCTTCGACCTCTCTAATGCACCAAGCACCTTCATGAGGCTCATGCATTGAGATTACTTGGGCAAGTTTATAGTGGTGCATTTTGATGACATCCTTATTTATAGCATAGATTTCGAATCTCATATGGAACAACTCGGCATTCTTTTCAACACCCTTAGAGTTGCAAAGCTTTATGGCAATCTCAAAAAGTGTTCCTTTGCTCAACAAAAGGTGTACTTTCTTGGTTTTATTATCTCTAAAAGTGGCATGGAGGTAGATGACTCAAAGATCTCGGCAATCAAGGAATGGTCAATTGTAACCAATATTTTTTAGGTACGACGTTTTCATGGCTTGGCTACTTTTTACAAGAGGTTCATTAAAGACTTCAGCTCCATCATGGCCCCAATTATCAATTGTACCAAGAATGGCAAAGAATTCAGGTGGAGTCAAACTTGTCAAACTAGCTTCGAAATGATCAAGGACAAGCAATGCCGAGCACCCATGCTTATGTTACCTTACTTCAATACAGTATTTGAAATAGAATGCGACGCATCCAGATTAGGCATTGGAGCACTTCTTATACAAGAAGGAAATCTAATTGCTTATTTTAGCAAGAAATTAAAAGGAGCCACACTTAACTATTCAACCTACGACAAGGAATTTTATTCGGTGATAAGAGCTCTTGAAACTTGGCAACACTATCTACTCTCCAAGGAATTTATCAATCATACCGACCATCAAGCATTGAGGCATATTAAAATTCAAGCCAAGCTCAACCAATGACATGCAAAGTGGGTGGAGTTCTTGGAACGATACCCTTATATTATCAAATACAAAAGTGGAGAGACAAATGTTGTGGCCGACGCCTTATCGAGGAGATATGCACTTTTAACCGAATTAAATACTCAGCTTTTTGGTTTTGAGTGGATCAAAGACAACTATGCAGGTAATCAAGACTTTGGCCAATATCTAACCCTCATCAAAGACAACATCGATTCTGGATTCTACCTCAAGGATGGTTATCTTTTCAAAGGAAGGAAACTATGTATTCTTCAAGGTGGAATCCAAGAAGCATTATTCAAAGAAGCACATGGAGGTGGGCTAGCATGCCACTTTGGAGAAAAGAAGACTATAAAGGCCATCAAAGAACACTTTTATTGGCCTCATCTACTCAAAGACGTGCACAAGTTTGTGGAGAGATGCATCACTTGCAAGAAATCTAAAAGCTGATTATTACCACAAGGATTATATCTTCCACTTCCGATTCCAATGCATCCGTTAGATGAAGTTAGTATGAATTTTGTGTTAGGCCTACCCTGCACTAAAAGGGGGAAAGATGCTATAATGGTTGTAGTGAATCGATTTTCTTAAATAGCGCACTTCATTGATTGTTCAAAGACGGATGATGCAATAGACATAGCCGATCTATATTTCAAGGAAATAGTCTGCATACATGGTATTCCAAAAACTATCGTGTCGGATAGAGACACTAAATTTTTAAGCTCTTTTTGGAAGACTCTTTGAGGAAGATTTGGCACCAAGTTACTTTTCAGTACTTCATTCCACCCTCATACGGATGGACAAACCGAAGTAGTAAATAGAACCTTGGGAGCTTTATTACGGAGCATCATAGGCAAGCGCCTAACCGAATGAGATTTTCACCTCCCTTATGTTGAATTTGCATACAATAGAAGTGTGCATGATTCAACCCTTAAAACCCCTTTTAAGGTTGTATATGGTTTTAACTCGCGCACTCCTCTTGACCTTGTTTCTTTACCTATGAAGGAACTAGTGAATTATAGTAGAGTTGATAAGGCCGAGCGAGTAAAGAGCATACATGAATCCGTGAGGAAGGCAATACAAAATAAGAATGAAAGCTATGCTAGACTAGCCAACCATGGAAGAAAGGAGGTCATATTCAATGTTGGGGACTTAGTATGACTACATCTACGAAAGGAAAGATTTCATAGTCTAAGGAAGTCTAAATTGCTTCCAAGGTGCGACTGACCTTTCAAAATCACGGAGAAGATCAATAACAACGCTTATGAACTTGATCTATCAAGAAGAGATTATGGAGTATCGGGCACTTTAAATGTATAAGAATTGTCACTGTATGTTGAAAACCATAAAGAGGAAGAGATGAATCAACAAATGGATTTGAGGACAAATCTTCAATTACCGGGGGAGGATGATGTGCCTCAAGGCCCGATCACTAGGGCCCGATCCAAGAAGCTAATTAATCTACTCATGTCATATGTAGGTGAATTCCTCAAAGCCAAGGATGTATTTGATCAAACACCTCAAGATAGAGAAAAGACATTTCATTCACTTAAGTGGAATAAACCTGAGTTAACATTAACCCAAGAAGAAGGAATTTGTCTCCCTTGATCAACAATTATTGTAACCTTTTTTATTTGTGTTTATTTTACGTATTTAAAGGGCATGCATGGTAGGGTATGATGGTAATTTACAAAGATAAGGAAAAGTTCCTTATTTCAAGAGAAGATAAGGAAAGTTTCCTTAGTAATTTACAAAGATAAGGAAGAGTTCCTTGTTTCAAGGGAAGATAAGGAAGGGTTCCTCATTTCAAGAGAGTGCGTGGCTCATCCTTGCACGTGCGCCCATGCGTTCATCTTTTATTTAATTATTGCTTTAGTTTTTAGCCTATGTTTTATTTCAAGAGTGGTTATTAAAAACCCTCGAGACTCTTATGTTTAGAAGATTTGATGGAATAGAAAAATTGAGGTTTTCCTCTCCCAAAAGTTGAGTTCTTCCTATTTCAAGAGTGGTTATTAAAAACCCTCAAGACTCTTATGTTTAGAAGATTTGATTGAATAGAAAAATTGAGGTTTTCCTCTCCCAAAAGTCGAGTTCTTCATTGGAAGGTTTCGCGCTGCTATTTTTCCTTCCTAGGATTAATTGTTGTTAAAACTATCTTCATATTGTGAGTCTAGTGAAGATTTTTACGAGTGTATTCCTTTCTATCGTTTTAGTTGTAGGTATAACGTAAACATAAGGGTGTACGAACTCTCAAACCGCCTCGTTGGAGTTCTCCTAATCCATTGGAGACAAGGTCGACAGGTATCTTACTTAGTACCGCAATCGAACTAACCTTTAAAGTTATCGTTTTTTTTATTTTGCTTCTGCATCACATCATAACTAAATGCCAATATATTTTTATTCTAACTCAATTATCATGGACTCTTCATAATAATCAACAACATTTCTCATTTTACAACATTTTAAATTTTCATACCAATTATTCAGTAAGGTTTGCAAAACACCATTAAATCAAACTAAACCTTAACCTTGAAAGTTGACTATTCTAATAATTAAGTAAAATTAAACCATCAACCTACAACAAACCATAAAAACTTCAATAATCATATATTTCAAATAGTCTAAAAAATTTCATAGTTTCGCGCTTGAGATCAAGACCTTCATTTTACTCATTTCCTATATCCGTCTCACCTCTGTGAGTTTCTAGGTTCCTTAGCAAAAAAGCTTCAGTAATAAGCAACACTTGCTATCTTCCAAGGTTTGTTTCTAGTTTTGACACTGTTCTTATTGTCATACATGGTTAACTATATATTTTACATTGCCACCATCATGTATAATGCATCATAATCTCCAAAGAACGTTACCACCGTCATGCATAACTCTGTTTGTATTGTGAATTCCGTATGTAAAATTCATTGATTTTGTAAAAATTGAATAAATTTTGTAAATAAATGACGTATATTTATCTTATGGATACTTTAGTGTTTAGAATTAATCATAATATCGAAAATGATAATTTACAATCCTGTGATTAAAAGTGAAAATTGTCACGATGATTAAATATCATAATAAAGCTAGATAAATTAAAGTTAATTAGGATTTAAGGATTAAATTATTTATAGAGTTGTTAATAAACACACATATATGTCTGCATGTATAATTAAATCCTTTGTGTATATGTGTGTCTGCATAGGTGTGTGTGAGCGTATAAGCATCCGTGCGTGCATACGTACGAGCGCATGTTAGCATACGAGCATCCGTATGCGCACGTGTGTGGCAAAATTATAAGAATTTTTTACTTGTATAAAAATGGGGTCGAATCCCCTTCCTCTCTATGCAAGAGGAGAAATTGAAAGAGAGAAAAAAAAATAGGAGGAAAAATGTCGCCAATCATTTAAACAAACATTTAGCCAATGTCCATTTCCTCAATCCTTATAAGTGTCTTTAAGGGTACATTGAATCTAACTCCCTTTTTCGTTTCAGTTTTGTAGTTTTATACATTTTTTAAAAAAATTCAATTTTGAGATGGAAACTCAAAATCATTAGTTAATTCCAAACTTTCGTGTTAATTTTGTTTTAGTATTATGATGGTGTTGGCATTATTTAAATCTGATTGGTAGACGAATTGGTGGAAAGTGATGTTATCTATGAAATACTTATTTGGTATTGGGTTCTGCCTCTATTATGAGGTGGTCCCTCGTAATGAAAAATAAAATAAAATAAAAAGAGATAGAGATAAGTGGTTTTTTAAAGGGAGATTGAAGTGACAGAACAAAAAAAAATAGATTTTTCTTCGGGTTTTTCGATCTTTGTGTGTAAGATCAAACGTCGATTCTTCTCCGCTTCATCCAAGATTTTAGAGTGTTCTTCGTGTCGCCAAGATGTACAATTCTACTAGTTCTGATTATTGAAGAGCAAAAGTCACTACTGTGGCGTCAGTAGATTGGTGACATCGCTCTATTTTTCTTTTACTTTTTGTGAATATTGTTTCTTCTAACATTATTCTAGAAATGATTATTGTGTACCCATTATTTAATAGTAGAAGATCATATCAAATTTTTGTACCATGAACGTAGGCACATTGTCAAACCACGTAAGATTTCAGAATGTTCTTCGTGTCGCCGAGATTTACAATTCTACCAATTCTGATTATTGAAGAGCAAAAGTCACTGTTGTGTCTCCAGTTGATTGGTGAGATCGCTCTATTTTTCTTTTATTTTATGTGAATATTGTTTCTTCTAATTTATTCTAGAAAGGATTATTTGTAACACCCGGTTCTATCAACCAATTCTCTATTTCCTTTAAATTAATGGCACACTTTAAATGGCAATAATAAAAGTAGGGTTAATGGATGACTAGGCAAGGGCATAAGGGTAATTGGATATTTAAAAGTGGATAACGTATTTAAGAAAAGGGGTTTTGGGTTTAATGAATTGTAGCCGCCACTGTATTTCCAATTCATTTTCGACTCTCAGCTCCTAAGCTCAGCAGAGTGCGATAGGAGATCCTTCCTCTGATTTCCCTCCGACTTAGGTGAGTTTTACTATGGTATCTTACTGCTTTATGATTATAGACGATAGAGGAGTATCGTAGATGCATATTCCTGGAAAATGTAGGGTGTAGGAGTTGAGTCGGGTCCCGTATGGAATCGGAAATGCATATAGGATAGAGTCCTGAACTAGCTCCGTAAGTTTCTGAATAGTATGGAATAAGGTTTAGTGAAGATCTAATCGGTATTCTGTTTATGACTTAGGTGAGCGAACTTCTAAAGTAGCTTATAGCCGAGCGATTTCCAGGAGACCAGGTAAGTGAAGTATGCATGTGTCTTCGGGCCTACATCACAAAACAGTAGGACTATGTATGCTCGAAACGTGTCTGTATGTCATGCATCATATTTGGAAAGTATGCGAAAATGAATTTACACGAAACAGCATGGTAAGGAATGAGCAGATTGTAAAAGATAAGCTATTAAGGGAACTAATCCGCCCCTTAACTTATGAAGGGATTTATAACTTTGGGAAGATTGATCCACTTCCCAATGGAATTTTAGGATCAGATCAGCTGTTAAGGGAATTAATCTGCCCCTTAATTTATGAAGAGCATGTATGACTTTGGGAAAACTGATCCAATTTCCAATGGAACCGAGGGATCAGATCAGTGAATGAATGTAATATGCAACTGAGATGAGAAAGTAGAAAATGCATGTTTAGGAATTTATGTTTCAGCATTTCGATTCATTATTGCTTTACTTACTTAGCATTAGGCTAATAGATGAGTTTTGTGAAGTAGGTGAAGAAGCCTCAGAAGGTGTGTTCTCTGAGCATGTTGAGGACTAGGCTGGTTGGGGGAGCACTTCAATGCCACGGATTGGTGATTCTGATGAGGCGGTTTAATTATTGTCTGTAAGTGGAGTCTAACTTTTCAGATGTGCTGTTGAGTGGTGTAGAGGATTTTGATGATAGTGATAGTTGAAGGTTTTAGAATGTCTTGAGTTTTTTTCTTGATTATGAAGACTCGATTTAGTTTTGTTACAGATTGTTATTTTGGGAGTTTTATTGGATAATGATACAAATGCTGGTTTTAAAGTTTTTATTTTGTCGGATTTCAGAAGTTTCTTAGGGTCAGGTTGTTTTGAATGTTTTCTATGTGATTTGCAAGCTCAACCATCGGTGGATGTAGTCTACCGGTGAATGTTAAGTGTTTTCGTCTATTGGTGGATTTAGTCCACCAGTGGATGTCAAGTATTTTCGTCTATCGGCGGATTTAGTCCACCGGTGGATGTCAAGTGTTTTCGTCTATCGGTGGATTTAGTCCACCGGTGGATGTTGAGTGTTATCGTCTATCGGTGGATGTCAAGTTTTAAATCTATCGGAAGACGTAGAAGTAATTTTGTCGTTTAGTGGTCGGTGGATGTCAAGTGTTTTTGTCTATCGGTGGATTTAGTCCACCGGTGGATGTTGAGTGTTATCGTCTATCGGTTGATGTCGAGTTTTAAATCTATCGAAAGACGTAGAAGTAATTTTGTCGCTTAGTGATCCGTGGATGTCGAGTTTTAAATCTATCGGAAGACGTAGAAGTAGTTTTGTCATCTAGCGATCGGTCGATATGTTCTGTTTTCCTTCCCCTTTCAACCGTCTTGAATATTTTAACTATTTAACAAATATTGCTTTTATAAGACGATTTTCCGCTGCAAGTTTTAACGTTTTAAGAGTCAAATCTTGATCATTGAATGAAATTTTAAATTTTTCTCAAAAGTCATAGTTTGGTTTAAATTTTATGAGTAACGAACCGGGTTTATATAATTCAGGGCGTCATAGTATGGTATCAGAGACATTCAGTTAAACCATTCAAAGGATTACTCATCAGTGCCGATCGTCGCATGGAAGTACTCCAACAACTGCAAGTGTTTATGTTAGCTTTAGTTATTAGATGTTTATGAGAATAGTTAACTCTGTGCAGGAATTTAGCATAATGGCTAGGCGCCCAGGAAGACCAAGGAAACCAAGAGAAATGGCAAATTTAAGAAGTGATGAGGAGCCTAGTGTGATTAGGCACCGACAGATTTGGTGCGTTAGCAAACAGACTTAGTGCGTCAGCAGTCTGATCAGTTAGGAGTGCTGTTGAACCGAGAAGTACAAGGAAGTGCTAACTCGGGTTCCAGCAGTGAGCATTCAGGAGACCGATTCTGGAGGCTACAGCCGCCCACATTTGATGGAAGATCATCCAACCCGATTGTTGCTAAGGAGTGGCTTAGGAAGATTGAAAGCATGTTCCGATGTGCCAACATCGGAGAAGGAGACAAAGTCACTCTGGCGACGTTCCATTTTGCTGGGGACGCTCAACTCTGGTGGGAGACAATAGAGACCACCACTGATGTTCTGGCTATGTCCTAGTCTCAGTTCAAAGAGGTTTTCCACGAGAAATATTTTAACAGCACCGTCCAGGCCGTAAAGAAGGTAGAATTCCTGAACTTGAAGCAGACAGGGTCTGTGGCGAAGTACGTCAGACAATTTGAGTCTCTGTCCAGGTTCGCTGGACACCTTGTTCACAGAAATGAAGATAAGGTGTTTCTATTTATGCAAGGACTGAAGCCTGATATGTACAGAGGAGTCAAGTTTTCGGGTTATAAGGGTTTACCTTTCAGTGAAGTTGTGTACACTGCATTGGAAGTGGAGGAAGCTGAAATGAAATGTTCTGGACCGAAGGAAGCCCCACGAAAGTTCATCCAGCCCCAACAGCAGAGAGGAATGAAGAGGCCCAATGAAGGCCAGAGTAGTCAAGGAACAGGAAGGAAAGTACCGGATACCAGAAAGTTTCCCCAGTGCCCGAAATGTTTGAAGAGTCACTTGGGCGAGTGCAGATTTGGGACAGGAAGGTGTTTCAACTGTGAGGAGATTGGACACACGTACAGAGATTGCCCTAAGCCTAAAATCACCTGATGCTTCAACTGTAGCAAGGTCGGCCATATCAGCAAGGACTGCCCAGCCTTAATGAATGACCCTGCTAGGTTGAAACCGAGGATATTCTCCATGATGGAGTCGGGTGATGAAGACCAGCCTGCTGTGGTGTCAGGTACCATATTGATCAACTCTGTGCCCGCTTTTACTTTAATAGATTCTGGTGCGACGCATTCCTTTATAGCATCTGCGTTTGCTGTTAAATTAGATGTACAATTTAACCCTTCTATGCATGTGTTTAATGTTGGATTACCCTATGGTGAACGCATGCACTCTAATCAAGTGATGCTTAATAGTGTGGTGTCAGTGGGAAGTGTGAATCTACCTGCTGATCTCATTATCATGGACATTATGGGATATGACGTAATCCTAGGAATGGATTGGTTGTTTAAGCAATATGCCACAATCGACTGTAGGACTAGAGTAGTTAGTTTTCAACCCCCTGGTGGTGTGAAACATACCTTCCAAGCTTTAAAGAAGAGTAAGGAAATGTCTGTTATGACTTCTATAAATTGTAGACACTCACCATGCAGAGAGTACTTATGCTTCTTGGCCAGTGTCCTAGATACACAACTAGTAGGAAAAGCAACTCCCCAAAACATCTTAGTTGTCCAAGAATTTCCAGAAGTGTTTTTAGATGACCTTCTTGGCTTGCCACCAGATAGAGAAATTGAATTTGTTGTGGATGTTTACCCAGGCGCTGAGCCTGTATCTAAGAATCCATATAGGTTAGAACAACCAGAACTTAAAGAATTAAAGAAACAGTTGGAGGATCTACTGAAGAAAGGGTTCATACGCCCAAGCTTTTCACAGTGGGGTGCACCTGTCCTTTTTGTCAAAAAGAAAGATGGATCAATGCGTATGTGCATTGATTATAGGGAATTGAACAAGTTAACTGTCAAGAACAAGTATCCGTTGCCAAGGATTGATGATTTATTTGACCAGCTTAATGGTGCACGAGTTTTCTCTAAGATTGACCTAAGGTCAGGTTACTATCAACTAAAAGTCAAAACCGAAGATATCCCAAAGACTGCCTTTCGCACAAGATATGGATATTATGAGTTTTTGGTTATGTTCTTTGGATTGACTAATGCACCGGCAGCCTTCATGGATCTTATGCATAGAGTGTTTCATGAGTATTTGGATAAGTTTGTCATTGTGTTTATAGACGACATTTTAATTTATTCACGTAATAATGATGAACATGCAAGGCATTTGAGTTTAGTGTTAGAAGTACTGAGACAGCACCAACTGTATGCAAAATTTTCCAAGTGTGAGTTTTGGTTGGACAGAATTCACTTTCTTGGTCATGTGAACTCTGGTGATGGAATATGTGACGACCCTAACACTGTACCCTATTTTCCCGTACTTTTTTTTTTTTATCCTATATAACTTTAAATGAACTCCATGCGGAATTTGAATTAAAATCGGAATCGTTAATACCGTTCAAAAACTATTTTTTTTAAAACCACTTAATTATAACTTTAAAACAATTTAAATAAAACTTAAAACAATTAATTAAAAACTATTAAAATTAATTAAAACAATCGGCAGGGGAAAAAGACAAAAGCAGAGGCGAAAGGGGCATTTGCCCCAAAATCCATAGGGGCGATCGATCGCCCATTTTAGGCGATCGATCGCCTATGTCAAAATCGTGAGGGGCGAACAATCGCCCCTCACGCTAGCGATCGATCGGCACACTCCCTGGAAAATTCCAGGGAGTGGCGATCCCTCTGCCGATCGCTGGCGAGCGATCGGCAGCTTCTCTGCCTCCTTCTTCTTTCTTTTTCTTTTCTTTTTCTTTCTCTTCTTTCTTTTCCTTGCATACATATACACTTAACACACTAAACATCACAATAACATCAACCTCAACTCACTCATAATTCCATCTATTTCCTCACTTCTTCAATCACCCAAAATAACAACTTAAACTCAATTAAAAACATAACATATTTTCATAAAAACAAACTTCGTGGTTCGGTATAAAAACCGATCATTTTCCTAATAAAAAACGTTTTATAAAAACAGTTTCTATAACGTTTAAAAACATTAAAATGTAAACCTATCAACTAAGCAGAACCAAACACCCTAAAATGTTTCTATACAACCATTAGCACGACAATTCCCAAAAATTCTCAAAACACCTAACCATGAGTCCCACGGGTCAAAATGCGCCTCGACTGCGCCAGCACACTCCCGCAACCATCCTCCGTCAACTGCATCACTCCTCAAGTGGAGGGACCTCGTCCTCACCTATGTCAAAGTCACCTACACCATTCAGACACACTATGAGATAAAAATCTCAGTAAGCTCTACGTAAATGCAATGCATGCTGTGCATATGAATTCGTAAATCATGCATCATTTTCATTATCTTTACTCTGGTTGTCACCGAGATCTCAAACCCCTAACCGGGAGGGCACATCGAGCGGTCGGACTACCCTTTCCAGCTAGAGGAGGGGGGTACACGCTTACAACACGTACAGCCGTGATTGAGCCTCATCTCGCATGACCTATAACTGTATGAGTACATATTAGATGTGGTATTGTGACAGACCCGTAGTCGTTCTACACAATAGATCAATAGCCCCTCTCCATGCCACATCGCCATTTTCTTTAAAATATTGTGCGAAAATTCATTTTCTATGCATAATTTAAAACCGTGATGCGTGAACAGTTAATGGCATAATTTAAACATACAGCATACGTACCATCAAGACAACTAAAGCTATTATAAACATATTCTTTAAAAGGACTAAACCTAACTACCCAACCAAAGCATGTAAACAAAACGTCACCAAAATTCCTCGAGACGACCTCGACGTACGGTGTAGGCCAATCGGCCAGAGAAGATCACGAGAACTTACCTCGCGTCCGTCACAACTCTCGCTCCGTCCACGAGCTCTGTTTACCTAAGCAATTTCCACCAAATTGTCGTTAAAACGAGCTTAAACAATTAAATGCTTAAACTAGCAAAATCCTTAACTAAGGAATTTCTCCTAGTGCTATAACTCAACTAATCGAGGCGTTTCAACAACCAATTCGCGCTCGATACCACGAAATATCCGTTTACGAGTTTTCTCCAAAAACCCCTAAATTCTCAAATTTCAACATTTCTCACCAAATCAATTTGACTTCGTCCAATAACGTTCAATACGTCATTTATATCCATAAACTCGATAAACCTATCAATCTCGAACCATAAATCGCGTTTTTAACGAAACCCTAAACGAACCCTAATCGTTTAAACTCCGTAAAAATTGAAACAAACTTTGCTAAAACCTTAGAATCGTACCTAGGGTCGAGTTTGGAGAAGAAATCGCGAAGAAAACGAGACGATCGGAGGACGAATTGTCGGAGAGGAGAGAATCGTCGTTGAATCGCCGAAGGAGGGAGAGAATTCGCAGGAGAGAGAGAGAGAGTTAGCCGTGAAGAAGAAGAAGAAGAGTGTAATATTTTATAATATTGACTTGACAATTTACCATTTTGCCCTTCCTTTGTTTTCTATTTGTTTCGTCCTTCGTTTCGTTAATTGTCTAACGATTCGTTTTCTTCAAATTCTCTTATTTCACCAATAAGTCCAACTCGTTATAAGGGTTCTATTAAAACTGTCCGTTCGCAATTCGGACCTCGTTTACTATTTTTACCAAAGTATCTTTTATATTACGATAAACGTAATTCTCGCAAAATTAGCGTTAAACTCCTAAAATTCCCGTAATTTTTTGAAAATCCTTATTAATTATTAGGATCGTAATAACGCTTTCTTTTCGCAAAATGGACTTGATTTGACATATTTAACAAAAATGCCATTTACATTAAAATAATAATATTTCGTACAGCCGGGTATTACAGAATATCTGTCGATCCAGCCAAGGTTCAAGCAGTCAAGGAGTGGCCCCAACCGAAGAATGCTGCAGATATTCAGAGTTTCCTTGGACTTGCAGGATATTACAAGAAGTTTATTGAAGGATTCTCAAAGATTGCAATACCCCTCACTCGGTTAACTAGGAAAAATATGAGGTATGTGTGGACTGAGGATTGTGAGCATAGTTTTCTGACCTTGAAACAGAAACTGACCAATGCTCCAATTTTGACCCTTCCTGTTGAAGATGGCAAGTTTAGCATTTATTGTGATACTTCCAAAATTGGTCTTGGATGTGTGTTGATGCAAGATGGTAGAGTAATAGCTTATGCCTTAAGGCAGTTGAAAACACATGAGAAGAATTACCCTACACATGACTTGGAATTAGCTGCGGTAGTATTTGCACTTAAGATTTAGAGGCACTACCTGTATGGACAAAGTTGTGATATATTCTCGGACCATAAAAGTCTGAAATATATCTTCACACAGAAGGAATTAAACATGAGGCAACGTCGATGGTTGGAGTTTGTAAAGGATTATGATTTTGAAATTAAATATCATCATAGCAAAGCAAATGTAGTAGCAGATGCTTTGAGTAGAGTGACAACTTCAGCCTCAGCTATGATTTTTGACATGCCATTAGCCTTAGAGTCAAAATTCCAAAGGTTTAATCTAGAAACAGTATCCAGTGTATCAGCTATACTTTCGGCCATAAGCTTAAAGCCTACTATTCTAGAGAAAATAAAGGAAGCTTAGACAAACGATGTAGAGTGCAACAAGTACAGATTAA
The DNA here is from genome assembly GCA_022432975.1 of Begonia masoniana. Taxonomy (NCBI): domain Eukaryota; kingdom Viridiplantae; phylum Streptophyta; class Magnoliopsida; order Cucurbitales; family Begoniaceae; genus Begonia; species Begonia masoniana. The sequence goes on along the minus strand of CM039516.1, from coordinate 29,280,598 downwards.
GCATAGAATCTACTGTTAATTCAGATTTCAATCTTTCCAATGACGGGATCCTTAAGTTTAGAAATAGATGGTTTGTTCCTGCCATAAAAGAACTTCGAGATAAAATTCTTTCTGAAGCACATTCTTCTTGATTTTCTGTCCACCCTGAGAGTACGAAGATGTATAAGGACCTCAGACAACATTATTGGTGGCCATGCATGAAGAGATGTGTGGAAGAGTATGTAGGATCGTGCTTGATTTGTCAGCAGATTAAGGCTGAGCATCAGAGACCCTCAGGAACATTACAACCTTTACCAGTTCCTGAATGGAAATGGGAACAAATAACGATGGACTTTGTTGTGGGATTTCCTAGAACAGCAAAGGGACATGATGCAATCTGGGTGATTGTTGATCGATTAACTAAATCTGCCCACTTTCTGCCGATGAGGATGACATACTCGATGGATCAGCTTGCTGAATTGTATGTGCAAGAGATTGTCAGGTTACATGGAGTTCCATGTGCCATAGTTTCATACCGAGATTCTAGATTTACATCTAAGTTTTGGAAGAGTTTGCATAAGGCTATGGGTACACAGCTCAACTTTAACACAGCCTTTCCTGATGGACAATCTGAAAGGACTATTCAGACATTGGAAGATATGCTTCGTGCATGCGTTTTAGATTTTCAAGGATCTTGGAGTAAATACTTGTCATTGGTGGAGTTTTCCTATAATAACAGTTTTCAGGCAACAATAGGAATGACACCTTATGAGGCCTTGTATGGACGAAAATGTAGATCACCTTTGTATTGGGATGAAATTGGTGAAGCACAGTTGCTTGGTCCTGACATTGTGCAACAAACTGTTGAGAAGGTTGCCCTCATCCGCCAGCGGATTTTGACAGCTCAGAGCCGATAGAAAAGTTATGCTGATAAAACACATAGAGAATTGGAGTTTGAGGTAGGTGATGAAGTTTTTCTTAAGGTATCACCATTCAAGGGAGTTGTGAGATTTGGTAAGAGAGGCAAGTTGAACCCCAGAATTATTGGATCCTTTTCAATCTTGAAGAGGATTGGAAAGACAGCTTACGAATTGCAGCTATCAGCTTCTATGGATGGAATACACAATGTATTCCATGTTTCTATGTTGAAGAAGTGCATAAGGGATCCATATCAAATTGTGGAACAGCAGAATGTCGAAGTTCATCCCACCTTTACTTATGAAGAGAAACCAGTAAGGATCTTAGATTATGCAGTGAAGGTATTACGCAACAAAGAGGTTCCACTAGTGAAAGTCTTATGGCACAACCAGAACATAGAGGAGACAACCTGGGAGCGCCAACAAGACATGATGGACCAACATCCAGAATTATTCAGATACTCAATTTTGAGGACAAAATTCTTTTAAGGAGGGTAGATTGTAACACCCGGTTCTATCAACCAATTCTCTATTTTCTTTAAATTAATGGCACACTTCAAAAGGCAATAATAAAAGTAGGGTTAATGGATGACTAGGCAAGGGTATAAGGGTAATTGGAAATTTAAAAGTGGATAACGTATTTAAGGAAAGAGGTTTTGGGTTTAATGAACTGTAGCCGCCACTGTATTTCCAATTCATTTTCGACTCTCAGCTCCTCAGCTCAACAGAGTGCGATAGGAGATCCTTCCTCCGATTTTCCTCCGACTTAGGTGAGTTTTACTATGGTATCTTACTGCTTTATGATTATAGACGATAGAGGAGTATCGTAGATGCATATTCCTGGAAAATGTAGGGTGTAGGAGTTGAGTCGGGTCCCGTATGGAATCGAAAATGCATATAGGATAGAGTCCTGAACTAGCTCCGTAAGTTTCTGAATAGTATGGAATAAGGTTTAGTGAAGATCTAATCGGTATTCTGTTTATGACTTAGGTGAGCGAACTTCTAAAGTATCTTACAGCCGAGCGATTTCCAGGAGACCAGGTAAGTGAAGTATGCATGTGCCTTCGGGCCTACATCACAAAACAGTAGGACTATGTATGCTCGAAACGTGTTTGTATGTCATGCATCATATTTTGAAAGTATGCGAAAATGAATTTACACGAAACAGCATAGTAAGGAATGAGCAGATTGTAAAAGATAAGCTATTAAGGGAACTAATCCGCCCCTTAACTTATGAAGGGATTTATAATTTTGGGAAGATTGATCCACTTCCCAATGGAATTTTAGGATCAGATCAGCTGTTAAGGGAATTAATCTGCCCCTTAATTTATGAAGAGGATGTATGACTTTGGGAAAAACTGATCCAATTCCCAATGGAACCGAGTGATCAGATCAGTGAATGAATGTAATATGCAACTGAGATGAGAAAGTAGAAACTGCATGTTTAGGAATTTATGTTTCAGCATTTCGATTCATTATTGCTTTACTTACTTAGCATTAGACTAATAAATGAGTTTTGTGATGTAGGTGAAGAATCCTCAGAAGGTGTGTTCTCTGAGCATGTTGAGGACTAGGCTGGTTGGGGGAGCACTTCAATGCCACGGATTGGTGATTCTGATGAGGCAAATTAACTATTGTCTGTATGTGGAGTCTAACTTTTCAGATGTGCTGTTGAGTGGTGTAGAGGATTTTGATGATAGTGATAGTTGAAGGTTTTAGAATGTCTTGAGTTTTTTTCCTGATTATGAAGACCCGATTTAGTTTTTTTACAGATTGCTATTTTGGCAACTTTATTGGATAATGATACAAATGCTAGTTTTTAAGTTTTATTTTGTCGGATTTCGAAGTGTTATCGTCTATCGGTGGATTTAGTCCACCGGTGGATGTTGAGTGTTATCGTCTATCGGTGGATTTAGTCCACCGGTGGATGTTGAGTGTTATCGTCTATCGGTGGATGTCAAGTGTTTTCGTCTATCGGCGGATTTAGTCCACCGGTGGATGTTGAGTGTTATCGTCTATCGGTGGATTTAGTCCACCGGTGGATGTTGAGTGTTATCGTCTATCGGTGGATGTCAAGTGTTTTCGTCTATCGGTGGATTTAGTCCACCGGTGGATGTTGAGTGTTATCGTCTATCGGTGGATTTAGTCCACCGGTGGATGTTGAGTGTTATCGTCTATCGGTGGATTTAGTCCACCGGTGGATGTCAAGTGTTTTCGTCTATCGGCGGATTTAGTCCACCGGTGGATGTTGAGTGTTATCGTCTATCGGTGGATTTAGTCCACCGGTGGATGTTGAGTGTTATCGTCTATCGGTGGATTTAGTCCACCGGTGGATGTTGAGTGTTATCGTCTATCGGTGGATTTAGTCCACCGGTGGATGTTGAGTGTTATCGTCTATCGGTGGATTTAGTCCACCGGTGGATGTCAAGTGTTTTCGTCTATCGGCGGATTTAGTCCACCGGTGGATGTTGAGTGTTATCGTCTATCGGTGGATGTCAAGTGTTTTCGTCTATCGGTGGATTTAGTCCACCGGTGGATGTCAAGTGTTTTCGTCTATCGGTGGATTTAGTCCACCGGTGGATGTCAAGTGTTTTCGTCTATCGGCGGATTTAGTCCACCGGTGGATGTCAAGTGTTTTCGTCTATCGGTGGATTTAGTCCACCGGTGGATGTTGAGTGTTATCGTCTATCGGTGGATGTCGAGTTTTAAATCTATCGAAAGACGTAGAAGTAATTTTGTCGTTTAGTGGTCGGTGGATGTCAAGTGTTTTTGTCTATCAGTGGATTTAGTCCACCGCTGGATGTTGAGTGTTATCGTCTATCGGTGGATGTCGAGTTTTAAATCTATCGGATGACGTAGAAGTAATTTTGTCGCTTAGTGATCGGTGGATGTCGAGTTTTAAATCTATCAGAAGACGTAGAAGTAGTTTTGTCGCCTAGCGATCGGTCGATGTGTTCTGTTTTCCTTCCCCTTTCAACCGTCTTGAATATTTTAACTATTTAACAAATATTGCTTTTATACGACGATTTTCCGCTGCAAGTTTTAACGTTTTAAGAGTCAAATCTTGATCATTGAATGAAATTTTAAATTTTTCTCAAAAGTCATAGTTCGGTTTAAATTTTATGAGTAACGAACCGGGTTTATATAATTCGGGGCGTCATATTATTGTGTACCCATTATTTGATAGTGGAATATCATATCAGATTTTTGTACTGTGGATGTAGGCACATTGTCAAACCACGTTAAATTCAGTGTCTCGTTATTTTCTGCTTTATTTTATGGCATATTATCAATTGGTATAATAATCTTTTTAATTTCACAAAGAGGGAAAAATAAATCTATCTGCTGCATAATCGAATTTTATATAGCATTTATCCCGACAAGTGGTATGAGAGCCAGATTGTTAGAGACTCAAGTTTGGTCAAATTTCACCATAGTCAATAAAGTTTGTGACACTATATATTTTTTGGATTTGTTGTGTGAATTAATATGGCTGAGGATTCGAGTTCGATGTAAATTGAAGTCTCACAATTATTATATGTTGAAACCTATGATGAAAATTATGCTTTTTTGTAAAAATCTTCGTGAGCTGATTGATGGGGATGTAACGAAACCGAGAGGCAAGACAAATAAAGATTGAGAATTGATGCATCAAAAATATGTCGCTTATATCAGACATTAGGTTGATGCAAGTGTGTTTCATAGTATTGTTATAGAAACTATAGTCGATCGACTATGGAAGAAATAAAAATCACTTTTTGAAAGTCGGAATGCTCAGAATAAAGCTCTTATAATTAAAAGACTTGTGAATTTGAAATATATGAATGGACGTAGTGTCAACAAGCACATAAGCGAGTTTCAAAGTTCAGTGAATCAACTGCTGGGTATGGATATCACGTTAGATGATGTGTTACAAACTTTGCTTTTGCTTAGTTCTATGCCAAACAGTTAGGAAACACTTGTGGTTACAATTAGCAATTCAGTGTCTTACGGTAAATTAACTCTGAATATGGTTAAAGTTTGTTTACTCAATGAGAAAGTTAGAAGAAAGGATTCGAGTCATTCATCTAGTGGAGGTGCTCTTGTTAGTGAGAAAAAAGACATGGTTGAAGCCAAAGTGGAGATCAACATAAAAGGGGTTCATCCAGAGGGAGATCTAAGTTAAAAGGAAAAACAATGAAATATTTTCATTGTGGGAAGCCGGGACATATGAAAAAGTATTGCATAATATGGAAGAAAAAACAAACCAAACGGAAAGATAGTAAGCAGGATAGTGACACAAAGACTACTGTAGCGGTTGTTCGTGGCTATATGATTACTGCTTATGATGAAGGTTGTGTGAATTTGACACTTCAACCGTGTACTTAGATTTTTTATTATGGTGCTTCGTATCATGTTACATCACATGGTGAATATTTCTCATCCTACACTAGTGGTAGTTATGCTCAGGTAAAGATGGAAAACGACGGTGCATCAAAGATTGTTGGAATTGGTAATATTAATTTGAAAATCAATTCAAGCTGCAAGTTGACATTGAAAGATGTTAGACATATTCTAGATATTCGGCTGAATTTTATATCTACTAGTAAGCTAGATGATGAAGGTTTTGTTAACTATTTTGGTTGTGATAAATGGAAGCTCATCATTGGTTTGCTAGTTATAGCTAAATGAAAAAAGATTAATATTTTTTACTACATACAAATGAAGTTATGTAAAGAATAAATAAATGTCACCAAGAAGTCAAATGATATTGAAACATAAGAGGTGTGGTCACATTAGTGAGAAGGGACTTAAGACACTTGTCAAGAAGTAGTTTTTGTCTAGTTTTAGCTGCTAAAATTTGAAGAGTTGTGTGCACTGTTTGTTTTAAAAATTTCACAAGGTTACATTTCAGAGTATCTACCCTTCCAGGAGACATTAGATTCTTGATTTAATTCATACATATGTCTGTAGTATGCAAGATAAGACATTTAGTGGTACGAACTATTTTGTTGCATTTATCGAGGATCACTCGCGAATGGTGTTTGCTTTTGCTTTGAAAAAAAATCAAGTATTAGAAGTTTTCAAAGAATTTCATGTTAGGGTAGAGAGAAAAAACGGAAGAAAACTTAAATATGTCAGAGCTGATAATAGTGCTGAGTCTAGAGGGCCATTTGAAAACTACTATAAGAGCCATGGTATTAAACTTGAGAAGACTTCCTAAAAATCCTCGTCAAAATAGAGTGGCAGAAAGAATGAATAGAACGATTCAAGAAAGAATCAAGTGTATGCTCTTTGATGCCAAATTATCTCAACTTTTTTGGGGTGAAGTTTTGAGGACTGCAATTGACTTGATTAACCTTTCTTCTTCAGCTCCATTAGATGGTGATGTTCCTAAACGAGTTTGGAAAGGGAAAGATGTTTCTTACAAGCACTTGAGGGTGTTTGGGTGTAGAGCCTATATTCACGTTCCAAAAGATGAACGATCCAAGTTAAATGATAAAGCCAAAGAGTGTATCTTCTTAGGTTATTCACATCATAAGTTCGGGTACATATTTTGGGATGCAGTTACTAAAAAAATAGTAAGAAGCAGAGATGTGATTTTCTTGGAACTAATAAGGTATAGAGATCTCACTTAGTTTCAGTAATTGAGAATTGCGGAGGAGTCAGGGAGGAAGACCATGGTGATATTGTTGATCAGGGTATTTCTACAAATGATGGGTTTCAATCGATTAATCAAATTGAAGAAGATTCTTCGATATTACTGTCAGAAAAAAGATCAACAAGAGATAGAGAGCTTTCTAGAAGATATTTTGTCCATGAGTATGTGATGCTTATAGATGGAAGAAAACAAAAAACTTATCAGGAAGTTATGTGTCATGAACAAAAGATACAGTTATAAAATGCCAAGCAAAAAGTAATAAATTCTTTACCTGAGAATCATATATATGAATTGGTAAAGTTGCCTAAGGTCAAGCGAGCTTTAAAAACTAAATGGGTCCCCAAGGTGAAGACTGACGATAGTTGCTCAGAACTAAGATATAAAGCGAGATTTGTTATAAAAGGATACAATCAAAAGAAAAAATGTTGATTTTAATGAAATTTTCTCTCTAGTTGTGAAGATAACATTTGGCAGCTAGTTTGAATCTCGAGATTCAACAACTTGACGTGAAGACTGCATTTCTTCATGGAGATTTAGAAGAGGAAATACACATGGAACAACTAGAAGGGTTCAAAGTCAATGACAAAGGACATCTTGTTTGTAGACTAAAGAAACGCATATACGGCTTGAAGAAAGCACCAAGAAAATGGTACAAGAAATTTGAATATTTCACGACAAGTCAAGGATTAAGTAGGACTAATTCTGACCACTGTGTATTTATGAAAAGAGACGCTAGTGATGATTTCATCATTCTACTGTTGTATGTAGATGACATGTTAATTGTGGATCTAGACGTCAAGAAGATTGACATGTTGAAGAGTGAGCTCAGTAAGTCTTTTGTGATGAAAGAATTGGGACCTGCAAAATAAGTTCTGGGTATGAAAATTACTCGCGACAGACAGTATAGAAGATTGTGGTTATCTCATGAAAATTACTTTGAAAAAGAACTTAGGAGCTTCAATGTGAGCAATGCAAAAATAGGTTCTCCACTCGCAATTGATTTTAAGTTGGGTTCGAAACATAATCTTACAAGTGATAAAGAGAAAGAAGATATGAGTAAAGTACCTTATGCATCAGCAGTGGATAATTTGATGTATGCTATTGATGTGATATGGGATCTGTTCATTAACATTCGAGCATCGAGAATTTCTAACGATTTTGCTAGTGCTTGTTTTGTAGGTGATCAAGGAGAAAAGAGTATTCAATACCTCAATTTCAATAATTGACAAACAAACTTAATCTGGAATTCAACATGGTGAAGCATAAATGGAGAACAAAATACAAGTCAAAAAGATTGTTGAAATCTGCCGGGAATCGGACCCCCAAAGACTATTTGGCCATTTCTGAAGTCTTCACAATTTAAATCAAAAAGTGTTCTACATAAAGTTTTTAGCTGACTTCTCAAGGTTTTTGGAACAGGATAGCTCGTCAAAAATGAACATCATTTGTTATGTAAACCAAATCAATTATAGAGGACATTTTGACTTTCTTTGGTGGATAGGCCCGCACCTATCCAATGGCCGCGCTAATGCTTGGTTGATGCGTAACCATCCATGCCTTAGGCTCATTGAGTCCAAGTTTGCAACAACCTTTTGACCTTTGTTCTTGATCCTTCTAATAAGGCCCATTTTCATATATGTATCTTATGTTATTTTAATTTGCATGTGTCTTTGTTCGTTTACTCGGCCGTTGCATTTATGTAGCCAAGTGAGTGAATGTACGTGTCATTTATGTTTAGGTTGTGTGAAGAGGGCTATTGTGAGTTGGTGATCATTGAAAAAACAAAAGGTCATTGAATACATTGAAGAATGCGTGGAAGGGTGCCTTGAGGAGATGAAAGGTTGCTTTGACCAAGTGGAAGGGTGTCTTTGAAGACCATCACATTAACTCATTTTTCAAAATTGTATTTAATTTTGTTGAGTGAATGTTGGCTATAAATTGGGCTCACTCCCTCCTTTGGAATGGTCGAATATTGTTGAATTAAAATCGTTTATTGTTGTCAAGGATTTTACATTTCGTGTGTCTTCAAAACACAAGTGCTTTCGTTTGAGCTTGGTGAGTCATATCCAAGTGAGTGTTAGCGTAGTTTGGTGAGTGATATCTAAACTAGCCTCCACTTGTGCTTAGTGAGTCACATCCAGGTAAATGTGAGTGGTTCCTTAACTAGCTTGTTTGCTCAAGTTAGTCTATCTATCTCATTCATCCACCACTTAGCAAGGGGTGCTAAGCCCTTTGCATGAGATGGAGTAAGAGATTTGTTGGTTTCCGCCTCTATTATGAGGTGGACCCACATAATGAAAAAAATAATAAAATAAAAAGAGATAGAGAGAGATAAGTGGTTTTTAAAATGGAGATTGAAGTGAGAGGAAAAAAAAAGATCGAGAGAGAATTTGAAGAGTGAGATTTAGCTAGAGACAGAAGAAAAAAAAGGGATTTTTCTTTAGGTTTTTTGATCTTTGTGTGCAAGATCGAATGATTAATTCTTCTCTATTTCAACCAAGATTTCGGAGTGTTTTTTGAGTCGACGAGATCAACAATTCTACCGGTTCCGATTATTGAAGAGCAAAAGTCGCTCAGGTTGTGTCACAAGTCGGTTGGTGAGATCGCTCTATTTTTCTTCTATTTTTTGAAAATATTGATTCTCGATATTAATCGCTCTTGTTGTTGTTTCTTTTAATTTATTTTACAAATTATTATTGTGTACCCATAATTTGATAGTGGAAGATCAAATCAGATTTTAGTCTTGTGCACGTAGGTACAAAGAGGGAAAAAGAAATTTATCTATGGTGTAATCAAATTTTATAGACCGTTTTTCCCAACATTTGGAAAAACTCATATGAGAACGCGACCATAATGTTGTCATGTTGCAGCCTATACGATGATATTTCGGCCAAAGTAGTGGCATGACCATAGTGCCAATACCTCTTGCTATGTTGTGATGCAGCCCTCTGCAGCATAAGTGGGTGCCACTGCAAAGTTGACCTATTCTTGTAAATGACATGTCACATCGCACATTTTAGGCCAACATCACAATGTTGAGAGTATTGTATGTGCACAAGCACACATAAGGAGCTCTTTAGCGCACATGTGGTTTTATTTCATAATACTTTTAATGATGAGTAAAATTGATTGATTAAATTATTTCAATTATTGATGATTTTTTAAGTTTACATTGTCGTTGAATATATGGTTGAATAAATTATATTTTGAAAGTATATAAATTATGCAAATGTTTCAAATACCTTTGAAAGTGGGCATTTTGACGTACTAATGCATTTATTGAGTCTATGCAACATAGAATAAGTTTACACTTTAAGACTCAATTGAAAAAGATCGCAAAAGTGTCGAAGATGTAGCGCCCCGATTTATCTAAACCCGAGTCGCTACTCGACTTCATAACTTATACTTATTATACTTTGAAAATTTCGTGTAAATTTTAAAACTTTTCTTTGAACGGAAAACGTTTCATAACTAATTTCGCAATAATTTGAAATCGTTTAAAATGCGTAGCGAAAGACCTTTCCTTAAAGTAGAAAACCAATCATATAAAATTTCGAGTTAGAAATTTTTAATTGAAAATTAAATAAAATTTTTAGTTTTTATATAGCACAGCTGATCGATCGGCTACTCTATATTTTTGAAAAATTCCTTCATTCTGTTAAATTTTTTTCAAAAACCTAAACATATTTTCTACTAACCGAATTTAAACTTAAAAACACCTCTCTTTCCAAAAAAATTGAGCAGCATAACACTTAAATTCTTTGAAACCAAAACTAAACAAATTATCTCAAAACTACTATCCTGCATCAAAATGTATATTTTTCATACTAAGTCATCCCAAAACTATTATCAAACATATTCACACTTCTACAATCACAATTCAGATATTTTTCATACAAGAACTTCTAAATCCAGTATATACATGAAAAGAGTTTTGCCAAATCACTAAACCTATACATTTAAATACATTTTCTTCCTTCAAAATATTACTTCAAAACTTACAAAAACATATATACGCTCCATGGTTAAATCACCCAACAATTAGCTTGAATCGTCATCATGAACGTACCTCGTCAACTGAGTTCACTAATCCTATATATGCTCGAGAATCTAACCAGCTATCTCTTCGTTACCAACATCACAGAACTCAACTATAAGCCTAATACTTTATAAGTAATGCATAAATAAAATGAAAATACTTAAACTAACTCCTAACATATGTAGTTTCCACTCTTTCATTTCTTTTCCGTTTTCATTTTTGTTTACATAACATATGATCCTCATACTAGATGGGAAGTTGATCAATTTTTTGACTAGTAGGACGAATAGAATAGGATGAAGAAAAGATTGACAATAAAATTAAAGATAGCTTCTTGAATCAAAGAGCCGAAGCTCTGATACCAACTGATGCGAACCTCGGATCGAAAGGACCCGGGACCCGACAACAACGCGGAATAATTGAATGGAACGCCTTTTTGATTCAAGAACAAAGTAAGGAACTAAGACCTCAATCGAATAATTTGATGGAACCCTAGTTATCAAAACAGGAGCTTGACCCGAGCCATACCTGTTGGCTGAACCAAAGCTATCAAAACAGGAGCTTGACCCAGACCAAACTCGTTGGTAAGAACCAAAGCTATCAAGCGAGATTCTTCGAGCATGACTTGAAGAAGATCGTTGTTCTTCGCAAAGAACTAAAGAGAAATCCTCTTTAAAAAAACACTCAATTTTTAATTCAAACTTGTTCTTCCATTAAATCAAATAGTTTTGCCATTAAATAGGCGACACATTAAAATTAAATTAAATAATAATAAAAAATAAAAATAAAGATAAAATAACTAATAAAATCATGAGATAATGATCCTTTGCATTATCAGATATCATTCATGTTTAAACTACGTTTGAATATGATTTGAGTAGATTCTGTCGGATAAGATCTATCATACGAGATTTGTATGATTTGCATGTGCTTTGCATGTGACTTTTTAATTCCTCGTATATGCATGTGCTTGGCGCATGTCTTCTTTAATTCCTACATGTGCATATGCATGACACATGTGTTTTTAATTCTTACGTGTGCATGTGCATCGCACTCTTTCTTCAAAAGATCTTCCAATAATCTTGGGCTTCTTGCTCTTGTCATTGGGCTGCCCGTATCTTCAATTGGATCCTTGTTCTTGGGCTTTGACCTGGTCTCAACTTGGATCACATCATAAACCAAGTCATGTGGATCTTTATCTCTTTCCAACCCACGTGAATCTTTATCTCTTTGTAGTTTGTGTGGATCTTTACCCTTCTCTCTCCAATCCATTGGTATTTGTGGAGCCCAATTCCGTGCCTTGTGGGTCTTATTTTGCCAAGTTTGTGGGGCCCACTTCCATGCTATAAAGCTCTTTATTTTTATAGTCTTTTGCTTTTGTTGTGATCGCTCTTTTCCTCGGGTTTCCACGACAAAACCATGTGAAGCTTTGCTCGTTGGACCTCCTTTATCTTCTAATAAATCATGGTCCTTGACATTGAGATTTATCGCTTCTCGGTTCACATCACTACTTGCCTGGATCAGTAGGCAACTTATCTCAATCCGTACATTAAATCTTTGACACCTTTAAAACCTAAAGCATAAACGATATCCATTAACTTCAATCTCATAACATAATCAAAATGAATGTATATAAACACATTCACTAATTCCAAGCACTAAATTAAATCACTTATTCATCAACTAACCATAATTCATACATTTTTTTAACAAATTCTCGGATTTATCATTTTATCGTCCAACTTCAAAAATTCATAATAAATTGAATATATGTCTGAATTTGATAATTCAAATTGTCACGTAAACCTTAAGGAGTCAGTGTCTAATAGTCAAAACCATTTTTCAAACCAACACAATTAGATCTGTTGAAATTGGCCAAAATAGAGGTTGTTCTATTTTTTAATAAATTTCAAATTTCTACAAAACTTAACTAACATTTCAAATCTTTTCAATACAATCCATCAACATGATTATCTAGCATGATTAAGCATTTAATAGAGGGAGAAATCCAGCAACCAAAAATAAAAATTTGGTACAACAAGTTAGGGTTTACCAAACATCCTCAAAGCTCATTAAAATAACCCACTTATGCATATAAAACCCTAACTTGCATTCACTAAAACCCATATTTAACTTACCTTGATAAAATCTTGAGAAGTGGTAGGACTTTGGCGTGAGAAGCTTTTAGAACATGAAGAGGGAGAAGAGAGCTTTCACGCACAGAGAGTTGTCTTTACAAAACAAAAAAACAATTTCTTATACTTTACTTAAAGGATAAACATCAATTGTATAATGAGGTGGCAAAATTTCATTTAACCACCACACTGTCATCATTACTCTCTCTCACTCTCTCTAAATTCAGCATTTTATAAACCAAATCTCCCCCCCTTTATTTCTATTTCACGTAAATATCTCTCACATAAAGCATGAGAGTTGACTTTTCAAAACACATCATTTCTTTCTTCTTTCATCTTTTTGTCTTGCTTCAACCGTGATTTACAATGTATCTCATCCTCTATTCTTCCTTCTTTTAATTCTTTTATCAACTAACATGTATGTCCTTTCCTTTTGACTTTTGCTTAAATTCCAATTCACTTACACAAATAAATGACAATTTAAGAATATCAATTATGAGGCACACGTAATACTTTAGCCGATAATAATTTTGAGTGTTACAGAAGATCACTACGTGTGTGTGCCCAATGATAAAGTACAAAAACTCAATCGGGAGCCACGTGCAAAATGAAAGAACTCGTGGATGTCCAGTCTCGAAAAGCTTTTTGGTTGCTTTCACCCATAAAGGTGGCCCATAAGAGATGTGGTGGCCCATTCCCATGGCAAAGATTTTTGAATCTTAATTTGTGCCTAGAGATAGATGTGATCACTTGCAACAAACAATCAAAGAGTCTTGCGAATGTCTTACTTAGAGGCAAGGAATTTCAATTGAGGCATTTGCAAACGTCCAATCTTAATGTGCAAACACCAAGAGTGGATGTCTAGATAAATGTCCATGAAAACCTATCACCTCGTTGATGTCTCTAATGGATATATTGCAATTGCCTAGACGAATAGAAAAGGGTGATCGCTGCTTAAATTTTTTGAAGGAGTCTATAAATAGAAGCTCACTTCCCTGGGCAATTTACCAAACATTACGCTGAAGTGGTACTAATTTTATTTTGCGATATTATATCCTTCACTCTTGAGTGTTAGCCTAACTCCTCTCATTCCTAAACTAAACATTTCTCATTTATGAGAGTTAGGCCATTTTGCTTAAACCTTTAAACTTCTACTTTTGTTAATTGTAGAACAGATAAAGGGCAATGTCTGACTGCACCCAAAATATCAATTGGTTGTAACTACAAGGGTATTAGCAAAAGGAGCTTTTAAGAAGGATCATTGGAGTGCGGACGTAGGCAATTGGTCAAACCGCATTAGCAAATCATTTGCATTCTTATACTTTTTTTTATCACTTGCATGTTAGACTCAATAAGCCCAATTAAGAGAAAATATATAATTTAAGATAGCAAACAAATAGTATTTTAATCGCATAAAAAATTTAGAAAACCTAATTCACCCCATCCCCTCTTAGATTATATCAATCCTACATGTTTTTACTTATATTCAATTGTGCAAACAAAGTTTTCAAAACTTATTTCCTGATATACCACTCAGAAAACTAGGTTGTGCCCTTTCTCATACAATTCAGTTTTTTATAATATTGTTTACGATGGCTGTAAGTGTTTACTTTTTACCATGCATGTCATTAATTATCGATCAGAATCATCAGATTTATTAGACATATGATTGGGGAATTGTGTGCACCTTCAACTGAGCGAGTAGGTTTTTGCACATTATGCAAAATATTAGGAGCAAATTATGATGTGGTGTCTTTGGATGAAAGTGGGTATTTGTTTATGTCTTGACTGAATATATATCTAAGTTCTAGTGAATAAAATAAACAAAAATGTAGCATATGTTAAAAAGGAGAGCTAATATAAAAATTTTTGGATAATCCATATTTATCATCTTCAAAAAAGAAGAGATTGTTAACTTAATATGAATTAAGTTTATTTACTTTGATGATAAGTATATAAATTGCATAATCAAAGTTCTTCATTGTTTAATAATATGAATATAAAGTTCGAATATTTACCTTATTAAAAAATACCTTTGGTTAGGAGTATTTTTGTTTATTTTAACATGTGTTTAAAGTACTCTCCGTTTATGTTAAAGTTTACAGGACTAGCATGATGAAAATGAAAAGAGATATGCATGTAAATTTGTGAAGAAACTGCTCAAAAATCCATGAGCTCAAAGTGTTGACTGGTTTAATATTGAAAAGAATTCCCAACAACTCAAAGTATCGACTTGTCCAATGCAGAGTCAATCGTCACAATCTATGAAACAAGTTAAGGTAGATCCATGCAATCTTTATAGCAAATTTGAGAATTGTTTCAAATAAATCTGAGAGCTCAAAGTGTCAAATGGTCTCGTAAGAGGTTGACCAATGCGATCTACCAAAGGGTCTACTAAGATGTTCAGCAGCTTTGAAAAATTGCACAACGGTCATATACAAGTTAACTGAAAGAGTTGCGTGATCAACTGATACCATGCTTTTATGAAGGCATCTGTATATAGAGGCAAATTGCACTGCAAATTATCAGGCTGATCATGGAAGCATGGACTCTATAATTTTAATTTCACATTATTTAGTATGAGTGTTGTTTGATACTGGGTGGACACTATTTTATTTTAGTAATTTTTGCATTACTCTTGCGGTTATGAGTGGAGGATCTTGAACCTCCATTGGTGCTCATCACACCTTTGAATGAGGGAAGTGAGGTTCTACAGTCTAGAATTTTGTGTGTGGTGATCGACGATCAAAAGTTTTTAACAAACCTGGATGTTATACAGCTTTAGTTTGATGTGATCTTGGTTGTGGATTGACTGAAAAACTATACAGCCACATATGATTTCCACCTACAGAAATAGACACTTCATACAAAGAATGGACAAGTTATCGTTTATTGTAGTGGTCCTAATATGATAGCAACAAACTAATATGTTTATTGTAGTTGTAAGAGTTGTTTGGTAAGGTTTTATTCAAATCAACATGTTCCCGTGTGGCATATCGATGTTGTTTGCAAAAAAAGCTAAAGGTTCACTTTGACTTTGCATCAAATATTTGAACTGAGTGACCATGAATAATAAGTTTCTGTTGTCAAGGGTTGAGAGGATCCAAACATTTATCCAAGATCGATCTAATCTGAATTTCCATTCAGAATAGTTCTTTCCCATTTTCTTTTTCTTTTTGTTCGCCATCATTTCACATTCACTAGGTTTTCTTTTCTTGACAAGATCTCTTATAAAAATTTGGTTTGGCTTGACATTTGCTCAAAAGGTTCAACGAGAGGGATATTGATGTGAAGTTGTTTCGGCACCTCCAAAAAATTCTTAAATTGTTCATCTTGACGTTGTATTTGAAGACTATGGAAATAGTGTAGGAAGTTGTTCAACTTGATTTTCTGCAACTGTTTGCAGTTGTAACGCCCCGAAGTCTCCACGACCCGGTTCGCTACAGAGGCTACTCTGGCTAACACGACTCTCTCAACTATCTCATTCGCTTACAGTTCCAACGCTGGAAATACCTTCTAATAAAACTCACGCAGCGGAATTAAAAATAACCTCCCGAAGTCCTCTTATGTCTTACCTAGCTGCCTAGACTCACTAATTTCCCTTAATCCTAACCGTTAGACTTCAAGGCATCCTCCCAAAAAATTTCGGCAGAGTAACGCCTGAAAATGGTGCCCCCAAAATGCTAAGACCTACATAAAAATCAATCCTCAACCAAATCTAGAATATTCCTACTCATCTAACCAACATACAAAATCTCTAGACAATTATCATATCAGCAAGAAACACTGTGCTACCGACCCAAAATGAAGAAAATTCACAGTATAGGGTGACACATCACCCTTAACTATGACTATATACAACGAACACACAATACCCCTACAAAAAAAAAAAAAAAAAAAACCAAAAGGAGTCCTACTCCCTATCAACACCGTGCCACGGCTCCCTGGGTCGGGTCGCCCTAACACTGCCATCAACCGAGGCCCTTGTCGCACGTCACCAACTGCCATCTACTACTGGTCAGGCTCTCGGTACTCACCCTCCTACTCAGCAGTACCTACACCACAGAACACACTGTAAGCTCAAAGCTTAGAAAATAGAGTGCTGAAAAATAAACATGAAGCATGAAAACTGGTTATGCAATCATAACACATACACATCTCTACACACGTTGTCATCACCTCACCGCATCGCATCTCACCGAGGTTTGGAATGCAACCGCACCGGGTAGTCGGTCTGTACACCACACTGTTTATCGGCACGTCGTCGCCGTCCCGGTTCCTCCAGGAATGGGGCCCACAAGTCACACCCAAACCCCCTATCTCAACTCGAAATGCAACCGCCCGGGACAGTCGGTCGATACACCGCGCTGCCATCGTCAAGTCGCCACCGCTCCAGCTCATCCCGGAAGCGAGGCCCACAAGTCACACTCCAGCCACTGTCTCGACTCGAAATGCAACTATCCAGGATAGTCAATCGATACACCGCGTTGCCTCTAGCTCATCCCAGAAGGGGGGCCCACAAGTCACACTCGAGCCCACTATCGCCTGTCCACACCATACCTCACATCCACTACTCTCCCTTGCTTAAAACATGCTCAAAACATTTTGCGTAACTTTTAAAACATGATGCATGCTAACCACAACGTACTCACAATGACTGCACCCACACATCACATCACATCACATACAGGCTACTCACAACATGTAGCACCCGACAATTTATCGGATCGTTAGTCAGGAATGCGATTAATTATTTGAGTAAATTTAATGGAAGAAAAGTGGGTGAATTAATGGTTAAGTGTAAGGTTTATTGAGCAAGGGCATAAGAGTAATTTTATGTTGTTAGATAAAAGAGAAGGAAGAGGAAAGGACGGCAAATTACGTGAAACCAAAGGAAATAGAAACCATTTCTCTTCTTCTCTTCGACAGTCTGCTAAGCGCACCCCTCTCCGATGATTTCTCAGCCAATTTCTGCAACCTTAGGTAAGATTTCTCTTTAATTTCTTATGGGTTTAGTTAATAGGTTGAAAGAAGAGTTACGGAGTGAGTTGTGTTGAGTTTTGAGAGAGTTTAGAGTAGGGTTTTGTAGAATTTGAAGGGAGTTTTCCTAGATTTTTGGATGTGTTAGGATGATTAGAAGACAGAATTGATGAATGCTGTGATGTTGGACAAGAATTGAAAATCTGGAATTTTGTAGGTGTGTAGGGCAGATCGGTTTTTGTGAAAAACGACCACACCAATGGCGTTATTTGGTTCCACAATCCTGACCTTTTAGAAAGTAGACATTCTAAGGAATCTATAGAGTCTTGAATCGTCCAAAACGGATAAGAATAGTATTAGTTGCACAAAATTGAGGTTTTGACCAAAATTAGGGAATTTTGAGTTTTGTGAGTTTTGAGTGAACCACTAGTTTCCTCTTGAGAGTTTGATGAATGGAATTTAGTGGAGTTTAAATTAATGATATGTTTTATGATTTTAGGTTCGAGCGAATCCCAGATGTTGTGACGACCCCAACCCGATCAGGGCCGCCACGGCCAAGCCATGACGTAATCTTAACTTTGATCCCTCGAATAGTTCATGTAGAATTTTTTTTTTTTTTATATTTTTCACGTTCTGCGTTCGAACGCAAGACCTTAGGCGTTCGATCCCAAAACCTTCTGTTTCTTTTTTTTTTTGCCTGCGATCGAACGCAAGACCTTAGGCGTTCGATCCCAAAACCTTATGTTTCCTTTTTTTTTTGCCTGCGACCGAACGCAAGACCTTAGGCGTTCGATCCCAAAACCTTCTGTTTCCTTTTTTTTTTTGCCTGCGACCGAACGCAAGACCTTAGGCGTTCGATCCCAAAACCTTCTGTTTCCTTTTCTTTTCTTCCTTCGTTTCTTTCCTTCGAAACTCCATCACCCTTGCACACCACACTCACTCCATTCATCAATTTCATCCCACACCATCACCACTTCATTCAATTACATAACATAACAACACATCAACGTACCAACGCTACTACTCTCACTAAATCCCCACTCCACCGATCACTCAAAACCAACTCATAACTCGTTTAAAACGCGGTTAAACTTCATAAAAATAAACCGCGTGGATCACTCTAAAAACTGAGCTAATCCATACAACCTAAAATACCTACAATCATCAAATATCATCAAATCTAATTCATAACATCAACGCTAAACATAAAAGCAGAAATTCTATAAAATATTCCCAAGACAATAACGTTTCTCCAATCATTCTAAACAAATCTACTCCAAGCCTACTTCCACTATACAATTACCAAAATATTTAACCTATCTATATGTCCTAAAATCATCATCCAAAATCGATCCAATCACACCTATTTACCACAAAATGCTCGGAGTAAACCCACGGGTCATCATGCCTAGCCAAAACACATCCCGACGCCACGAGCTCCGCCCATCGACCACCTATGTCTGATCATCAGGAGGAAGTTCCTCACCTTCGTTTTCGTCACCTACATCATACGATAAACACATTAAGCCTAATGCTTAGTAAGGAGGTGCACTAAAACATGAGTATACATAATGCATGGTCTTTCAAAACATATTCATTTTTCGTTTATTTTCTTTACATAACATATACATATATATCATTAGGCATGAGTAGGCACAGGCACACCCGTCTACCCAGTAGACCAAACACTTGCCCTGAGTTGCCATTTACATATTTTCGTGCCCTGAGTTGCCATTTACATATTTTCGTGCCCTGAGTTGCCATTTACATATTTTCGTGCCCTGAGTTGCCATTCACATATTTTCGTGCCCTGAGTTGCCATTCACGTGCCCTGTGCCCTACTCACCCTTCATCATTACTTAACATTACTTGAAAACGTGCATGCAAGAACATTTCATTAAATCTTAAATGAGAAAACATGATGCATGAAAAAGTGCTCCAAACAATCATCAATCATTTCTTAACATACATAAACGAACCTATCCGATCGAAAATAGGAAGCACCCTAGGCTACCCGACTCCTTAGAGCCCCAAAATCGTGAAAACATCATTAAGACATTAATTCCTAACATCGATATAATGTAGGGCTTTAAGAGCCGGAAACCTAACACCACTTACCTGGAGTCCTAGCTATGCCGAGCACCGTCCTTTGAGAACTTGGGTTACCTAAGGCATATTCATAACACATTATTAGTATCGATCCTATGTTATAAAAATCAAGACTAAACGAAACCCCGAGCTAGGACAATTTTTCCTAAAACTCTTATTCACTTCATTCGGGCATTTCGTCGAGCACGTGGTGCTCACAAACTTCCAAACTCCATAAATGAAGATTTACAACCTTCAACAACCAAAAATCAACTCTAACATTCACCCAAACACCATTAATCCACTCAATCTTCCTAAATAACAACGAAAGTAACATCAATGGACAATAATCTAGTAATCCTATCGATTTCTAACGAAATCCGGAAATTTCTCACAAAACCCTAAATCAAAACCAACCCTAAAACATCAACTAAACTATGCCAAAGCGTAGAACGTACCTAAAGCGTTGATTTGGAGAAGAAAATCGAAGAGAAACGGGACGTTAGATGGGTGATGAAGAAACACCGTGAAAAGGGAGGAAGAAATCGCCAAAAGGGGGGCAAAGTTCACGATCTGGAAAATGAATGGAGGGGGGGGGGGTGTTTTTTGCTTTTATTTAAATTTTGATTTCCTAAATTACTATTTTGCCCTTAGTTTAATTTCCTTACTCCATTCACAATTCGTGTATCGGTTTGGTTTCTCCAAAACTCCCTTATTCCTCCAAATATTCCAACTTATTCTTAGGGTTCTAACGAGACTAACCGTTCGCAAATTGGACCTTGTTTACTATTTTTATAAATTAAAACACTATAGGGCTAAAAACGGAACTCTAACGTTACACTATCGATATGGGTTTTCTAAAAATTTACTTATTCGTCTAAAAATTCCCGTAAATCCCTAGGAGACTAATAACACCTCTTGCTCGTTAGACGGACCTATATTTCTTATTTACAAAAATACCCTCGGAGCGAAAACCTGAAAACTCGGGTGTTACATCCTACCCTCCTTATTTAGAATTTTGTCCCCAAAATTTCGTACCTGAACAATTCTGGATATTTCTCCATCATATCCTGTTGACGCTCCCACGTCGCTTCCTCTACGTTTTGGTTCCTCCACAACACCTTAACCAGTGGGATTGACTTATTGCGTAAAACTTTCACAGCGTACTCCATAATTTGCACTGGCTTCTCTTCATAAGTTAAAGTCGGCTGTATCTCAAGACTAACTGGTTCCACCACGTGTGTCGGATCTCGTACACATTTCCTCAACATCGACACATGGAAGACATTATGAACACCCTCCATAAACAACGGCAACTGAAGCTTGTAAGCTGTAGCTCCAATCCTCTCTGTAATCGGGAATGGTCCAACAAACCGTGGATTCAACTTCCCTCTCTTACCAAAGCGAACCACGCCCTTGAACGGTGAAACCTTTAAAAATACTTCATCACCAACTACAAACTCCAATTCTTGTCTCCTTCGATCTGCATAGCTCTTTTGGCAACTCTGCGCAGTTTCCATTCTTTGTCTGATCAGAGCAACCTTCTCAGATAGCTGTTGTAAAAGTTTCGGTCCAATCAATTTAGCTTCACCCATTTCATCCCAATATAGTGGCGACTTACACTTTCTGCCATACAGTGCTTCGTACGGGGTCATACCAATCGTGGACTGATAACTGTTATTGTACGCAAATTCAACCAATGGTAAATACCGGCTCCAAGATGCTTGAAACTCTAGCACGCACGCTCTCAGCATATCCCCAAGTATCTGAATCGTCCTTTCAGACTGTCCATCAGTCTGTGGCTGGAATGCCGTGCTAAAAGTTAACTTAGTGCCCATAGCGCTTTGTAAACCCTTCCAAAACCTCGAAGTAAATCTGGGATCGCGGTCCGAAACAATCGACACAGGAACCCCGTGCAATCTTGTAATCTCCTGGACATACAATTCTGCAAACTGATTCATCGTGTAAGTCATCTTTACCGGAAGGAAATGAGCCGTCTTTGTCAATCTATCCACTACGACCCATATACTGTCATGTCCTTTTATTGTCCTCGGTAAACCAACTACGAAGTCCATTGCAATATGATCCCACTTCCACTCGGGAATCGGTAGAGGTTGTAACATTCCACCTGGCCTCTGATGTTCTGCCTTAACTTGTTGGCAGACAAGGCAGGACTGTACATAACTGGCCACATCGCGCTTCATATTCGGCCACCAATAAAGCACCTTCAGATCTCGGTACATCTTGGTGTTACCCGGATGCAATGAGAACGATGATGAGTGTGCCTCTGCCAAAATCAACTTCCTCAACTCTTCATCCTTTGGAACATACCAACGGTCCCGAAATTTCAAAATGCCATCCTCCGAGTAACTGAATTCGGAAGGTGCATCGGTCAACTTGGTCACAATAGCTTCTTTTTCTTCTGAATTCATCTGCTGAGCCTCCTTAATTTTGTCCAACAAAGTAGGCCGTATTGTCAAGTCAGCAAGTAGGGCCAAAAGCTCTGAAACTACTTCGAGTTCATGCCTCTGAATCTCCTTTCTCAATGAAGCTGGCATACCGCAAACGACTGACTCATTGGTCTTAGGCATCCTACATAATGCGTCTGCCACTGTATTTGCCTTTCCAGGATGGTACTTGATTTCAAAGTCGTAATCCTTCACAAACTCCAACCATCTCCTTTGCCTCATGTTTAAATCTTTCTGCGTAAAGAGATACTTTAAACTCTTATGGTCTGAAAACACTTCACACTTTTGGCCATAAAGATAGTGTCTCCATACTTTCAACGCAAATACCACCGCTGCCAATTCCAAGTCATGTGTCGGATAGTTTTGTTCGTAAGTCTTCAATTGCCTCGAGGCGTAGGCAATTACTCTTCCGTCTTGCATTAGTACGCACCCCAATCCTACTTTGGATGCGTCGCAATAGATACTGAATGTTCCATTCTCCACGGGCAGAATCAACAATGGCGCTGTGGTTAACTTTTGCTTCAAGGTCTGAAAACTTTCCTCACATGCCTTAGACCACACGTATTTCTCTCCCTTCTTAGTTAAATTTGTCAGGGGTTTGGCTATAATTGAAAACCCTTCAATAAACTTCCGATAATACCCAGCCAAGCCAATAAAACTTCGTACTTCACTCGCATTCCTCGGCTGAGGCCATTCCTTCACGGCTTGAACCTTAGCCGGATCTACTGAAACTCCTTCCTTCGAAATCACATGGCCTAAGAAGTTCACCTGATTCAGCCAAAATCCGCACTTGGAAAATTTAGCATACAATTGGTGCAGTTTCAAGGTATCCAAAACTGCCCTTAAGTGCTTCGCGTGTTCTTCGTCATTTCGGGAATAGATCAGAATGTCATCTATGAACACTATCACAAACTTATCCAAGAACTCCCGAAACACTCTGTTCATGAGGTCCATAAAAGCTGCCGGGGCATTCGTCAAACCGAAGGACATAACTCTAAATTCATAGTGCCCATAACGCGTTCTAAAAGCGGTTTTTGGTATATCCTCGGCCTTAATCTTCAATTGGTGGTACCCTGACCGTAAATCAATCTTCGAGAACACACTGGCCCCATGCAACTGATCAAACAGGTCGTCAATCCTCGGTAGTGGATACTTATTTTTGATGGTTAATTTGTTCAGCTCTCGGTAATCCACGCACATTCTCAAGGAACCATCTTTCTTCTTTACGAACAAGACCGGAGCGCCCCAAGGAGAAATGCTCGGCCGTACAAAACCTTTGTCCGTTAGCTCTTTCAGCTGGACGTACAACTCCTTCAGTTCAACCGGTGCCATTCTATATGGATTCTTGGACACTGGCGCGGAACCAGGAATAATTTCAATAGTGAACTCTATTTCTCGATCTGGAGGCAAGCCGGGCAACTCGTCCAGAAATACTTCTGTAAAGTCCTTAACTACTGGAATATCACATATCTTCAATTCATTTTTCTTGTTCACTTCCTCAACGCTTGCCATAAATCCAAAACATCCATGCTTCATCAAATATAAGGCATTCACAGATAAGCTAGGCAACTCGTCTAAGAACACTTCCTTAAGGTTGTCAACTGTCGAAATGTCACATAGCTTTAATTCATCTTGCATTCTCACATCCACTATACTCGCTACAAAACTGAAACATCTAGGTTTTACAGAGTACAAGGCACACATCGACGTTACTAGAGGCATCCTACTCGAACGGAGGGTTGCTCGAAAGGAATAATCCTCTCCACCTGGGAGTCTAAAATCTACCACACCCGACCGGCAATTGATTGTGGCATAATGCCAAAACAACCAATCCATGCCCAAGATTACATCGTACCCCTTCATACATATGACAATCAGGTTCGCATAAAGCTGCCGACCACCAATAGATATAACCTCTCCCTGTATTGCTTGGTCGGAATGTAAAAGCTCCCCGGAGGGCAACATAACACTATAATTGCGATCAGCTGGGGCGGAATGTAGTTTCCACTTAGATACATAATACTGTGCTATAAATGAGTGGGTTGCCCCCGTGTCAATTAAAACGTGAGCTGAATGTCCACAAACCAGAACAATACCTGAAACAACAGAAGGCTGAGTAGCTTCTTCATCTTCAATAAGAGCAAATATCCTAGGAGGACCACCCGGGGGTCTCTTGGCCGATCCAGGACAATCTACGGCCTTATGTCCCACCTTATCACACCTAAAGCATCGGCCCGTATATAACTTACAATCGCCCTGATGATATTTCTGACAGATAGAGCACAAAGGAGCCAGTGGTGCCCCTTGCGGGCGTTTGCCCTTGTCTTGAGCTCTAGGCGTCTCATTCGCCGTTTGACACCACGTTGTGGTTGTGGTTGTGGCTGCCAACCTCGGTTCTGCTGTGGCTGCACTTCTCTAATAAACCTCCTCGGCACTTCTCTTTGTCGTTGCAGTTTCATTTCAATGTCATCAAGCTCAAGGGCCTTAGCTACAACTCGATGATACGGCATATCTTCAACTTCTGCCGTCTTCACCCCCTTCAAAATCTCCAATTTCAAACCTTGAACAAACTGGTATATTTTATCTTCCTCATCACTGACCATCATACCCGCGTATCTGGACAATGACTCAAACCTGCGTACGTACTCGGCCACGGATCCTGTCTGGCGTAGCTGAGAAAACTCTGCCTTCTTGTTGGCCCGGAGGGCACGGTTGAAGTACTTGTCATAGAACACTGTTTTGAATCTCTGCCACGTCATAACTCCCACATCAGTAGTAGCCCTCACTGTATCCCACCGGAACATGGCATCCTTCTCCAGGTTGAACACAGCACATGTTACCTTGTCCGCTTCCTCTATTTTCGCATAAGCGAACATACTTTCAATTTTGCGGATCCACTCTTCAGCACTAGTAGGATCCGAGGACTGTCCGTCAAAAGTTGGGGGCCTTAACCGTCTGAACCTCTCCCCACTTAGTTCACAGGAATTGCTACCCTGTCCACCACCGTTTCCATCCCTGTTGAGTAAGATTCCTATTTGTTCGGACTGTTGACGCACTATTTCCATTAAATGGCTATTAGGGATCTCATCATCTTGTCTGGGTGCTCTCGGCATTTTCTCTTTCCTAAGCACATTAGACAATACAACAATATAAATATCTAGGAATCATACTTAAACTTAAACACTTACAGTCGATGGAAAGTTCCCGTGCGGCGGTGTGTTTGGCAGGCAATCCTCAGAATCGCTTTTAAAACTCAATCTCTCTGATACCATAACTGTGACGACCCCAACCCGGTCAGGGCCGCCACGGCCAAGCCATGACGTAATCCTAACTTTGATCCCTCGAATAGTTCATGTAGAATTTTTTTTTTTTTTCTATATTTTTCACGTTCTGCGTTCGAACGCAAGACCTTAGGCGTTCGATCCCAAAACCTTCTGTTTCTTTTTTTTTTTGCCTGCGATCGAACGCAAGACCTTAGGCGTTCGATCCCAAAACCTTATGTTTCCTTTTTTTTTTGCCTGCGACCGAACGCAAGACCTTAGGCGTTCGATCCCAAAACCTTCTATTTCCTTTTTTTTTTGCCTGCGACCGAACGCAAGACCTTAGGCGTTCGATCCCAAAACCTTCTGTTTCCTTTTCTTTTCTTCCTTCGTTTCTTTCCTTCGACACTCCATCACCCTTGCACACCACACTCACTCCATTCATCAATTTCATCCCACACCATCACCACTTCATTCAATTACATAACATAACAACACATCAACGTACCAACGCTACTACTCTCACTAAATCCCCACTCCACCGATCACTCAAAACCAACTCATAACTCGTTTAAAACGCGGTTAAACTTCATAAAAATAAACCGCGTGGATCACTCTAAAAACTGAGCTAATCCATACAACCTAAAATACCTACAATCATCAAATATCATCAAATCTAATTCATAACATCAACGCTAAACATAAAAGCAGAAATTCTATAAAATATTCCCAAGACAATAACGTTTCTCCAATCATTCTAAACAAATCTACTCCAAGCCTACTTCCACTATACAATTACCAAAATATTTAACCTATCTATACGTCCTAAAATCATCATCCAAAATCGATCCAATCACACCTATTTACCACAAAATGCTCGTAGTAAACCCACGGGTCATCATGCCTAGCCAAAACACATCCCGACACCACGAGCTCCGCCCATCGACCACCTATGTCTGATCATCAGGAGGAAGTTCCTCACCTTCGTTTTCGTCACCTACATCATACGATAAACACATTAAGCCTAATGCTTAGTAAGGAGGTGCACTAAAACATGAGTATACATAATGCATGGTCTTTCATTCGTGCCCTGAGTTGCCATTTACATATTTTCGTGCCCTGAGTTGCCATTTACATATTTTCGTGCCCTGAGTTGCCATTTACATATTTTCGTGCCCTGAGTTGCCATTTACATATTTTCGTGCCCTGAGTTGCCATTTACATATTTTCGTGCCCTGAGTTGCCATTTACATATTTTCGTGCCCTGAGTTGCCATTTACATATTTTCGTGCCCTGAGTTGCCATTTACATATTTTCGTGCCCTGAGTTGCCATTTACATATTTTCGTGCCCTGAGTTGCCATTTACATATTTTCGTGCCCTGAGTTGCCATTTACATATTTTCGTGCCCTGAGTTGCCATTTACATATTTTCGTGCCCTGAGTTGCCATTTACATATTTTCGTGCCCTGAGTTGCCATTTACATATTTTCGTGCCCTGAGTTGCCATTTACATATTTTCGTGCCCTGAGTTGCCATTTACATATTTTCGTGCCCTGAGTTGCCATTTACATATTTTCGTGCCCTGAGTTGCCATTTACATATTTTCGTGCCCTGAGTTGCCATTTACATATTTTCGTGCCCTGAGTTGCCATTTACATATTTTCGTGCCCTGAGTTGCCATTTACATATTTTCGTGCCCTGAGTTGCCATTTACATATTTTCGTGCCCTGAGTTGCCATTTACATATTTTCGTGCCCTGAGTTGCCATTTACATATTTTCGTGCCCTGAGTTGCCATTTACATATTTTCGTGCCCTGAGTTGCCATTTACATATTTTCGTGCCCTGAGTTGCCATTTACATATTTTCGTGCCCTGAGTTGCCATTTACATATTTTCGTGCCCTGAGTTGCCATTTACATATTTTCGTGCCCTGAGTTGCCATTTACATATTTTCGTGCCCTGAGTTGCCATTTACATATTTTCGTGCCCTGAGTTGCCATTTACATATTTTCGTGCCCTGAGTTGCCATTTACATATTTTCGTGCCCTGAGTTGCCATTTACATATTTTCGTGCCCTGAGTTGCCATTTACATATTTTCGTGCCCTGAGTTGCCATTTACATATTTTCGTGCCCTGAGTTGCCATTTACATATTTTCGTGCCCTGAGTTGCCATTTACATATTTTCGTGCCCTGAGTTGCCATTTACATATTTTCGTGCCCTGAGTTGCCATTTACATATTTTCGTGCCCTGAGTTGCCATTTACATATTTTCGTGCCCTGAGTTGCCATTTACATATTTTCGTGCCCTGAGTTGCCATTTACATATTTTCGTGCCCTGAGTTGCCATTTACATATTTTCGTGCCCTGAGTTGCCATTTACATATTTTCGTGCCCTGAGTTGCCATTTACATATTTTCGTGCCCTGAGTTGCCATTTACATATTTTCGTGCCCTGAGTTGCCATTTACATATTTTCGTGCCCTGAGTTGCCATTTACATATTTTCGTGCCCTGAGTTGCCATTTACATATTTTCGTGCCCTGAGTTGCCATTTACATATTTTCGTGCCCTGAGTTGCCATTATTACATATGTTCGTGCCCTGATGTTGCCATTCACATATTTTCGTGCGCCTGAGTTGCCATTCAACGTGCCCTCTGCCCTACTCACCCTTCATCGTTACTTAACATTACTTGAAAAAGTGCATGCAAGAACATTTTCATTAAATCTTAAATGAGAAAACATGATGCATGAAAAAGTGCTCCAAACAAGCATCAATCAGTTCTTAACATACATAAACGAACCTATCCGATACGAAAATAGGAAGCACCCTAGGCTACCGACTCCTTAGAGCCCAAACTCGTGAAAACATCATTAAGACATTAATTCCTAACATCGATATAATGTAGGGCTTTAAGAGCCGGAAACCTAACACCACTTACCTGGAGTCCTAGCTATGCCGAGCACCGTCCTTTGAGAACTTGGGTTACCTAAGGCATATTCATAACACATTATTAGTATCGATCCTATGTTATAAAAATCAAGACTAAACGAAACCCCGAGCTAGGACAATTTTTCCTAAAACTCTTATTTACTTCATTCGGGCATTTCGTCGAGCACGTGGTGCTCACAAACTTCCAAACTCCATAAATGAAGATTTACAACCTTCAACAACCAAAAATCAACTCTAACATTCACCCAAACACCATTAATCCACTCAATCTTCCTAAATAACAACGAAAGTAACATCAATGGACAATAATCTAGTAATCCTATCGATTTCTAACGAAATCCGAAAATTTCTCACAAAACCCTAAATCAAAACCAACCCTAAAACATCAACTAAACTATGCCAAAGCGTAGAACGTACCTAAAGCGTTGATTTGGAGAAGAAAATCGAAGAGAAACGGGACGTTAGATGGGTGATGAAGAAACACCGTGAAAAGGGAGGAAGAAATCGCCAAAAGGGGGGCAAAGTTCACGATCTGGAAAATGAATGGAGGGGGGGGGTGTTTTTTGCTTTTATTTAAATTTTGATTTCCTAAATTACTATTTTGCCCTTAGTTTAATTTCCTTACTCCATTCACAATTCGTGTATCGGTTTGGTTTCTCCAAAACTCCCTTATTCCTCTAAATATTCCAACTTATTCTTAGGGTTCTAACGAGACTAACCGTTCGCAAATTGGACCTTGTTTACTATTTTTATGAATTAAAACACTATAGGGCTAAAAACGGAACTCTAACGTTACACTATCGATATGGGTTTTCTAAAAATTTACTTATTCGTCTAAAAATTCCCGTAAATCCCTAGGAGACTAATAACACCTCTTGCTCGTTAGACGGACCTATATTTCTTATTTACAAAAATACCCTCGGAGCGAAAACCTGAAAACTCGGGTGTTACAGATGTAGCTTACGGCTAAGCATTTATCAGGAAATCAGGTAAGTAGAGTATGTGTGTGCATTCGGGCCTACATCACAGAACAATAGGGTATGTGCATGTTTTGTATGTTTTTGGTATGTCATGCATCATATTTTGAAAAGAGTACAAAAATGAATTTTGCATGTAGTAGGAATGGTATGGTATGGCATGAACAGAAACGAGACAGGCATAAGATGTTAAGGGAAGTAATCTGCCCCTTAATTTAGTATGAGGATGTATGATTTGGGAAAAGTGATCCGCTTCCCATCTAGCATGAGGATCAAAGCGTGGCCTTCGAGTAACTGATCCGCCCTCCAATGGCGTATGAGGATCTCAAGGTGTATGATTTGGGAAATGTGATCCGCTTCCCATCTATTCATAGGATCTCGACAATAGATAGGGAACGAACGCAAATAACAACAACGTAGTGTGAAAGTAGAGACCGCATGACTAGGGTTTATGTTTTGTATTGTATTTTATTCATTGTTGCTCTACTTATTTAGCATTAGGCTAATAGGTGAGTTCTGTGATGTAGGTGACGAGGAACCAGTTGGTGAGTCTTCCGAGCAAATTCAAGACTAGGAGTGGTTGAAGAAGTGCACCCGTGCATCGACCTGGCTATCTGTTGGGGCAATTTAACCATGGGTGGTATTTTGGCTCGTATTTTGGTTAGTTGTTGTATAGTTGGGATTTTAAGCGATAGAGGTCATTTTAATGTATAAACTTATTTTGGAAATGTTTTAGGAATGAATGAAGATTGGTTTTTATAGAAGTCTTTTGAATTAGTGTGAAAATGCAGGAGGTATGGATTTTGAAACAAGTTTTGGGTTTTGAGTATTTTAAATAGTTGCTGTGAAAATTTCCTGAAATCTGTTTACAGTTGAGGGAAGTGTAAAATCGGTTGTTGGAGTCGTCATCCGATTAGTGTAAAATGAGACGTCGTCCGATTAGTGTAAAATGAGACGTCATCCGATAAGTGTAAAGTGAGGCGTCGACCGATTAGTGTAAAATTGGTTGTTAGAGACGTCGACCGGTTTGTGTATAAATAGCGAGAGTGTCATTTAGGATGATTTGTATTTTATTTTACTATTACTCTTATTTATCGGTTTTAAAAACAAAGTATATTTATAAAGAGTCTTCCACGCATGAACAGACTCCGCTACGAAGTTTTAAATGCTTTAAACGATGTCGTTTTAAGTCGATAAATAAAGTTTTAAATTTTCTCGAAATTTCTTGTGCGGGTATGGTATGAATGTGGTGACTCGGGTCGCGAGGATCCGGGACATTACAAGTTTGGTATCAGAGCAGTACTAGTGAGTCCCTGTAGCGAACTGGGTCGTGAAGAGTCAAGGCCTTACAGTTATGGCATCAGAGCCATTTGATTAAATCATTCAGAAGATTACTCAACAGTGCCAATCGCCGCATGGGAGTGCTCTAACAACTGTAAGTGTTTATGTTTAGCTTTAATTATTAGATGTTTATGAGAGTAGTTAACCTTGATCAGGAAAATAGTAAAATGTCTAGACGACCAGGACGTCTGAGAGAACTGAGAAAAGCGTCCAATGTGAGAAACGAGGAGGATCCAAGTATTATTAGGTAGTTGACCGAATTAGGTTGCCAACAGTTTGAACAGTTGGGCATTTTGCTGAACCGGGAGGCGCAAGGGAGTGCTAGTTCTGGTTCTAATAGTGATAAATCCGGAGATAGATTCCAAAGGCTACGACCGCCTACGCTCAAGGGACAGTCACCTAATCTGACTGCCGCCGAAGAATGGATAAAAGCGATAGAAAGTATGTTCAGATATGCAAAGGTGGAGGAGATAGATAAGGTAACGTTGGCGACATTCCACCTAGCAAAGGACGCCCGACATTGGTGGGAGGCGATAGAGACCACCACTGATGTGCTGACCATGACATGGGCACAGTTCAGGGAGGCTTTCTATGAGAAATACTTTAACAACACTGTCCAGGCTACAAAGAGAATGGAGTTTCTACACCTGAAGCTCACAGGGTCGGTGTTCGAGTAAATTAGACAATATGAGTCCTTGTCCAGGTTTGCTAGCCACCTCGTAAACAGGAATGAAAACAAAGTTTTTCAATTTGTGCAAGGGTTGAAGCCGGAGATATACAAGGGTGTGAAGATTTCTGGCATTAAGGGCTTGCCATACAGCAAAGTTGTGTCCAAGGTATTGGAAGTCGAAGAAGCCGAAATGAAGTGTAGTAGACAGAGGGAAGCTCCCCGATAGTTTTTCTGAGAAATTACTCAACCACGACAATAGCGAGGTACGAAGAGGCCCAGTGAGGGCCAAAGTAGCTAGGGAGGAATGAAGAGAGCACGAGAGATCAAGAAGTTTCCCCAGAGCTCGAAGTGCTTGAGACATCACCCGGGCGAATGCAGAATTAGTTTGGGTAAGTGCTTCAACTGTGATGAAACCGGACACTTGCTTAGAGACTGCCTGAAGCCCAGAGTCGTGCGATGCTATAACTACAATGAAGTAGGCCATGTCAGCAAGAATTGCCCAGCTTTGATAAAAGGGTCCTTCTAAGGTGAAGCCTAGGATATTTGCTATAATTGAGTCCGGCGACGACGATGTCGTCCGATTAGTGTAAAATGAGACGTCGTCCGATTAGTGTAAAATGAGACATCGTCCGATTAGTGTAAAATGAGACGTCGTCCGATTAGTGTAAAGTGAGGCGTCGACCAATTAGTGTAAAATTGGTTGTTAGAGACATCGACCGGTTTGTGTATAACTGGCGAGAGTGTCATTTAGGATAATTTGTATTTTATTTTATTATTACTCTTATTTATCGATTTTAAAAACAAAGTATATTTATAAAGAGTCTTCCGCGCATGAATAGTCTCCGCTGTGAAGTTTTAAATGTTTTAAACGATGTCGTTTTAAGTCGATGGATAAAGTTTTAAATTTTCTCAAAATTTCTTGTGCAGGTATGGTATGAATGTGGCGACTCGAGTCCCGAGGATCCAGGGCGTTACAAGTTTGGTAACAGAGCAGTACTAGTGAGTCCCTATAGCAAACTGGGTTGTGGAGACTCGGGGCCTTACAGTTATGGTATCAGAGCCATTTGGTTAAATCGTTTAGAAGATTACTCAACAGTGCCAATCGTCGCATGGGAGTGCTCTAACAACTGTAAGTGTTTGTGATGAGCTTTAATTATTAGATGTTTATGAGAGTAGTTAACCTTGATCAAGAAAATAGCAAAATGTCTAGACGACCAGGACGTTCGAGAGAACCGAGAAAAGCGTCCAATGTGAGAAACGAGGAGGATCCAAGTATGATTAGGCAGTTGATCGAATTAGTGTGCCAACAGTCTAAACAGTTGGGCATTTTGCTGAACTGGGAGGCGTAAGGGAGTGCTAGTTCTGGTTCTAATAGTGATTAATCCGGAGATAGATTCCAAAGGCTACGACCGCCTACGCTCAAGGGACAGTCACCTGATCCGACTGCCGCCGAAGAATGGATAAAAGCAATAGAAAGTATGTTCAGATATGCAAAGGTGGAGGAGATAGATAAGGTAACGTGGGAGACGTTCCACCTAGCAAAGGACGCCCGGCATTGGTGGGAGACGATAGAGACCACCACTTATGTGCTGACCATGACATGGGCACAGTTCAGGGAGGCTTTCTATGAGAAATACTTTAACAGCACTGTCCAGGCTACAAAGAGAATGGAGTTTCTACGCCTGAAGCTGACGGGGTCGATGTTCGAGTACATTAGACAGTATGAGTCCTTGTCCAGGTTTGCTAGCCACCTCGTACACACGAATGAAGACAAAGTTTTTCAATATGTGCAAGGGTTGAAGCCAGAGATATACAAGGGTGTGAAGATTTTCGGCATTAAGGGCTTGCCTTACATCGAAGTTATGTCCAAGGCATTGGAAGTCGAAGAAGGCGGAATGAAGTGTAATAGACAGAAGGAAGCTCCCGAAAGTGTTTTCGAGAAATTACTCAACCGCAACAACAGCGAGGTACGAAGAGGCCCAGTGAGGACCAAAGTAGCTAGGGAGGAATGAAGAGAGCACGAGAGATCAGAAAGTTTCCTCAGTGCCCGAAGTGCTTGAGACATCACCCGGGCGAATGCAGAATTAGTTCAGGTAAGTCCTTCAACTATGATGAAACCGACACTTGCTTAGAGACTGCCTGAAGCCCAGAGTCGTTCGATGCTATAACTGCAATGAAGTAAGCCATGTCAGCAAGGATTGCCCAGCTTCGAAAAAGGGTCCTTCTAAGGTGAAGCCTAGGATATTTGCTATGATTGAGTCCGGTGACGACGATCAGCCTGCTGTTGTGTCAGGTACTATATTGATCAACTCTGTGCCTGCTTATACTTTAATCGATTCCGATGCAATGCATTCCTTTATAGTGACTACATTCGTTTTTAAGTTAGATGTATGGCCTACGTCAACCAAGCACGCGTATGATATCATGTTACCCTCCGGTGAGCGCATACATTCTAATCAAGTGATGTGTGATAGTGTGGTGTCAGTGGGAAGCAAAAGCCTACCTGTTGATCTCATTATTATGGGGATAACAGGATATGATGTAATACTGGGAATGGACTGGCTGTTCAAGCACTATGCCACAATCGATTGTAGATCTGGGATAGCAAGTTTTCAGCCCCCAGGTGGAGTGAAGCATACCTTCCAAGCCCTGAAGAAAAATAAGAGGCTATCTGTTATGGCTTCTATCAGCGCTTGACCTTCTCTAATTAGTGAGTACTTATGTTTTCTAGCCTATATTGTAGATACTCAAATTGTAAATGAAATGAAACTCCAAGATGTCCTAGTTGTTCAAGACTTCCCATAAGTATTTATGGATGATCTACCTGGATTACCGCCAGATAGAGAGATAGAGTTCGCTATTGATGTTTATCCAGGCGCTGAACCTGTATCAAAGAATCCATATAGATTAGCGCCAAATGAACTTAAGGAGTTAAAGAGCCAGTTAGAGAAATTACTGGAAAAAGGGTTTGTACGCCCCAGTTTTTCGCCATGGAGTGCACCGGTCCTTTTTGTCAAGAAGAAAGACGGGTCGTTGCGCATGTGCGTCGATTATAGAGAGTTGAAAAAATTGACTGTCAAGAATAAGTATCTGCTTCCAAGGATCCACAATTTGTTTGACCAACCCTAAGGTGCACGAGTTTTCTCAAAGATTGACCTAAGGTCTGGATATTATCAACTAAAAGTCAGACCAGAAGATGTTCTGAAGACTGCTTTTCAGACACGTTATGGACATTACGAGTTCCTAGTTAATGTCTTTCGGATTAACGAATGCACCAACAGCCTTTATGGATCTGATGAATAGAGTGTTTCATGAGTATCTCGATAAATTCGTCATAGTGTTTATCGATGATATTTTAGTCTATTCTCGCACTAAGGACGAACATGCAGAACATCTGAAGTTGGTGCTTGGAGTTCTGAAGCAACACCAGCTTTATGCCAAGTTTTCCAAGTGTGAGTTTTGGCTGGACCG
Source organism: Begonia masoniana (assembly GCA_022432975.1). NCBI lineage: Eukaryota > Viridiplantae > Streptophyta > Magnoliopsida > Cucurbitales > Begoniaceae > Begonia > Begonia masoniana. The sequence continues at coordinate 29,245,681 of CM039516.1, read as the reverse complement.
AGTTCATTTTCTAGGTCACGTTATTTCAGGGGATGGAATATCTGTTGATCTAGTCAAGGTTCAAGCAGTTGAGGAATGGCCTCGACCGAAGAGTGTTACTGATGTACGGAGTTTCCTTGGGTTAGCAGGGTATTACAAAAAGTTCATTGAAGGATTTTCAAAGATTTCAATACCTCTTACCCGATTGACTAGGAAGAATGTGAAGTACTTATGGTCTGAAGATTGCAAGCACAGTTTCCAGACTTTGAAGCAGAGATTGATCATTGCCCCAATATTGACACTTTCTGTTGAAGACGGAAAATTTAGCATTTATTGTGATACTTCAAAGATAGGTCTTGGATCTGTGTTGATGCAGGACGGGAAGCTGATAGCCTATGCATCAAGGCATTTGAAAGCTTACGAGCAGAATTAACCTACACACGACCTAGAGTTAGCCGTGGTAGTTTTCGTGCTAAAGATTTGAAGGCACTACTTGTATAGACAGCCGTGTGAAATATATTCATATCATAAAAGTCTGAAGTATATTTTCACTCAGAAAGAGTTCAATATGAGACAACGGCGGTGGTTAGTATTCGTTGAGGACTATGATTTTGAGATCAAGTACCACCCCGCCAAAGCAAATGTAGTGGTTGATGCACTGAGCAAGGTAACGGCATCTACTTCGACGATGATCCCTGTTATGTCGTTGGCTTTGGAGTCAGAATTTCAGAGATTCAAATTGGAATCAGTATCCAATGTATCATCTATGTTATCTGCTATGTCTTTGAAGCCTACTATTTTAGAGAGAATTAAAGAAGCTCAGAAGGATGATACTGAGTGCAATAAGTTCAAGCTGAGCATGGCTTCTAATGATAGATTGGAGTTCAGCTATTCTGACAACGGAATCCTTAAGTGTAACGACTGCCCAGCTGTACGTTGCTGGCACGTCACCCCGATCTAGATTTCACCAAACCCGGGGTCAAGTCACACGCACGGTCTTCTCCCCCCACCTGGTTTGAGGGGAGTTTTTGCCTCCCCAATGATTCGAACCAAGGCTCCCAAGCTTCATAACTATGGGTTCATCATCACTGGTACCACTTGAGCTAAAATACTTACAGTTGGTGAAGCACGTTGCATGGCGGCCAGCATTTTCGGGTAATCCTTTGAATGACTTGACCATTTTACTCTGATACCAACTTGTAACGCTCCCGAACCCGCCTCAGCTCGGTGCGCTACTTTGCACAACCATCCCACGTTTAAAACAAAATTTAAAATGATTTTCAATAAAATTAGGACTTGATTTTTGGGTTTTTTGAACCCTAAAAAATGGTTGGAAAACGTGCGTAAAATACGTGCAAAACATGTCAGGAAAAGGTCGGGTTAAAACATATTTGAAAGGGGTAAAATTTTAAAAAAAATCAAACTTGACACACAATGGGCGCCGCACGCACGAGCAATAGCGCACTGCCAACGATCGATCGGCGCACAAGGCCAATCGATCGGCTAGCTCTCAGGTTTGGCCGATCGATCGGCGCTGGCGCGCCCCGATTCCGACCCCGTGTCGGTGCCGCCACGACCTGTGCCGTGACATACGTGCATACTACCCTCGCCCGTTCTCATCGTAATTTTTTTCTTTCATTTTCGTTTTCATTCTTCATTTGCTTTCATTCATATTCATTAGAGAACGGATTCAAACATTCAATCCATATCTATCGACATTTAGGCTCTAACTTAAAACGTACCCAAAATGACTCGTCTAAAGTCGAGAATCATCAAAAGAAGCTTAGGAACATAAAACATAACATTTGGCACAAGTGGGGCGCGCCATAACTGTAACATCCCTTATACTGTACCCTTAAACTTCCCGTAAAATTTTTCTTTTTATACACTCATAAAATTTCGATTTCTAAAGCATTAGATTAAAGTCTAAATTGTTGAAATCATCCTCAAATTCATTTAAAGAAAACCTATTGATATAAGAAAAACCATCGGCCAACTAATCTTTGCAAAAAGGGGGAAAAATCGCCAAAACACAACAGCCGATCGATCGGCCATTTCAGCCGATCGATCGGCTGTGGCAACAATTGCCTATGCGATCGATCGCCCTCATACCAGGCGATCGATCTCTAGCCTATCGATCATCTTCCCAGGCGATCGATCGGCTAGTGCTTTGGAACTTCTTCCAGAGCGTAGCCAATCTAACCGATCGATCGCCTCTTTTGGCGATCAAACGGCGTTCCCTCTGGAATCCGAATTCCAGAGAGCTGCCTTGCATATTTCACACACTTCACACAACTCTTCCTTCACCTATTCCCTTCATCATTTAACACCCAAATACAAATTCAACGTAAATACTTATTATCCTCATACAATTCCTCACTTCATCAATCACCCAAAACTACTCAGAACTATTAGAAAACGTAGTGAAATTTCATAAAAACGAATTACATGGATCCGTTTAAAAACTGAACAAAATCCCCTGTAAAACTTAAATCACCAAGCAGTTCCAGTAACATTTCAAAATAAAACTATCACTTAGACTTCACAAATTATCCATAAACTATTTTACTATCTATACAATTTCTACTCATCTCTAACCCAAAATACCTATACGTCGTTCCCCACGGGTCAAAAATCGCACCGACTACACCAGCACACTCCCACGAAGATCCTTATTCAACCTGCTCATACGTCGGGTGGAGGGATGTCATCCTCACCTGTATCACAGTCACCTACACCATAGAGACATTCTATGAGCTAAAGGCTCAGTAAATCTACGTAAATGAAAATACGTGCTATGCATGCCACTTAGAAATCATGCAGTCATTTTATTCATTTAGTTACATAACGAGATGTCACCGGGGGTTCGCTCTCAGTAGATGAAAACGGTACATCCAGCGGTTGAATAGCCCCTTCCATCTACCCGGGGGGAAAACATGCTTCACCTATCGGACAGCCATTTCTGTACTACCTCCCCGACGTAACCGTGCTTACATGCATTCTTATCTTTTCTTTAGTCATTTGCTTTTCATGAAAACGTATGCGGAATTCATTTTCATGTTCTTTGGAAACAATGATGCATGAATTTAACGATGAAATAAACATACAATAAGCAGAAACAATAATTAAAACTTAGGACGAGCATTTTATAACCGTAAGGCCCTAGCTACCCATCCTATCTCCACAAAACATCCAAATTCACCAAGACCTCGATCAACAACTACTCTTATGGTGTAGGTCAATCGGCCAAACGAGTCATGAAGGCTTACCTCGCGTCTGTAGCACACCAAGCTCCGTCCACGAGCGTTGTTCACCTAAACAAATTCATAGAAACCATCATTAAAATTGGGTCTAGAACATCAAATTTCGAAGACTAGCGAAACTCCTATCTAAGGAAAATTCTCCTAAAACTCTAATTTAACTCATCGAGGCATTTTATCGAGCAATTCGTGCGCGTGAGTTCCTAAGCCTCCATTAATAGAGTTGCTAAGTTCTCCAACAACCAAAACTCCAAGATACATCAATAAACCGAACTAATTATGGCCAATAACCATAAATACATCCATTAGAGACGTAATCACGGTAAACCTATCAATTTCAAACCTCAAGCCACGTTTTTAACAAAACCCTAAACGAACCCTAATTGTTTAACAACCCGAAAAGTGGGAACTAAGGCCGGGAAACACTAGAATCATACCTAAGACGTCGATTGGAGAAGAAAGCGTGAAGAGTCGAGTCAAAGTTTGGAGGCGTTGGTCGCCGGAAGAGAAATCGCGTGAGAGGGAGAGGAGAAATCGCAAAAGCTCACTGGAGGAACAATTTTCAAAATGAAAATCGTGGGAGGGGAGGGATGTTTGCCTTTATTAAAATTTTGATATGAAAATTACTTATTTGCCCTTCATCCAATTCTCTATTAATCTTTCGCTTACTTCATTAATTGACTTATTGATTCGTTTTCTCCAAATTTTCTTATTCCATCCATAATTTCAATTTATTACTGTGGCTCTATTAAAATTTTTCATTTGCAAAACGGATTTAATTTGACATATTTACAAAATGCCATTATACATTGGAATAATAAAATCCCGTAAAATCAGGTGTTACATTCTATCCACCTTAATTAAAATTTTGTCCCCAAAATTTGATTACACAAATAGTTCAGGTTACTTGGACATCATATCCTGCTGCCTCTCCCAGGTAGCCTCCTCTACGCCATGGTTGTGATGACCCGACTTGACACGTATGTGGTGGAACCACCCAGTGCTCTGCGAATCCTCAGAGGCTGCCTTTGCGGCCAAGTTGGGGCCGGAGGATGACGTGCTGGGTTAAAACTCCGCGGATCCCAGAGGGTTGGGCCGGAGGGTTCGGTCGTAGAAAGAGGGGTCATCACAATCTCACATCGCTTGGGGAAGTATGTGGAAATGAAACATATGTAAAGAGACCCTCCCAAGATAGCAAGACGCGTTTTGGAGCACAATTGGCAACGGATCCCATAAGACCTCCGAAGTTAAAAGTGCTTCGGCGAGAGCAATTCCAAGTTGGGTTACCTTCTGAGAAGTTCTCGCCAAACAAAGTTGTGAGGGTGGATATTGGGCTGCGGCCCAATCCCAAGAGCGGACAATATTTTGCTAGGAATAGGGGTCGTTACAAATGGTATCAGAGCCTGTACCCAATCGAAAATGTGGCCAAAGAGGACGTTGGGCCCCCCAGGGGGGGTGATTGTGATGACCCGACTTGACACGTATGTGTTGGAACCACCCAGTGCTCCGCGAATCCTCAGAGGCTGCCTTTGCGGCCCGATTGGGGCCGGAGGATGACGTGCTGGGTTAAAACTCCACGGATCCCAGAGGGTTGGGCCGGAGGGTTCGGTCGTAGAAAGGGGGGTCGTCACAATCTCACATCGCTTGGGAAAGTATGTGGAAATGAAACATATGTAAAGAGACCCTCCCAAGATAGCAAGATGCGTTTTGGAGCACAATTGGCAACGGATCCCATAAGAACTCCGAATTTAAAAGTGCTTCGGCGAGAGCAATTCTAAGTTGGGTGACCTTCTGGGAAGTTCTTGCCAAACAAAGCCATGAGGGGAGGATATTAGGTTGCGCCCAATCCCCAGAGCGAACAATATCTTGCTGGGAATAGGGGTCGTTACAATGGTTCCGCCATAAGACTTTCACCAGCGGGATCTCCTTATTGCGCAACACTTTGATGGAGGACTCTAGAATCCGTACTGGCTTCTCCACATAACTCAGTGTTGGTTGTGCCTCAATCTCTCTTGCTTCAATGATATGTGACGGGTCACACACGCACTTTCTAAGCATTGACACGTGAAATACGTTGTGGATGCCCTCCATTGATACCGGAAGCTATAACCGGTACGTCATCTTCCCAATCCTCTTCAAAATAGGGAAGGGCCCCACATATCAAAGACTTAACTTTCCTTTTCTCCTGACAATTACCCACACTGGCATGCCTCGTGCGTCGCCGACTGCTCCCTAGTCTTGGCCTCCCTCATGGAGCTCACCTGAAATCTCGTCGTTACCTACACTATAGAACACAAAACGTAAGCCTAACATAAATGTAACACCCCTAATACTGTACCCCATTTTCTCCGTATAAATTTTTCATTTTACTTTACATTTTATAAACTGTAAATCTAATATTAACCAGAATTGAAATCGAAACCGAAACCGGAATCGAATTCGAAGTTCGTTTGGGTAAATCATTTAAAACATAACTAAAACAATTTAATTAAACTTAAAACATTTAAGTATTTAATGACAACGCAGGGGTAGAATCGGAACTAGCTGCCAAATGGAGGGGGGGCGATCGATCTCTGTAAACTACAGAGATCGATCGCTGCTTGCATATTGGCAGCAAGCGATCGATCTCTGTAGTTTACAGAGATCGATCGCTGCATGCTTGCATGCAGCAAGCAATCGATCTCTGCTTTTCAGCAGAGATCGATCGCTGCTGCTTAGCAAGTAGGGAATAATGAATGCCAACATACACATTACAATTATTAACAGCACTTGCGATGAAAGATAGTCATCTAAGCAATAATAAGACATGAAATTGGATACCCAATTATACCTGTATTTGGTTATCAGTAATCAAAGCTTCAAGCTCTTTCTCCAGGCCTAAAAAACTTGTCTTGAAAGCGTTGGCCATCATGCACAAATCTACAGACAAAAATGGGTGTGTGTACTAAATAAGTGCCTTGTGCCGGATCTGATCGTACAGGGTTTCAATGTGGTCATGCAGATGAATGTCCAGAGACAAGTTTGCTTGATAATCTAAACACAATGCATAGCGGCTGCAAGCAAGAAAGAATCAATGTCACAAAAGTTTATAAATAATGCTGGATAAAAAAAGTAGTGTAGGACAGATAAGGCATGCCTGCATACACCTCTATATCATGAAGAATGCTGTGAATTTTGTATCACAAAACTTTTATATACAATTATTTGATTGTACCAGACCAATTTGAGAAAGCAAGCATTTCAAGGATAAATTGCACTGATAAGTAAGCCTATTGCGTTGAATTTTTTTAGGATTTATCTTTTTACTTTAGTTTTCTTTAATTAGAGTGAAATTGTTTTTAAGTGTTTAATTTTTCTTGAGAAATGTTTTCCACTTCTCTTCTCTTGTATTTTTATTCTGTCAATATGTTTTGTTTCTTAGTTAAAAAAAAAATTAATGACGTTCATACAACTTAACAGTAGCATGATTGAACAAAATAAGCAAGGGAACATATGCAATAAGATTATGTATAAGACGGCTCTCCGTTACCTTGAGTAAAAGTCATTAATTAGCTCTCTGAGACTTCAGGTACTAGCTCTAAAAAATTATGGACGTTAACATTATCGATAACTTTGTTCTGCCAGGCAAAGAATTTTCATTAAAAGATAATCTGTGAGCTGCATGTTCTAATTTCATTGGTAAACAAATTGAATAGAACAAAGATTAGATATATAATAGTTGTCTTCAGCTCAATCCTGTCAAAAGTTGCAAGAGCACATAGCCCACCATAAGTTGCAACATCTTGAGATGCAATCACTTCATTGTAATGACTGTCCAATTCAGGACCAGTTTCCAGAAACTGCACATAATCGGTGATAAAGTACTTAAGATATATAATCTAAAGTTTCTAACACAAATTGTTCAGATGACTTGATCAAATAATAATGAAGGATTAACTCGTGAGAAAATCAAAGGATATCTTTAAACTTCACGGTTAATAAAAAAGAGACTACAGAGGTACATAAAGCTAGTTAACTTCAAAATTAAGTGATTTGGAACTAAAAAAGGAAAACTACGAGGATGATCAAGATATTGCCCAACACTTGAGTTAACAAATATGGATCAACATTGTAATAGCAGAGTCATCAAAGAGGTAGATATTAGGAGAGTTTTCTTCAATTTTGATAGATATAAAGCCGTTTTACTATGGTTTTTTGGGAGCACAAGGGCCAGATCAAGGGAGACCCAAGGTCTTTATTGAATCATTTCAAATAGGAAAGGTTATTGTGAGACTAATGGAACTTATATTTCTCTCATTCTCAAAGAGGAGGAATAGTTAAGAAGATAATTTTCTTTCTATGGGCGTGGTATCTAGTTTGTATAAAATCCCTTTTAAGGTTCCCTTATGAGGTTAAACGAAGTTCTTAATGATACTATTCCTCATACTCAAGGGGCTTTCCCATATGGCAAGAATATCAGACCTACCTCTCAATGCCAGTAGTTAGAGATTACATGTAACACCCAAAAATTTCCTACAGCATACGTAGCCCTAGTTTATATGATGTATGGGAGCTTAAATTAAATTGAGAGTGAAGCTAAGTTTAGAAATGAAAGAGGGATATGAGAAATGATATGAGAAGTGGAAATGGAAGAGAAACAAAAGTGTGTAGGCAAAATAATGGATGAGTTGAAAAGTCAAAAGTCTAAAGAAATTATGACCAATGGAAAAGTGAATTAAAAATGTGTGAATGAAGGGTACTTCATGATGCTTCACGTTGGAATTAAAAAAGAAGAAAAGAAGGTTGACAATTCAAACCAAATGTGTTTGAAAAGTCAAAGTATGTAAACCAATAAAATTTAAACAAATTGTGTGAATGAAAAAGGAAGAAAAAAATGTGATTTTAAAGTGGCTTTCACGTTGGCTGCTAAAGAGAAAAATGGAGGATTAAATGGTAATTTAAAGTGATTATTAAAGGAATAAAATAAAGAAAAAAAAGGTTGTATTAAATGGTGGGTTTTCAATTTTTTCTTCATCTTCATCGGCCCTTTCTCTTCTCCACCATAGCCGACTCCTCTCCTCCCCTTTTCTTCAATTTTGCAAGAGTTTTCAAGGTAATAATACATGGGTTTTGGTTTGTATATATATTAGTGAAGTTTAGTGGTGATTTTGAGGTGTTTTAAGTGGATTTAGTGAGGGTTTGAAAACCCTAAATTGGTGAGTCCGAAAATTTAAGGAAAATTTGGTTCTCCTTGAGGGTTTTCTTCCTCTTTTGATTATTTAATCTCTAATTATGTTAGTTTAGGTTGTTTGAGGGGTTAGATTGTGGATTGAAAGTGAATTACACAAAACCGGGTTTTATGCAAATGTATACCCGATTCTGTCACCTGGTTTTCGGATTGGCAAAGTGAGTTGTTTGGATAATTTAAGTATTTCAATGGATAGTAGACGTGTAGAGGTTCGCGGATTGGGGTGGCGCGTCGAAATCTGTTGACAAATGAGAAAGTTATGGCCGTTCGAAGTTGGACGGTGGAAATTGGGGAAAAATCAGGTGTTGGGGTTTTTATTTGGAAAAGTTAGTTTGGTTGTGTGAGAATTATAGTAAATATCCTTTAGTTTATGTTTTGGTGATTTTAAGTAATTTTTCCATTAATGTGCTAGGTTAACGAGCGAGTGAATTGTATACTCGGAGTGAGCCAACGCATGCGGGAGTTCAGGTAAGTAGTGGATCGCTTGTGTTTTACCTTCGGGCCTACACCATGGAATGGTAGGGAATTGTTTGCTTCGTTGTTTTGTTTTTGTCTTGTGTCGTGCATTGTATGTGACATGCATCATGGGTTTTAAACTATGAAATACGTGTTTTGAGCATCGTTTGCAATTTGTGAAAGTGAAATGTAAAGATATGTGAGGTAATGTGAACTGTTGTGGAGTCGCCTCGTCGTGAATTAGTGCTTGAAAGAATGGCAGTTCGGGAGGGTTCCACAAAATAGGTGTGGTGGTCTCTTGTGGAGTAGCCTCGTCGCGAATAGTGTCTGGAAGAATGGCAATTCGGGAGGTTATCACAAGGTAGCCTCGTCGCGAATAGTGCCTGGAAGAATGGCAATTCGGGAGGTTATCACAAAGTCACCTCGTCACGAACTAGTGCCTGAAAGAATGGCAATTCGGGAGGTGTCTACAAGAGAGTCACAGTTGAAAGCATGTAAGTTGTCGTGATTATGAACGAGGTTCATTGATCGACGTGGGAGAAGATCATGTATGGCCATCCCGTGTGTGAACACGATGTGCCTCGGATCTGGCTCTGCGTGGTCAATGCGTGACCATCCTGTTAGGATAGGTATCCGCTTGACGCACAAGTGAAAGTGAAGAGTAATAAAACGAGAATGAGTTAAACACAACCGAGAGTTAGAAACCACATGTGTTAGGGTTGTGTGTGAGGGTTGTTTGTGCAGTGTGCATTATGTTTTCGTATGCATTATTCCCTACTTACTAAGCATTAGGCTTATGTTTTGTGTTCTATGGTGTAGGTGTCGACGGGAGAACAGGTTAGAGCTATGAGGAAAGCTAGGATTGGGACGCAGTTGGTGGTGCATGGAGCATGCCGGTGCGGGTAGTTGTCGGGGCGCCTCGACCATGGTCTTCGGGGAATGTGGGGCTTTGTAGTTTGGTAGTTTATTGTAGATGTCTGTTTTTGAAAATGATGGGAATGCGTAACTCTTTTTGGTTTATGTTTTGACAGTTATGGTATAGCTGTTTGGATTTGTTGTATATAGTCATAGTTAAAGGTGATGTGTCGCCCTATACTGTGGACTTTCTTCACTTAGGGATGTTCGTATTTTAGTTTCCCTCTTTACTGCTATTTGGAGATTTCATATGCTAGTTAGTTAAGTAAGAGTATTCTGGATCTGGTTGAGAATTGATTCATTTACAGGTACCTAGCATTTTGGAGGCGCCATTTTCAGGCGTAACTTTGCCGAAATTTTCGGGGAGGACGCCGTGTGTAACACCCCGAGTTTACTGAACCCGGTTTGTTACTCATAAGTCCGAAACTTTCTATGAAAACTTGGACCAAATTAAAACTTCGTTCAAATTCAAAATTTGGACATTTGATAAAACATGAAAACTTGCAGCGGAAATCGTTTAAACAAAAATAAAATTAAACAAAGCCATGTCGAAATAAGCGTGGGAAAACGTTAAGAAACAATCGGTTAAGAAGCAAAGGTTTAACTTGTGAAAACACTTTAAAGGTTGCAAAAGTCAAATTCATCGTCCGCTGAACAAAGTCAACAAAAAGGGGAAAGCTATTTGAAGACCCCCACCGGTCACTAAACGACAAAACATAAGATTTGTCATCCGGTCACTAAACGACAAAACATAAGATTTGTCTTCGGTCACTAAACGATAAAACGTAAGATTTGTCTTCCGGTCACTAAACGATAAAACGTAAGATTTGTCTTCCGGTCACTAAACGACAAAACGTAAAATTTTTCATCCGGTCACTAAACGACAAAACGTAAAATTTGTCTTCCGGTCACTAAACGACAAAACATAACACCTATATCATCCTACGAGCCAAAACACTCGACATCACCGGATGACATAAAACACAACACTATCTACAGAAAGGAATTTGCTTGCTTCTCGAAAACCATTCAGAAACAACTCAACCATAGCATTAGTCAAATCCAGTAAAAATCAACGTTTAAAACTCAACAGATTACTAGTATCAGTAGATCTCAAAACGTATTCAAAATGCTAAAATTTCTACTGCCATGAAAACTCAACATACTCAGACCAATCGTTATCTACTAAACCTCAACAACTGCTGACACCAGTTAACCCGCCTCATCAGTTTACCAAGCCGAGACGTGGATGTACTCCTCCAACCACATCAATCTTCTGTGCACTCAGGAAACTCACCTGCAGTGTTCTCAACACCTACATCACAAAACTCATCTATTAGCCTAATGCTAAGTAAGTAAAGCCAACAAGAAATGAAACAACGAAATATAAATTCCTAATATGCAATTTCTACTTTCTCAACTCAGTTGCTCATGCTTCGTTTCTGTTCAGATCCCCCTGTGAAATTGGGAGTTGGATCAACTCTCCCAAAGTACATACATCCCTGTCTCATTAAGGGGTGGATTAATTCCCTTAATAGTGAAACTGATTCTCCTGTTCAGATCCCCCTGTGAAATTGAGAGTTGGATCAACTCTCCCAAAGTACATACATCCCTGTCTCATTAAGGGGTGGATTAATTCCCTTAACAGTGAAACTGATTCTCATGACTGTTTCAATATGTTCAATCCTTACCATGCCAATCATGCATTCAAATTCATTTTCGTATGTTTTAAAAACATGATGCATAGAATACAGATTCACACAAGTAATCATAACCCTAACGTTTTGTGATGTAGGCCCGAAGGCACAAGCAAACTTCACTTACCTGGTCTCCTGGGAAACTTGTTGAAACCTCTCCCTCGGGAGTTTGCTCAAACCTAGTTCCATAAATTGAACATTAATTTAAACTTTCGTCAAACTTCTTTCTAGCTACCCAGAAAGCTAAGGAAATTAGTTTGGAAGTCCTAATCGTAGTGCATTCCCGATTCAACTCATAAACCGAAACTAGCACTCACATACCGCATTCTCAAAACTTCATTTATCAACCCTCGACAGTTACAATGTAGTAAGAAATAGAAGCAAAACTCACCTAGTTCTGAGGAAATCGCTGGAGGGATCGAAGAGGGTCTCCTATCGCGCTCTGCTAAGCTGAGGAGCTGAGAGTGGAAGAGGAAATGAAATGAAACAGTGGCGGCTACCTCATTAACACTTCCCTTAAATACGTTATCCACAATATAAATTCGCAATTACCATCTTGCCCCTGCCTAGTCACTTAATAACCTAATCAACATTTCACTCAATTTTTAAACCTTAAGATTATATACCTCCGTTTAATAACTTATTTTGATTTATATTGAAACCAGGTGTTACACCGTGGTGCTTAACGGTTAGGATTAAGGGAAATTAGTGAGGCTAGGTAGCTAGGTATGACATAAGAGAGCTTCGGGAGACTTAGTTTTAAATTCCGCTTTGTCTTATTTTTTTTAAATTAGCGGGGTTAGAGTGAGCCAAGTAGCGCACCGAGCCAGGGTAGGTTCGGGGGCGTTACAAGATGGTATCAGAGAAAAATGGTCGATTCGTTCAAAGGATTACCCGAAAATGCCGGCCGCCTTGCAACCTGCTTCACCGACTGTAAGTATTTCTTTCCTTTTTAGTTGGGTTATTAACTAAGATTAGATTGTTTGAACCTTTGTTCAGGATTAGACCAAAATGCCAAGGAACCCAAGACAACCAGAGCAACCTAGAAGTGAACTTGATGGGTCAGTTAGGCTTCTTATTGAGTTGGTCAGTAAGCAGGCGGAGATGGTTGGGAGCCAAGGCGAATTGGTTGAATCGCTGTTAGGTCAGGGAGGACCGGGAAATGTTGGAGCTAGTTCTAGTGGGGAAAAATTCTGAAAGTTAAAACCTCCAATGTTTGAGGGCCAGTTAACAGATCCCATAGCTGCTGAGAGGTGGTTACACACTATAGAGAACATGTTTAACCTTGTTAAGGTGGAGGAAGGAAATAAAGTAAAGTGTGTAACATTCCACTTGGTTAATGATGTTCAAAGTTGGTGGGAGACGGTGGAGGCTACCACCGGGGCTCAAGATTTGACTTGGAAAGAGTTCAAAGATTTATTCTTCGACAAGTATTACAACAGAACAGTTCAAGCTGCTAAGAAAATGGAATTCTTACAGCTGAAGCAGACAGGATCTGTGGGAGAGTACATCCAGCAGTTTGAATCATTGTCCCGATTTTCCAGTCACCTAGTTAGTCGGGAGGAAGACAAAATATTTCAATTTGTGCAGAGCTTAAAGCCGGAGATTGAGATGTTGGTGAAGACATTCGGAATTGAAGGAATACCATTTACTCAAGTGATGGCCAAAGCCTTAGAGGTGGAGGATGCTGCTGGTAAATTGATTAAACCAGCAGAAGTTTTGGGTCAAATATTCACGGGAATTACAACTCATATAGACAGTGTTGGATCTTCTTCACAGCTTCAAGGGATTAAAAGGCCGGGTGACAATTTAAATGACCTAAAAGAAGAAAAGAAGCAACGAAAGCAACAAAGGAGAAGTTTTTCGAAATGTCTAAAATGTTTGAAATTTCATCCGAGTGAGTGCGGACAGTATGAGGGAAGATGTTTTAATTGTTTTGGAGCTGACCATATTGCCCGAGATTGTCCAAAGCCAAAGACCAACCTGTGTTTCAATTGCAACGAGTCTGGGCACATAGTTAAGAATTGTCCTATAGGCAAGAAGGGTCAGGCGAAAGCAACACGCAGGATTTAACCGTGATCTCAGGTATGGTACTTGTAGTTCACTGGCTGTTGTTTTTTTTGGTATTATTAATAGACTAGGAAGTGTTGTATATTTTTGGTGATAGCGGTTTTCATAGTAAAGTTAAGTTAGTAATTAAAGTTAGCTTGATGTTGCTTGGTAGGGTACTGTTAGGACTCTAGTAAGGAAAAAAAGTAATGGCATGAGGGAAATTTAGGGTTGTTGATTTCGATAGGTACTTCATCCGAACGGTTTGAACTAATAAGATAAATAAGGTTGCTCTATTATGACGAACTTGATTGGTTGCCAAGAATTGAAGTTAGAAATATTCGAAGGAGTTTCGTGGTAGGTGTGCGAGGTAGGATCAGACCGATATTTTAATAGTAATGAAAAAGATTAGATCTCTACGGACTGCCCAATGTTAAAGTAGAGGACCTGCAAAAGTAGTGTTAGGCTTAAGGACTTAGAAAGGCAGAGAAATTTGGATGGACGCTCCGAGAGAAAAAACCTAGAAGGAAGTTTAAGTTAGATAATTTTATAAGTTATTCCCTACTTACTAAGCATTAGGCTTACGTTTTGTGTTATGTGATGTAGGTGTCGATGGGAGAACAGGTTAGAGCTATGAGGAAAGCTAGGATTGGGACGCAGTTGGTGGTGCATGGAGCATGCCAGTGCGGGCAGTTGTCGGGGCGCATCGACCATGGTCTTCGGGGAATGTGGGGCTTTGTAGTTTGGTAGTTTATTATAGATGTCTGTTTGTGAAAATGATGGGAATGCGTAACTCTTTTTGGTTTATGTTTTGACAATTATGGTATAGTTGTTTGGATTTGTTGTATATAGTCATAGTTAAGGGTGATGTGTCACCCTATACTGTGGACTTTCTTCACTTAGGGATGTTCGTATTTTAGTTTCCCTCTTTACTGCTATTTGGAGATTTCGTATGCTGGTTAGTTAAGTAAGAATATTCTGGATCTGGTTGAGAATTGATTCATTTGCAGGTACCTAGCATTTTGGAAGTGCCATTTTCAGGCATTACTTTGCTGAAATTTTTGGGGAGGACGCCGTGGTGCTTAACGGTTCGTATTTTAGTTTCCCTCTTTACTGCTATTTGGAGATTTCGTATGCGGGTTAGTTAAGTAAGAGTATTCTGAATCTGGTTGAGAATTGATTCATTTGCAGGTACCTAGCATTTTGGAGGCGCCATTTTCAGGTATTACTTTACCGAAATTTTCGGGGAGGACGCCGTGGTGCTTAACGGTTAGGATTAAGGGAAATTAGTGAGGCTAAGCAGCTAGGTATGACATAAGAGAGCTTCGGGAGACTTAGTTTTAAATTCTGTTGTGTCCGATTTTTTTTAAATTAGCGAAGTTAGAGTGAGCCAAGTAGAGCACCGAGCCAGGGTGGGTTCGGGGGCGTTACATTACACATTACGAAGATAATAAAGAATTGTTAATAAGATCAGTTTTAAAGAAGTCTAGGTTTTATTCATAATTGTCTGCTTGTTTTTCATTTTGAAATTTTAAGACCTTCTGCATTGTTGTTTAGATGGCTGGGCTTGGTGTTGTTGGCGAGACCTCTATAGCGTGTTTCCTCTTAGAGGTAAATTGTTGAATGTGAGGGAAGCTAGTAGTAAGCAGATTTCTGAGAATAAAGAAATTCAGTACATCAAGCAGATTCTTGGACTTCAGCAGGGTAAGGAGTACAAGAGTGTACAATCTCTAAGATATGGTCACATGATGATAATGACTGATCAGGTTTGTTTCATACATTCTTGACTATAGTGGTTCTCTTTTTTTTCTACTTGACGCTCTATGACTCTAACGAGCACAATGACATTTCTTTGTAAAATATGTTGTATATAATGCACATAATGCTTCTCTATATGCTGACTTGTACAGGATCATGATGGTTCTCACATCAAAGGACTCTTAATTAATTTTATTTACTCTTTCTGGCCATCTCTCTTTAAAGTTTCATCTTTTTTGGTTGAGTTCATAACTCCAATTGTGAAGGTTGGTATTCTTTCTAGTCTATATTCACCAAAAAAATGTTAGCATTTGATGAATGTCTATTAAGAGAAAAGAATTCACATTTGTTGGTATTCTAATCTTTGCAGGCAACTCACAGGAATGGGAATGTTTTATCATTTTATTCCATTCCTAAGTATGAATCTTGGAAAGATAGTTTGAAGGGCAGTGCAAGCAGTTGATCAATTAAGTACTATAAGGCCTATCTCCTAACTTTAAAGAATTCGTCTTTTCTGGTTTCAACTAGAAGTTAGCAAAGTCTCATTGTTTTAATCAATCTATTTTCTTTCTCAATAGGGGTTGGGAACAAGCACATCAAAAGAAGGGAGTTGTTGGTCAATTGTGATTTCGAGAAAATGAATGAGTTAGATAATCATGATAGGTTAAAATGAGCACTACAAGAAAAAAAAAATAGATATTTGATTAATTTTATAAAGTTATGACACGTTATGCTATTTAAAGATCTAAAGAATAATTCAGGGTATGGATAACATAGCTCCAAAGTTCATTGATAATTATCATACAAAATAGATGTTGTAGAAAAGTAAGATCTTTTAAGCGGAGAAAGCTTGATTGTTGCTTCAACTGTAACGACCTGTATATCGATCGTTACTAATTTGTCTTTTCGTAAAATTTTGTAGAAAATTCTTTGAAAATACTGTACATTTTTAAAATGACTCAAAACGTGTAAATTTCTTTGGACAAATATCGTAGAAAACAAACGTAGAATTTCCTTTGAACTTTTTTTTTGTGGCACTGTTCACATGAAATTTAATTAAATATGAAATTATATATGTTTTACAATTTAGTTTTTGGAAAACCTCAAATTGTCGGCATTTTAAACAAATACCCCAAAGTTTACTAGTAATTGATTCAAACCTTAAAAAAAATTAATAATTACAGAATAGCAACAATTGCTGAAGCATGGCCGCCTCAATATAAATTCTTGCCATAACAACTTATTTCCTTGACTCCAATTCTTTTTATCTTAACACCATGAGATAGGAGGTTAACTTTTCATACATTTTCAACACTTGGATCACCTTCACTCGATGAACATCAAAATCGGTGCATTTTCTTCCCCAGTTTGAAGATCCAAGAATTTTGCCATTTTTTGCCTCCTCGTTCATATCATTATAGTTCATTCTATTTTGATGGTAGCTCTGGATCCTTTTTGGATTGTTGTTCTTGCCTGTATTTTCTACTGCTCTGATTCTAGTATGAACTACATCTGAGTGTGAAGATCTAAGAACTTCAAATTTTTCATCATCATAGTTCATTTTGCAAGTGAGTTTTTGCTGCTCAGAAACTCTTTTTAACGAAAATTTGAAAACAAGTTTTCCAAAATTTCCTCTTTCAATCTGGCAATCATCAACAAAATATAAACCATCATAAATGTACCTGAAATTACACTTGGATTCCTCCTCTCCATTTGAAGTCCTTAGTACCTGTACTCCTTTAATCACTCTCACTACACTCTTTGTTTCCTCGTTGTTCTTCAGTGCAAGATTTCCCCTTTTAAGTCTCTGATCTCTCACTTCTGCTTTTCTAACTGCTAGATTACCACTGTGTCCAGAATATATCAATGTTTCTCCCTGGCCGCATTCACTGTTGTTCGTGCAAATATCAGGGAGAAACATTGATATATTCTGGACACGGTGGTAATATAAATGTAAGTAAATATCGTTCCCTCGAGAATTATCTTATTAACTATCAAAATTATATCGATTCTAATTTTATTTGAACAATTAAAATACTTGAAATTGTGTGAAAAAAATCACTAATTAAAACTAATACAAACAACAAAACTTCATATGAATTAAACCAAGGGTACATGATTTTGTCTAACATTTATCTTATCTAAATGTATATATTTATGCACCACTATTAGATTTAGCTTATCGTCGTCAAATTTAGAACTTTAATTATTAATGTTTCTCAAGCATTAATGATTTTATATTTCAATAATTATTCATGCAATGTTGTACGGGAGAGGATACTTTTCTATCTATAAATTCAGGGTCTTTACCAAAACCTTGGAATCAATATTTTTTCGCACTATCAATGATCACATTACAAACTTTATCACGACTAGTGCATTGTGTGTGAAACATTTTGTGGCTTTGAGAGGTGTCTAGTTCTTTTGAGGTAAGTAAAAGTTGTTGGAGGATGTACACTACTTCCTCTCTAACATCTGCTTTTGCAAATTCACCACCTACTTAAATATCTCTTTCAACATCATGTTCGTCACCAGCATCTTTCTCTAGAAAATTAACTAGACTCCTCGGGCAATTATTTAAAAGATACATTGTTGGTTGTACCAAAAATATTTGTAAAGATCAAGATGCGCCTAAGGATTTTTATAGACTTGTTGCTACTGACGAATTTGGATTTGGTGATCAGGCTGAACAATGGTTGAAGAACTTTCACTGGGATTCTGCATCGAATTTTTGTTTAGAGAAATACAATTCTGACTAATGTCATTGTCATCTATAATTGTCGATCACTTGGAAATTAGTGAATTTTTCAGAGTGTGTTGTCAAAAATTGTTTGGCAGACAAACTGCAGTTGTTTATTTGCACTTCTATTTTCATTGTTAGATTAACTACATTTGTCATACTTCGAATGATTTGAAGAGTCGATCGATGTTGAATAGTTAGTTTGAAACACCCAATGTTAGTGAGCTGTTAATTGAATTGATCCTCTGTCTGAGATAAATTCACATTCGCATTTAATCGATAAAATTCTTTTGTATATTCATTTATTGTACATTTAGCTTGCCAAAATTTTTGATATTGTTGATATAGAAGCTGCTCTTAATTAGGAAAAAGAAATTGCTTTTTTAACAAGCTTTCACCTTGGGCTAAGTTCTTACACATAATTTTCCATGTCGTTGGTGATTAAACTGAAGTTGTTCCCACTGTGCAGAATCTCATCACTTTAATTCATATACCACAAGTTTGACCTCATCTTCTGTTAGGAATATATTAGTAAAGGGTAGATTAAGAAATATTATTAAGGTTATTATGAGTTTGTTATTTTGTGGGTTATAAATGTGTGGGGGGGGGAGGGGTGGAAAAACTGAGGGAAAAGGGGAGAGTGCGAGGCTCTAGAACTCCTCTGCAAAGGGAGAGAGAAGGGCTCTAGAATTCCCTTCAATATTGTTCAGAGTTTTATGGCTAAGTAGGTTGGTTTATTTCTTGCTGTGTGTGTTTTCTGGAATTGGAAAAACTACAGGAACCATAACAATGGTATCAGAGCATTTTACCTGGGCAATGACAAGGAAGAAGACATCGCAGGCGCTGAGAAGCTGTGTTTGAGCGATGCGCAGATGGCTCAAAGTGAAATGTGGCAAGAAATAGGCAAGATCAAGGAGAGTATCACCGGACTGCAGGAAATGCGACAAGACATGGCAACGATCATGGAGAAGATTGACTTACCAGTAGAAGCCTGGAAGGTAGCATTTCCGAGGCAGAGGAGCACCAGAAATCTGAAGCTCGGCGACAAAGAGGGAAGAGAGTCTCGGGGAGGACTGTTGAGCTTTCAAGGGGAGTCGAATCAATCGAACATTCAACTACCCAGCCCAGTGACCCCAGCGGTCACTCAGCCAGCCCCGGTCTTAGCCCAGCATGGTCACAGCGTTGCGCTTTAGTTGTGTGCATAGCGCATCCCATGAAATCAACGTCAGCTAATCACTTTCATTCGGTGACCTCGTTCCAGTGTATGGCGTACACTGACTTGATCTCGGAGAGAGAGAAAGGGCGGTGGTCGGTCGATGTCGGCAAAGCTCTCGGGACATCAGGAAAGCTGTCTAGAAGAGGGAAGGGAGACAAGGAATCGGGAAAGGGAGGAAAGAAGAGTGAAGGGAAATGGGCCCACGAAGAAAGGAAGAAGCTGCGCAGAGAGATGAAAAGAACTGGGCCCTTCTTCAGCCAACGGGGCCCGGGCGTGGTGTTGGGCAAAAATGGCCCCCTAAAATGAATTTGGCAGCCCAAGCTTTTCTTTGGTGGACAGCCCATAGTCCAGTAAGCCCAATTCATTCAATCCATCAGTGGGCCACAATCCCAAGTTTTAGCAAGCCCAGCCCGAATTCAGCCCTCATTGCATTACGCATGCTTCTGTGGATTTACAGTTTTTAATCCCACCTTGAGGACGAGGTGGAACTTTAGGCGGTCGGTATTGTTAGGAATATATTAGTAAATGGTAGATTATGAAATATTATTAAGGTTGTTATGAGTTTGTTATTTTGTGGTTTATAAATGTGGGAGTGGGGGGGAGGGGAATGTTACGAGGGGTGGAAAAACTGAGGGAATATTTTCATCTGCAATATCTAAATAATCGAAAAAATTCTCAACTATGGACCCAATCAAGAATATTTTCAATATTTAAATGGCCATTGAAACTTGGTGAATCCATTTTCATCTTCGATTAAAAACTTGATCATTACAAAAATCTCCTCCTTTGTCAGACAAATAATTAAGTCTTTGTGGTTGTCTTCGATGAAAATTTCTATGTTGCTGACAATTGGGACAATTGTTAAATTGATCTAATGGGAAAAAAGCATTCTGCTTGTTGGGATTTCAAGCTAAGTTGTTCAAAACTCTAGGGGAAGGGAGTGTTACGAGGGGTGGAAAAACTGAGGGAATATTTTCTTCTGCAATATCTAAATAATCGAAAAAATTCTCGACTGTGGACCCAATCAAGAATATTTTTAATATTTAAATGGCCATTGAAACTCGGTGAATCCATCTTCATCTTCGATTAAAAACTCGATCATTACAAAAATCTCCTCCTTTGTCGGACTAATAATTAAGTCTTTGTGGTTGTCTTCGATGAAAATTTCTATGTTGCTGACAATTGGGACAATTATTAAATTGATCTAATGAGAAAAAAGCATTCTGCTTGTTGGGATTTTGAGCTAATTCGTTCAAAACTCTAGTTGTCATGCCGGAAAAGGCTTCATCGGAATCATGTTGGTGACGGCAGTGGTAGGTGAAGGTTGTATCAAAATTGCATGAAGTGAGTCGCATGGATGATTCAGATATGCGCGAATCCCTTATGGGGATACACGACTCTCAGCTGTGTTTTGGTCTGAGAAGAAGTCGCTTGTGGTCGCCAATTCCCTTTGGTCAGCGTGGTCGAGGGCTGAACCTTAGGTTGCTAGTTGTTTCCTTCAACCACATTAGGGTTTAACTTGTTATTGTTTTTGCTATTTTTTCTCCATTATTCGGTGTTTTCTCAGTTTTCATTTGATTCGCTTAAATCGAACCTTTGAGTCGTCTGATTTTGTCGCTGCTCCACTGCGAAAAATTGCAAAGGGTTTCATGAATTTTATTTATCCCTCGGTCGAATTTTCAAATTGTTGATCAATAATGTCAAATCTTTGTTCATTGTCGGTGATATAATGCCCACGAGAACCATCATCAACATCAGGTTAAGGTGAAAATTTTTTATATGATACCAATTTGTGTAGCGGAAGAGTTCTTTCAATATGAAATAGAAAATGAAGGTAAAGTAAGAAAAAATTAGGAGTTTATAAGCTTGTTTTTCGTGTCACTATATCCAATTGGAAATGCATAGCAATATTTAATTGTATAATTATTTTTTTACTTTTCACGTGGAGAATTCCAAATCCTCCCATTTTGTATATTTTTACAGATATTTTTTGCAAGTTTCTTATAAAAATAAGATATTTGTAGATCAGTTTAATCAGCCAGTTTCATTTTGCAGGCTTTGGTGTAAATGAAAGATTGGTTCTTACGTTTCCCAACAATTTTACAACCTTGTGAGAGTGTGGTTGAGATGCTTAGGGGGCAGTATGCTCATTCTGTTGGCTGTTACAGCGAAGCCACTTTTCACTATATTGAAGCTGCAAAAGTATTTTTTTTTTCTTATGTATAAAATTCCATTAATACTGTGAATTTTCTTGTTTCATTATGCTCATGATTTAAGTTGCAGCATTGTGCATGCCTATATTGATGAGTTTGGTGCATAATTTCAATTAAATCTGAAAAGATATTATCTCACTCATGCGTGCTCAACTTATTGAGAGCAAATCAGTGCAAGCAATGTGCCAAGTTTATGCAGTTGTCTCCTACATCTACATAGGTGTAACACCCGATTCTATCAAACCAGTTCTCAATTCTTTTTTTTTAAATTAATGACACACTTTAAATGACAATAATAAAAGTAGGGTTAATGGATGACTAGGCAAGGGCATAAGGGTAATTGGAAATTTAAAAGTGGATAACGTATTTAAGGAGAGAGGTTTGGGTTTAATGCACTGTAGTCGCCACTATTCTGTTTATCATTCCTCTTTCGGCCTACAGCTCTCCAGCAGAACCCTTTTGGCGATTCTCTTGCCCGATTCTCTTTTAACCTAGGTAAGTTTTTCCTCGTTTTCTTGTATTTTAGCAGTTAAGTAACTGAGGGAGTACAATGTGAGAAATTTTGAGGATACTGTGATTGAGAGTAGGTTCGGGTTTTTGGTGATAAATGGGGATGCACGGGTAGCAGGGTTTCAAACTAGTTTCCTCAAACTTCTGATTGATTCTTGGTGAAGGTTAGTGAAAGTTGATTAATGTACTGTTATGACTTTAGGTGAACGAGCTTCTAAAGTAGCTTACAGCCGAGCGATTTCCAGGAGACCAGGTAAGTGAAGTATGATTGTGCCTTCGGGCCTACATCAAAACAGTAGGGTTATGTTTGCTTGAATAAGTTTGTATGTCATGCATCATATTTTGAAAGTATGCGAAAATGAATTTACATAATATGGCATGGTAAGGAATGAACAGACTGTAACAGATAAGCTATTAAGGGAACTAATCCACCCCTTAACTTATGAAGGGATTTATACTTTGGGAGGAGTGATCCAACTCCCAATTTCACAGGGGGATCTGAACAGTTGTTAAGGGAACTAATCCGCCCCTTAATCAAGAGAGAGGATGTATGACTTTGGGAGGAGTGATCCAACTCCCAATTTCATAGAGGGATCAGATCAGTAACGAATGCATATGTAACTTAGACGAGAAAGTAGAAACTGCATGTTTAGGAGTTTATGTTTCAGCATTCCATTTCATATTTGCTTTACTTACTTAGCATTAGGCTAATAGATGAGTTTTGTGATGTAGGTGAAGAAGTGACTACAGGTGTGTTTTCTGAGCATGTTGAGGAATAGGCTGGTTGGGGGAGCACATTCATGTCTCGACTTGGCGAACTGATGGGGTGGTTTAACTGGTGTCAGTAGATGAGAAGGTTTAGTGAACCAAGACTCAATTTAAATATATTGAGAGTTTTAGTGACAGTAGTAGTTTTGATGTTTTGAATACAATTTAAGACTTTTTCTGATAATGATACTCTGTTAGTTTTAATAGTGGTTTTTACCAAATTTTGGAGTAGTGCATGAATTTAAGTAGTTTTGAATGGTTTTAGTAAAATGTTCAAGTTCTTTTGGTAGTCGGAGTTTTCTTTGTTTATAGTGAAATTGTTGCTATGCTGTTTTCGTTGAGTATTTTTGATCTATCGGTAGATGATGTCTATCGGTAGAAGTCGAAAGTTTTGTCTATCGGTGGATATAGTCCATCAGTGGATGTGAGAATTAGAATTTGTCGTTTTGCAATCGCAAGACGTCTTCAGTAAAAGCCATCGGTAGATGTCTTCGGTATAACTCTTTAGTAGCTTTGTCGTTTTGGTAATCGGATGATGTAGGAAGAAATTTGTCGTTTTGTGATTGGTAGATGTGAATTGAGGATTTTTGTCGTCTAGCGATCGGAAGACGTAGTTTGTTCTATCGGCAGATATGAGCTGAGAATTGTTTGTCGTTTTACGAGCGGTAGACGTCGTCTGCCGAATTATTTCGATCGCATGGATATCACGTGGTCTGAGCGGTAGGGGTGTTTTGTCGTTTAGTGATCGATCGATGTGTTCTGCTTTCTTTTCTCTTTCAACCAACTGTCTTGAATATTTTAACTATTTAATAAATAATTTTTTATATATATACGGTGATTTTTCCGCTACAAGTTTTAACGTTTTAAGAGCCAAATCTTAATCATTGAATGAAATTTTAAATTTTTCTCAAAAATCCATAGTTCGGTTCAGTATCTTGTGTAGCGAACCGGGTTCTGATAACTCGGGGCGTTACAGTATGGTATCAGAGACATTCAGTTATACCGTTCAAAAGATTACTCATCAGTACCGATCGTTGCATGGGAGTACTCCAACAACTGTAAGTGTTTATGTTAGTCTTAGTTATTAGATGTTTATGAGAGTAGTTAACCCTGTGCAGGAAATCTAGTAAGATATCTAGACGACCAGGAAGACCAAGAGTACCAAGAGAGATACCGAATCCGGGACGTGAAGAAGATCCTAGCGTGATTAGGCAGCTGACAGACTTGGTGCGTCAGCAAACAGACCTAGTGCGTCAGCAGTCCAATCAGTTAGGAGTGCTGTTGAACCGAGAGGTACAGGGAAGTGCTAACTCGAGTTCTAGCAATGAACATTCTGGAGATAGGTTTAGGAGGCTACAACCACCCACGTTTGATGGACAGTCATCTGATTCAGTTATTGCTGAAGGGTGGCTTAGGAAGATTGAGAGTATGTTTAGGTGTGCCAACATTGGAGAATGAGACAAGGTCAAGTTGGCAACATTTCATTTGGCTGGTGATGCTCAACTCTGGTGGGAAACAATAGAGACCACCACTGATGTTTTGGCGATGATTTGGTCACAATTCAAGGACATTTTCTATGAGAAGTATTTTAACAGCACTGTCCAAACCGCGAAGAAGTTGGAATTTTTGAACTTGAGGCAGACAGGGTCTGTGGCAGAGTACAGTAGGCAATTCGAGTCCCTATCCAGGTTTGCTGGACATTTTGCTCTTAGGGACGAGGATAAGGTGTTCAAATTTGTGCATGGGCTGAAGCCGGAAATTTACCGAGGAGTTAAATTTTGTGGTATTAAAGGCTTGACATTCAACGCGGTTGTGCCCACTGCTCTGGAAATGGAAGAAGCTGAAAGGAAGTGTGCTGGACCAAAGGAGGTCCCACAAAAGTTTGTCCAGCCACACCAACAAAGAGGAATGAAGAGGCCAAGTGAAGGCTAGAATAGCCAAGGAACAGGAGGGAAGATACAGAATGCCAGGAAATTTCCCAAGTGTCCTAAGTGTTTGAAGAACCACCCGGGCGAGTGCAGATTGGGCTTTGGGAAATGTTTCAAGTGTGAGGAGGTTGGACACACGTTCAAGGAATGCCCGAAGCCTAGAATCACCAGATGTTACAATTGTAACAAAGTCGGCCATATTAGCAGAGACTGCCCAGTTTCTAAGAGTGGCCCTGCTATGATTAAACCGAGGATATTCTCCATGATGGAGTCGGGTGAGGAACAGCCCGCAATTGTATCAGGTACTATATTGATCAACTCTATACTTGCTTTTAGTTTAATAGATTCTGGTGCAACACATTTATTTATAGCATCTGCATTTGCTTTTAAGCTAGATGTACAATCTACGCCATCTGAACATATGTTTAATGTCACGTTACGCTCTGGTGAATGCATGCACTCTAGCTGAGTGATACTTAATAGTGTGGTGATAGTGGGAAACAAGAATTTACCTGGCATGAAAAATGAATTTATGAATTGATTTCACAAAAAGAAAATGAATGTAAAGGCAAGTAAAGTATCACAGTAAACAACCATGACATGGGGTTGGTTATCGGGGATAAGGTTCAGACCTGGCGTTCTGTGGTGAGTGGGTTTTCCTCCCTTCAGATGGTGTGGGCTGTCTAACCGCTGGACGTGCCCTATCCATCTGTTGAGTATTTTCGATAACCATAGACTGACACGTACTGATATATGAACTGACATGGACGGACTATTTCATAGCATAGCATTTACATGGTCATGCATAGAGATTTACGTAGAATTTACTGAGATTTTTATCTCATTGGTGTCTTTATGGTGTAGGTGACTTTGAGCAAGGTGAGGACGAGATCCCTCCACCCGAGAAATGATCAGTTGAAGAAAGATGGCCCGTGGGAGTGTGTTGGCGCAGTCGGTGCGATTTTGTCCCGGGGGACTGTTTGTAAGTATTTTGGGGACACGACAGAAAGATAGATTAATTGTATAGATAGAATATTTTAGGATGATTGGTTTTGGATAGATGAATAACGATATTTTGATGTATTGGTAGACTTAATTTGTAATACTCGGCTGTACGAAATATTAATATTCTAATGTAAATGGCATTTTTTGTAAATTATGTCAAATCAAATCCATTTTGTGAAAAGAAAGCGTTATTACGATCCTAATGATTAATAAGGATTTTCAGAAAATTTTGAAAATTTTAGGAGTTTAACGCTAATTTTACGAGAATTACATTTATCGTAATATAAAGGATACTTCGGTAAAATAGTAAACGAGGTCCGTTTTGCGAACGGACAGTTTTAATGGAACCCTGATAATAAGTTGGAGTTATTGGTGAAATAAGAGAGTTAGGGGAAACCGAATCGTTAGACAATTAAAGAGACAAAAGACGAAACAAATAGAAAATCAAAGGAAGGGCAAAAAGGTAATTTGCAAAGTCAAATTTAATTAAAAACAAAATCCTCTTCTTCTTCTCCAGACACTCACGATTTCAGTTTTTTTTTCTCTCCTCTCTCCTTCGGCGATTTCCTTTCTCCTCTCACGGCGTTCACCATTCTGGCGATCAATGTTCTCCGATCAACTTCCGTCCTTCACTTTTTCTTCTCCAATCCCGACCCTAGGTACGATTATAAGGTTTTAAGAAAGTTTATTTCGATTTTTACGGAGTTTAAACGATTAGGGTTCGTTTAGGGTTTAGTTAAAATCGTGCTTTAGGGTTCGAGATTGATAGGTTTATCGTGTTGGTGGATATAAAGGACGTATTGAACGTTGTTGGACGAAATTAAATTGATTTGTGAGAAAAGTTAAAATTCGAGGAATTAGGGGTTTTTGGAAAAACTCGTGATTGGTGGTTCGATGTATCGAGCGTTAATTGGTTATTAAAATGCTTCGATTAGTTAAGTTAGAATTTAGAGATTTCCTTAGTTAAAGATTTCGATAATTTGGGCGTTAATGATTCAAACTTGTTTTAACGACAAATTGTGAATTTGCCTTAGGTGAACAATGCTCGTGGACGGAGCTTGAAGTTCAACGCACACGAGGTAAGTTTTCGTGACTTACTCTGGCCGATTGGCCTACACCGTACGTCTAAATCGTCTCAAGGAGCTTTGGTGACGTGTTTGTTTAAATTGCTTTGATTGGATAGTTAGGTTTAGTTCTTTTATAGGTTATGTTTTTATAATCTTGATGGTATATATGTTGTATGTTTAAATTATGCTATAAATTGTTCATGCATTCACAGTTTTGAATTACGTATAGAAAACGAATTTTCGCACTATGTTTTAAAGAAAATGGCGATGTGGCCTGAAAGGGGGCTATTGATCTATTGTGTGGATCGATTAAGGGTCTGTCACAATACCACATCTAATATGAACCGATGTATGTTTATGGTCATGCAAGGTGGGGCTCAGGCATGGCTGTGCATGTTGCAAGCATGTACCACCCTCCTCTAGGTGGAAAGGGTTGTCCAACCGCAGGATGTGCCCTCTCCATTTAGGGGGTTGAGATCTCGATGACAACCTATGTAAAGATAAGAAAATGTTGCATGATTTATGAACTCATACGCACAGCATGCATTTGCATTTACGAAACTTGCTGAGCTTTAGCTCATAGATTGTCTGTATGGTGTAGGTGATCTTGACATAGGTGAGGACGAGATCCATCCACCCGAGGAGTGATGCAGTTGAAGGAGGATGGCCCGTGGGAGTGTGCTGGGCAGTCGAGGTGCCTTTTGACCCGTGGAGAATGATGTAAAGGTATTTTGGGACATAATAGTTAGATCGTAGGAAAAATTGTATAGTCGAACATATTAGGATGTTTGGTTCTGGTTAGCTGATAGAATGATGTATAGATGTTTTGGTATATTGATTTTATAAAACGTTTTGTTAAGGTTTTTATCCCGATTTTTATGAACTGCTTGGTGATTTTAGCAAGAGGAAATGTTTGGTTTTCAAACAGATCCATGCAGTTCGTTTTCGTGAAAACGTATTTTGTTTTAAATGCATCTCGAGTTAATTGGGTTTTAAAATACGTGGTGAGTCGTTATTTTGGGTGATTGATGAAGTGAGAAATGGATGAGATTTTGAGTGAGTTTATGTTGGAATGTATGGTTGATGTAGGTGGAATTGTGTTGATGAAATTGTGAAGGGTGTGTTAGGCATATAGGGATGCAGGGAAGAGAAAAAAAGAAGTAGAAGGAAAGAAGAGAAGAGAAAAAGAAGAGGAGGCAAGTCCTCTGGAAAATCCAGAGGACTTGGCGATCGATCGCCTGTGGGGGGGGCGATCGATCGCCCCTCTTTGTCACGCTCTGGAAGAAATTCCAGAGCGTGTGCCGAGCGATCGCCTGGAGAGGCGATCACTTGGCAAAATATGCGATCGCCGAAGGGCGATCGATCGCCCCTATAAAAATTGGGACAAATGTCCCTTATGCCCTCCAGTTTGTTGGCCGATGCTTTTCTTTGTTTTAATTATTTTTAAATAATTGTTTTAAGTTTATTTAAATTGTTTTGAAGTTTTATCAAATGGTTTAAAAGCATAAACTTCAACGATTCTGATTTTAAAAGTTTTATTTCCGCTCGAACGTTAGGTTTAAAGTTTTAAGAATAAAAAAAAATACGGAAAAAATAGGAATAGTGTAAGGGTCGTTACATAATTTATAAAATGTTTTGTTAAAGTTTTTATCCGGATTCCAAAGAACTGCTTGGAGTTTTATTTTAAAGAGGGGAAATTATTTAGTTTTTAAACGGATCCACGCAGTTCGTTTTTACGAAAATTTACTATGTTTTTAAACACGTTTTAGGTTATGTTTAAGGTTGTTTATTTAATGGTTGATGAATTGATAAATGAGTGAAGTTAGGGTTTTTATGTTGAAGTGTCATGAAGGGTTTTAGAAAATTATGCAGGAGAGGAAGAAAACAGGAAGAATGGCTCTCTGGAATGGAAATTCCAAAGAACCTGCCGTTCGATCGCCATCGATCGACAGGCGATCGCCGCTCTCTGGATTTTCCAGAGAGCGGGGCGATCGATCGCCCATAGGGCCCCTTAATTTGGTAATTGGGCGATCGATCGCCACTATGAGAGGCGAATCGCCCCTCAGTTTTTGCAATTGGGCGATCGATCACCTGGCATGGGGCGATCGATCGCCCTTGCCTTTTATGGGATGATTGTCCTTTTGCCCCTCGAATGGTGGACGATTGTTCCCTCTGTTTTAATTATTTTTAAATAATTGTTTTAAGTTTATTTAAATTGTTTTGAAGTTTTATCAAATGGTTTAAAAGCATAAACTTCAACGATTCTGATTTTAAAAGTTTTATTTCCGCCGAACGTTAGGTTTAAAGTTTTAAGAATAAAAAAAAATACGGAAAAAAATAGGAATAGTGTAAGGGTCGTTAATAATTATAAAATGTTTTGTTAAAGTTTTTATCCTGATTCCAAAGAACTGCTTGGAGTTTTATTTTAAAGAGGGGGGAATTATTGTTTTTTTAAACGGATCCCGGCAGTTCTTGTTTTACGAAAATTTACTATGTTTTTAAACACGTTTTAGGTTATTTTTAAGGTTGTTTATTTAAAAGGTTGATGAATTGATAAATGAGTGAAGTTAGGGTTTTTATGTTGAAGTGTCATGAAGGGTTTTAGAAAATTATGCAGGAGAGGAAGAAAACAGGAAGAATGGCTCTCTGGAATGGAAATTCCAAAGAACCTGCCGTTCGATCGCCATCGATCGACAGGCGATCGCCGCTCTCTGGATTTTCCAGAGAGCGGGGCGATCGATCGCCCATAGGGCCCCTTAATTTGGTAATTGGGCGATCGATCGCCACTATGAGAGGCGAATCGCCCCTCAGTTTTTGCAATTGGGCGATCGATCACCTGGCATGGGGCGATCGATCGCCCTTGCCTTTTATGGGATAGATGTCCCTTTTGCCCCTCTAATTGTTGGCCGATTGTTCTCCTCTGTTTTAATTATTTTAAATAATTGTTTTAAGTTTTATTTCAATTGTTTTAAGTTTTGTTTAAGTGGTTTAAAAATAGTTTTCGAACGGTTTTAACAATTTAGTCTACGATTTAAATTCCGCTCAAACGTTACGAAGTTTACAAGAATATAATAAAAAAAAAGTTAAAAAAAATAATATGGGAAAATAAGGGAATAGTTTAAGGGACGTTACAGTTATGGTATCAGAGCCCCCGGGCTTTAAAATCGGTTCTGTAGACTGCTCGACTGCACAGCCACTACACAGACATCCTTCCTCAACTGTAAGTATATTTAATGCTTTATTTGATTTCGATTTCTTAGAGTATTTGTTTTAACTTTGATATAAGAGTTATAAAAAAAATGGTGCGTCGAGGGAATGACTGAGATGACAGAGATGATACAATAGATCAGCTTAAGGGATTCATTGCCCAACAGTCCCAACACATGGAACGACAGGCTCAACAAATGGAGAGACAGTCCCAACAGCTGGGCACCCTAATAGACCGTGAGGGCATTAGAGCTCGGGAGACAGCGACTCTTGGTAATCGGGGGATGGAGAGGTTCCAGAAGCTCCAACCTCCCGTGTTCAACGGGCAATCTACGGGTCCCCCTTCAGCCGAGGAGTGGATTCAAAACATGGAAGACATGCTGGCTTACGCAAGTATAGATGATGGAGAGAAGGTTGCGTTGGTGACTTATCACTTAGCACTAGATGCCCGATTCTGGTGGGATTCCATCAAGGCAACCACCGATATGACGATTATGAGTTGGGAGCGTTTCAGAATGGTATTTTATGACAAGTACTTCAGCCATAAAATACGAGAGGCGAAAATGGTGGAGTTCATGCAACTGCGGCAGGTTGGTTCGATTGCCGAGTATGTGAGAAGGTTTGAGGCCCTGTCCCGATTTGCACCACGCCAGGTCAGTATTAATGAGGACAAGGTACGCAGATTTGTACAGGGGATTGGCCAAGAAATTCGGAAGAGTCTTACCATATCAAGGGTGCGGAATGTGTCCTCTGATGAGATTGTGGCCATGGCACTTGAGATTGAGACTGTTGATCAGAGTTATGCCAAACCGAGAGAGCCAGCTAGAGGGTTCTTTCGGGAGATACAGCCACGGCCTCAGAATAGGGGCTGGCAACCGAAGGGACAGCCACAACAACAACAGAGGGGTGCAAAAAGGCCCTATGATGGTAAAGGCGATCAAGGCAGGGGGAAGCAAGTCCAAGGGGCTGCTCAGAAGCCTGTTTGTCCTAAGTGCCAGAAGGAATACTATGGCGCTTGTTGATTGGGCACAAACAGTTGTTACAGATGTGGAGAGGTCGGCGATTTTGCTCAAAACTGTTTAAGGGCGGCTACCGATCAAAGAAGAGTGGCCTCGAGAGTATTTGCGTTTATTGAGCCCGGTGACGTCGACGACGAGGCTCAGCCATCCGTTATAGCAGGTACTATTCTAATCACTGGTGTTGCAGTATTCTCACTGATAGATACGGGAGCTACACACTCCTTTATTTCGACCACGTGTGTATCTAGATTGGGGTTAGTGCCAGAGTTAGCAAAGTGTGAGTACAGTGTGATGTTGCCTTCAGGAGAACGGATGCAGTCAAGTTACATTTTCCAAGGCAATGTCGTCTCTTTGGGGAATAAGACCCTCTATGCCCGGTTGATAGTTATGGGTATAGAGGTGTATGATCTTATTTTGGGAATGGACTGGCTATCTCGCCATTGCGCCACCATTGACTGCAGGTCCGGGATGGTAACTTTCCGCCCCCCGGACAAAGGAGAGTTCACTTTCCAAGCGATGAATAAGTTGGGTGGACTGCCTGTTTCCTACTCGATGAAGATCAGAAAGCAGTTTAAGGATGGATGCTCGATTTATATGGCCGCGGTGGTTGATACTCGACTACTTAATAGGTTGAGGCCAGATGACCTCCCAATTGTTAGAGAATTCTCAGAGATTTTTCTCAACGATCTTCCCGAGTTACCGCAAGATCGAGAGATCGAGTTTGTAATTGATGTTTATCCGAGTTCGGCGCCTATGTCAAAGAATGCATATAGATTGGCGCCAGCTGAATTAAAAGAATTGAAATCTCAGTTGGAGGAGTTGCTAGAGAAGGGGTTCATTCGACCCAGTTTCTCTCCTTGTGGTGCACCGGTCCTTTTTGTTAAGAAAAATGACGGAACTCTCAGAATGTGCGTTGATTATAGAGAGTTAAATAAATTGACAGTGAAGAATAAGTATCCATTGCCCCGGATTGACGACCTGTTCGACCAACTGCAGGGTGGCCGAGTGTTTTCGAGGATTGACCTATGCTCGGGTTATTATTAGTTGAAGGTCCGAAAAGAAGATATCGAAAAGACGGCGTTTCGAACGAGATATGGGCATTATGAGTTTTTAGTAATGTCTTTTGGACTTACCAATGCCCCTGCAGCGTTTATGGATATGATGAATCGTGTCTTCAAGGATTATTTGGACAAGTTTGTTGTTGTTTTCATTGACGACATCTTGGTCTACTCAAAAACAAAGGAGGAACACGAAGAGCAATTACGAATTGTCTTAGGAATCTTAAAACAGCATCAGCTTTACCCAAAGTTCTCCAAGTGTGAATTCTGGCTGGATCGAATTAATTTTCTCGGCCATATTATATCTCCGGAAGGAATTTCAGTGGATCCGGCTAAGATCGGAGTTGTCAAAGATTGGCCACAGCCTAAAAACGTGCGAGAGATACGTGGATTTCTTGGATTGGTCGAGTATTACAGGAAGTTCATTGAGGGATTTTCAAAGATAGCAGTCCCTCTATCCCGATTGACGAGGAAGAACAAAAAATATGTATGGTCGACTGCATGTGAAAAGAGCTTTCAGGAGATAAAGCAGAGATTGACCACAGCTCCCGTTTTGACACTGCTAGTCGAAGGTGACAAGTTCAGCATATATTGCGATGCGTCTAAGGTGGGACTTGGATGTGTATTGATGCAAGAAGGGAGAGTTATTGCATATGCTTCTCAGCAATTGAAGCAGTATGAGCAAAATTATCCGACACACGATCTTGAGCTTGTAGCAGTTGTCTTTGCGTTAAAAATCTGGAGACATTATTTATATGGTCAACAGTGCGAGATATTTTTAGACCATAAGGGCGTGAAGTATTTGTTTACGCAGAAGGAACTTAATATGCGTCAGAGAAGGTGGCTAGAGTTCGTCAAAGACTATGAGTTTGAAATCAAATACCACTCGGGAAAAGCAAATAAAGTCGCCGATGCTTTGAGCCGAATGCCTACTGCGAATCAGCCTTCACTTGCAGTGATGTCGATTATGTTGAGATCTGAGATTGAGAAGTTTGATGTAGAGATTGTGGCAGAGTTGTCCAGTATGCTCACCAACATTTCTCTCAGGGCGACTATTCTGGATAAGATACGTGAAGCTCAGCAAAAAGATATGGAGTGTGAGGAGCTTCGATTGAGTATGACGTCTGGAGACTTGTCTGATTTTAACTTATCAGATGATGGTATTCTGAAGTTCAGGCATAGGTGGTACGTGCCTAACAACGAGGAGCTAAAGAAAGAGATTTTGGCCAAAGCGCATTCTTCAACTTACTCTGTGCATCCTGGAAGCACTAAAATGTACAGAGATTTAAAGCAACACTTCTGGTGCCCGAACATGAAGAGAGAGGTCGCCAAGTACGTGGAAACCTGTTTAGTTTGTCAACAGGTAAAGGCAGAACACCAGAGGCCTGCCGGAACGTTACAGCCACTGCCAATTCCGGAGTGGAAATGGGAGCAGATCTCCATAGATTTTATTGTGGGGCTCCCGAGAACGACGAAAGGGCACGATGGCATCTGGGTAATTGTGGACCGATTGACAAAGTCGGCCCACTTTATATCAGTGAAGATGATCTATTCTATGGATCAACTCGCCGAGCTGTATGTGTAGGAGATTGTCAGATTACACGGAGTGCCTATTTCGATTGTCTCCGATAGAGATGCCAGGTTTACTTCAAAGTTCTAGAAGAGTTTGCATAAAGCCATGGGAACTCAGTTGAATTTTAGCACTGTATTTCATCATCAAACTGATGGTCAGACAGAGAGAACGAATCAGATTCTTGAAGATATGCTTAGAGCTTGCGTGCGGGAATTTCAGGGCTCGTGGAGTCGATATTTGCCCTTGATTGAGTTCTCGTACAACAACAGCTTCCAGGCTACGATTGGCATGGCTCCGTACGAGGCTTTGTATGGTAGAAAGTGTAGATCTCTACTATATTGGGACGAGGTTGGTGAAGCTAGCATCATTGGTCCCGAGATTCTACAGCAAACAGCGGAGAAGATCGCTGTTATCAGACAGCATATCGTGATAGCTCAGAGCCGACAGAAGAGCTATGCTGACACCCGACGGAGGGAATTACAGTTCAATGAGGGTGACGAAGTATATTTGAAGATTTCTCCGTTTAAAGGTGTTATGAGATTCGGAAGAAGAGGCAAGTTGAACCCTCGTTATGTGGACCCCTTTCCTATTTTGAAGAGGATCGGGACTATGGCGTACAGGTTACAGCTTCCGGCATCCATGGAAGATATTCACGATGTGTTTCACGTGTCTATGCTCAGGAGGTGTCTACGTGATCCGTCGCATGTTGTGGAAGCAAGAGAGATCGACGTACAGCCTATCTTGACTTATGTGGAGAGGCCGGTGCGAATCCTGGAGTCTTCCATCAAAGTATTGCGCAACAAAGAGATTCTGCTAGTCAAAGTCTTGTGGCGGAACCACGACGTGGAAGAAGCTACCTGGGAGCGACAGCAGGATATGATGTCTAAGTATCCTGAGTTGTTTGTATGATCAAATTTGAGGGCAAAATTTAAATAAGGTGGATGGAATGTAACACCCGGATTTACGGGATTTTTGTAATTAAATATGTATAATGGCATTTTTGTAAATATGTCAAATCAAGTCCGTTTTGCGAACGGAAAGCGTTAATGCGATCCTAATGATTAATATGGATTTTAGAAAAATTTCGGAAATTTTAAGAGTTGTAACGCTAAATCACGAGAATTTCGTTTCTCGTAATTTAAAGGACGTTGTGGTAAAAATAGTAAACGTGGTCCGATTTGCGAACGGACAGTTTTAATAAAGCCCTGATAATAAGTTGGAGTTATTGGTGAATTAAGAAAATTTGGAGAAACCGAATCGTTAGACAATTAACGAAACAAAGGACGAAACAAATATAAAAACAAAGGAAGGGCAAAACGGTCATTTAACAAGTAAATTTTATAAAATAAAGGCAAAGGCGTTCTTCTTCTCCAGCACTCCACGCAAACTTCTTTTCCTCTGGCGATTTTTTTCTCCCTTCAATGGCGATTCTCCATCTTCCTCAACGATTCTTCCTCCGTTCATCAAGAGTTATTCACGTTTTCTCCTCCCCTCGTGATTCTAGGTAAGTCTCTAGCGTTTTCCGGCTGTTATTCTTGATTTTTTTAAGAGGTTAGAACGTTTACAATTTCGTAGGAATTTCGTAGAAATAGTTGGATTTTGTAAGGAAACGTTAGGAATTAACTTATTAACGTTTATTTGGCGAAATAATGGATGTATTTGACGTTTAGGTTGAAAAATTGGGTTTAGACCTTTGTAAAACCTCCATTAATGGAGTCTAAGGATTTATGAGTGTAAATTGCTCGATGAAATACCCGAAAGAAGTTTATTAGAGTTTTAGGAAATTTCCTTTAGTTAGGAGTTTCGTAAAATTCTGAAATTTTATGTTTAAGCTCAGTTTTAACAAAGGACGTTATGGATTGACTTAGGTGACAAAGCTCGGGACGAAGGGCTCGGTGTGCAACGGACGCGAGGTAAGTTCTCGTGACTTACTGTGGCCGATTGGCCTACACCATATGTCAGAAATCGTGTTGAGAATACGTTGGCGCTTTGTTTGTTTATGGCGGTCATTGTTTGTCTAATTGTTTTGGTTGGGTAGTTTAAGTTCGATTGTTTTATAGGTTTCTTGTGGTGAGGGTTTTGATGGTATTTGTAGTGTTTTGATGGTATGCTTGTTATGATGTTTATATTGAATTGCTCATGCATCATAGTTTCTAAATGTCATGAAAAATGAATTTATGCATTGATTTCACGAAAAGAAAATGCATGTAAAGGCAAGTAAAATATCACAGTAAACAACCATGACATGAGGTTATCGGGGATGAGGTTCAGACCTGGCGTTCTATGGTGAGCGAGTTTTCCTCCCTTCAGATGGTGTGGGCTGTCTAACCGCTGGACGTGCCCTATCCATCTGTCGAGCGTTTCCGATAACTATAGACTGACACTTACTGATATATGAACTGACATGGACGGACTATTTCATAGCATAGCATTTACATGGTCATGCATAGACATTTACGTAGAATTTACTGAGATTTTTATCTCATAGGTGTCTTTATAGTGTAGGTGACTTTGAGCAAGGTGAGGACGAGATCCCTCCACCCGATGAATGATCAGTTGAAGAAAGATGGCCCGTGGGAGTGTGCTGGCGCAGTCGATGCGATTTTGACCCGTGGGACTATTTGTAAGTATTTTGGGGACACGACAGAAAGATAGATTAATTATATAGATATAACATTTTAGGATGATTGGTTCTGAATAGATGAATAACGATATTTTGATGTATGGGTAGACTTAATTTATAAAATATTTTGTTAAAGTTTTTATTCGGATTCCAGAGAACTGCTTGGAGTTTTATTTTAAACAGCGGAAATTATTTAGTTTTTAAACGGATCCACGCCGTTTGTTTTTACGAAAGTTTACTATGTTTTTAAACACGTTTTAGGTTATGTTTAGGGTTGTTTATTTAATGGTTGATGAACTGATAAATGAGTGAAGTTAGGGTTTTTAGGGGAGGAAGAAAACAGGAAAAATGGCTCTCTGGAATGGAAATTCTAGAGAACCTGCCGATCGATCGCCATCGATCGGCAGGCGATCGCCGCTCTCTGGATTTTCCAGAGAGCGGGGAGATCGATCGCCCATAGGTGGGGCGATTGATCGCCCTTAATTTGGTAATTGGGCGATCGATCGGCACTATGAGGGGCGACGATCGCCCCTCAGTTTTTGCAATTGGGCGATCGATCGCCTGGCATTGGGACGATCGATCGCCCCTGCCTTTTATGGGACAGATGTCCCTTTTGCCCCTCCAATTGCTGGCCGATTGTTCTCCTCTGTTTTAATTGTTTTAAATAATTGTTTTAAGTTTTATTTCAATTGTTTTAAGTTTTGTTTAAATGGTTTAAAAATAGTTTTTGAACGGTTTTAACAATTTAGTCTACGATTTAAATTCCGTTCAAACGTTATGAAGTTTACGAGAATATAATAAAAAAAAAGATAAAAAAAATAATATGGAAAAATAAGGGAATAGTTTAAGAGACGTTACACAGGACAACGCGGAAAGCAGAAACTTTAAGTTATGACTCTGATGCCTGTTACAATATCACTAGAATCCCTTATAACGATGGGCATTTTGTTCACCATCCAAGATTGACGAAGACAATTGGGATCATAAAAGATTTTTGGTTGTCTTATGCGGTTGTGTGCAGAATGTTTTTTGATTACTGTTCACAAGTATTTTGGAATGATGTCTTTTATGCGGTTGTCTTTATATAAACCAAAGTTTCATGTGTCTGACAATGATTACACCACTCATATTGAGCAGACTAACATAATTCCATATGAAGCTATCAGTAGTTGACTAAGGATTTTGTTTTGGCCTGTAAAAAATAATTATTGATTTGGTTTTAACTCAAGGCTCTTTGAAATTGAAATTTATGATACATGAATATACAAGAAATTAAATGACCATGAATGTTTTGTCATGATTTTATTAATGTTGTTTGATAAGATATTAGAATTAAGAGTAGATGTGAACTAGAAGACAAATATGATATAAAAATGTAAATTGAGACCATAATTTATTTACTTTGAAAGTTATTTATCATTTTTTTAGTTTATTCCAAAAATGTGTCATCATACCAAGAAAAATAAAGTCCATTAGTATATTCCAGCTTAAGGCCAAGATAAATTGCTTTAGCTCCTCAATATGTCACTTGCAGCTTGACTAATCAGTTGTTGGTCTCTAGACGTTCGTCTTCTCCATCATTATTGACAGGTTCAAGTTTTGTATTAGTTAATTCTATCAAGCCCATGGCTTTTTACTAAACTCAAGCTAAATATACTCGGCTTTCATCCATAAACAATCGCTTCAACCCCCAACAATCGTGACATTGTGGAAATAATAAGATTGTATTTGAAGTGGTGAGAGTGGGAATTGAAGATAATGTGCAGTCATGTATTAGATCTTCATCTCTGCATAAATCAGCTAAACAAATGAGTGGTTCATGTCCTAATGCCACACATGAAATGCATTCTAGAGGCTGTGGAGAACGAACTTCATTTGTCCACAAAAAGCATTAAAGTTTTTCTCGAGGACAACTTCATGAAAGAGTTTGGTATTTCAATAAATGACGACAGATTGAACAAGGTAATTTTCAAAGTTCTTTTATGTGCAAATGTTGACATTGTTGTCTAGTATCTCTAATGGACTCCATTACTTAAACCCTAAACCCTATATCCCAGATCCTTAAACCCTACAGCCCAAACCTGAGTTCTGAGATGCTAGACCCTAAACCTTAAATTAATAGATTTTGAAATGAGAAGATAAAACAAATAGATTTTATATTCGTTTCATAAAATAGTAAATATCCAAAACAAAACACACTCTTGAAACATCAATGAAAACTATAATCAAACACACACTAACATAATAGAAATACGAACACCGCAAGATCGACGAAACATCCCGCTCGAAAATTAGCACAATTCCACTCTTTGAAAGAAACAACTCCAACATATTTGTTATAAACAATATTTTATAACCTCTTCGTTCTTTTGACATAACTGCACAATGATTGTCTTTAGAACTTCTTTTATACCTGAAAAGTTGGAGGGGAACTATTAGCTCAGTAAGCAACTCTAAGTCAATACATTCTTAAACTGATCTTATACAGCTTTAATCTTACCCGTCCTATGTGCAAACTCCTTTTTTGCACATAAACTTACTTATATCAACTACCACCCCTTATTTTGTTATAATGTGCAATTTTGCATCGCTTGACATCTTAGTTATTTACATTCAAGGAATTAATTTTATATTTATTCTTTTATGAAGTTAGCTTACTCACATCCAAGACCATTCAATGTGATAATTATTTCCGATCACGCTTTATTATTCTATTGTGATTAAAATAATTAATTTTATTATGGGTATAATCTGCCTCTCAAGTTCAAAAACGACGTAGGAATTAGGATGAATGGGTACTAATCCTCCACTAATGGGTCGAGTATTGGTCTGAATCTGGGACTGGGCTGAGAGTATATTCCCTGTTGGATCAGGGCTGGAGAAGATGAAGTTGAATTGATTATTTGAAAAATAGAATTTAAATTATATGAAATTTATGGGAAAAATTATTCTTAATTTTTTGTTGCAGGGAATCGTAATCCAACCCTAACGCCTGGTATTCCGAAATCGCCGTTGTAGAACGAATGCTAACTGTAACATAGAACAAGCTCCGTCCTCCTCGTCACTGTCTATCTTCTTCGTTCCTTCTACTGATGCCAGTATCAACAATGACAATCTTGAGCCTCCCACTCTTTCATACAGAGATTGAGCGCAATTTCGTAATTCTGTTTTTGCTAACTTAAGAATCAAAGAAGTGGGAGAAGACACAGTAAGAACCGCCATAGCCAGGATTATCTGAGGTCTAAGGCATGCAGAGACTTTCATTTACTTATAAAAGAGGCATGGAGCAAACGCTAGTTAGATTATTTTGAATAGGGGAGCACAATCAGATATGGTAAGAAATCTTGATTTGGAAAACTCAGTCAATTATTGGATTTGTTACTCTCATTTTACACTTATTTCTACACATTAAACATGTGATTGGATCATAAACTTTGAAAATTCGTTCCACTTAAAATCTAATTTTTTTTAACAATTAAATCTCAAATTTTGCACGCTATATATACTCTAATCAAAATAATACTAAACTGATATTACAATATTAATATATTTTCCAATTTAATTTTAAGAATTACGAAAGATCAAATGAAACCGGCTAAATCAAAGCATAAATCAACTAAAACATACCAAAACTCAAATTCTCGAATCAAACTAAGTCCAAATTGAAAAAACTAAAACCGAAACAAAAGTGGAACAAAACCAAAAAGATCAGTTTGAAGTCCATTTTGTTTACAATGTCAAGTTCAAGATTTACATTGTTCAAAAAAAAGTTAAAGTTGGTCATCAAAATTCAAAATTTAATTTGAACTAAAACCTTGTCGAATGCTCAAGAACAATCCTAACGGCCCATGAAGCGATGGATAGACTTTTATGTTTAGTATTTATTTTTAGAATTAGTCAAAATGTGTTGTACTATGTAGGAAAGATAACTCTACTAATAAAGTACTCAATTTTGTCTCCAAATATGTATCTTAAAGTTAGTTGTGATCCAAATTTTAATTGTACTGAGTCGGACTCATATATCAATATTAATATTTTATGTTTTCTCTATATATTAATGTTTGAGTCGCAAAATTCATTGTACCTTGATTTCTGATTAGTAAATTTCTCTCATGTTTGTGATTTTTTTCATGTAAATTTCAATGTTCGCTTTTTTTACATTTATTATTTTCTTCCTGATTAACGTTCGATTCTCAACTATGTACAATCAAATATCGTCATCTCTACCTAATTTAACATGTTTTAAAATAAAATATAAGAGTAAGTTATGCGAGATTTGACCCAGAGCGGATATGTTGTATTAGGGAAGGGACGTTTATTTGTGTGAGAGACTAAATTACGTGGAAAGGTGACGTTAAAAAGTAAAGGGACACAAAATTGAAAGAAAACTATGGATGGTAGGAAATAAATGAAAGTTGGCCACGTTTTCAATTCCCAGCAGGCAAGAGACAGCTAGCGATTCTCCTGTCCTTTGGAATTCAATCCCATTATTCAATCTTTTATACCTCTTTCTCTTCACTTTTTAACCCTTCTTTTCTCACAAATAATGGCTTAGTTTCAATTAAATAATTGATTGATAATATATTTTATGAAAATGAGTATCGGAGTTGCTGACCAAGTTTAGAAGATTTCGAAAATGTATTTTATACCGAATGCGTCCCAAAAATTGGACCCAAAAGTCCAGACTCAAGGGCTTAGGCTTGTTAGACAAGATCTGGGCTAGACCCTAGTCATTTTCGTTGATCAAGCCAGCCCTAGTGGTCTATTGCTGGGGACGAAAGTTCAGTTGAGTTTAATTTTGCTAGAACTAGCACTAATTGAATAAATTTGCTATAATAGACTAAATTCACACTTTTGTTCTCTGCTGGCCCTGGGTCCTTGCCAGATTTAAGTTTTGCATTTATTGAAAAAAAAAAACAAGTGTTGTATGTGTAATATACCAGTTGGCTTTGTGTTGAAAGGCTTGTTTAATATTGAATTGCCCATGATTGCTAGATTATATTCAGCCATCTTCTCCATCCGCCT
Organism: Begonia masoniana; assembly: GCA_022432975.1. Classification (NCBI taxonomy): domain Eukaryota; kingdom Viridiplantae; phylum Streptophyta; class Magnoliopsida; order Cucurbitales; family Begoniaceae; genus Begonia; species Begonia masoniana. The sequence goes on along the minus strand of CM039516.1, from coordinate 29,204,388 downwards.
CACATTTAAAATTGGTCTTTTTTGGCGGACTAATCCCTCCTTAATATAATATTTTTAGTAAAACATCAAAATATTAATTGTAATAAAAATAAGATCAATTTATTTCAATTTATTGAATAAAATTAATTGACTGAACAATCATTTAAAACAAAATTGATTGAAAATATAACGATATAGTTGAGAAAACTAAAATGGTAAAGTGCAATTTAAGTTATGACTTTTGCTATCATTTATAATGGATAACTCATAGTTTTTTTAAAAAAATAAAACAAAATAGACCTTAATTTCTTGGCTATAAAACCATTATATGGAATGGACGTGACATGCTTTGCTTTTAATTCTAATTCACTTTTAGATTTGACTTACAACCACGCATTCTGTTTTCTGATTGAATCTTAAAAAATTACAGCGAATGCTTGAAAAAGATGATTGAAAAAATCATCACATTTACAATATTTAATGTAAAAGATTCACGAGAATTAGAATTAGAATTAGAAAGAAGTTTGTCACGTACATTCCGCTTGATAAATTTAAATGATTAAATAACGACAATTTGCTAATAGTCAAAAAATAGAGATCTATTTTGTTAAAAAAAAAATTAAAATATATGCTATAAATGACTAAAAATATTAGTTTTGTTTTAATTTCGAGAAAGTGATTACAAAGGTTCCTGATTTTGAGGCGAGGTGATGAATCTCCGCCGCAGAAGGCTACAAAACACGCTATGCGCCATGCAATCCAATGACGTGTGCCGCACATCACCATCCTACTCCCTCCACGTATTCTGTTAATGCAACTGTGTGTTGGCATTATATTTTTGGCAAACTATTATTTTGGTAAGTTATTGTTTTTGGAAATTATATTCTTTTGGAATATATATTAATCTGGAATATATATTTGTCCTTCTATTTTGGTGAATATATTTGGCAGAATATTTCGTCAGTTCAAATGTGATTTGCTGGAAAAGAAATCGTAACAAACTTGGATCATGTTCTTAATTATTTGGGATCCTTTCTTAAAGTGTCATTGGAAGTGTCTCTGCGGCAAGTTTGTTAGGCAGAGTTTTTCAGATCCTTAGGCTGACTTCGTGGGATAGGATCTTTTGAATGAGTAGTCTGTTTTGAGAATATATTGATTGAGAGAAACAGAACTGCTCTTGCGATTGATATAAAAGTCTATTCTTTTTATGTTGAATGTTGTCGACGCCATTATTCTTGAGTGTGGAATTTCTCTATTCATCTGGGCGTCTTTATTTCTTCACCCATGTTTCTGTGTGGTGTATGTGATTATTGATTCGGTCTTGTTAAAGACTGGTTTGTTGAAGCCTGTTCTGGGTGATCTTATCCTAAGACATTGTCAAGCGTCACAGACAGTGTCATAGGAGTTTATTCTTGTGATCTTCATTATTATCCAGTCTTGAGAGGAGACTGCCTTGGAACTCTGGGGGAGTTCTATTTATTGACAAGGGGAGCTTGTCATCTTTATCGTGGGCAAGGGGAGCTTGCCATACACGGATTCCGGGAGGAGTCATCTTTGACAAGGGGAGCTTGTCGTATTTAGATCTCGGGAGGGATCGTTTCAAAGTCGAGGGGAGCTCGCAAAACAGTTTCACTTGTGAAGGTTGAAGGAGGCGGCATCAAAGATAAGAGAGAGTCTTATTTTGTTTTAGTCCGAGTGTCTTGTAACCTTGTTTGAACTCGTGAAATGTTTTCATATCTGGGCGTGGCCCCACAGATGTAGGCTGATTGCCGAACTGCGTTAACAACCTCCTGTGTCGTTAATTTTCGCATTTTAATATTGTCCTATATCGTATTTATAACTGGTGTCACACGAAGTGTTACAACACTTTATAACATCGAGTCACTAACCTTGATCTTTCAATTGGTATCAGAGCGGATCGTCTCTATTTCTTAGGCGAGATCTGTGGGACTTGATCTTGGTTTTGCTACAATGGACTCTATGAAAGAAGGAGGTTCAACAATGCGTCCACCCTTGCTAAATGGAAACAATTATGCTTACTGGAAAGCTCGAATGAAAGCTTTTATTAAGGCTGTTGATGAAAAAGCCTGGAAATCTATTATAACAGGTTGGGATCCATCAATGAATATAAGCAAAGAATGAGTCACATCTATCAAACCTGAAGAAAGCTGGTCCGTCACTGAAAATGTTCTAGCAAATAGTAAATCAAAGGCTCTTAATGCTATATTTAATGGTGTTGATCCTACTCAATTCAGACTTATCTCTACATGTGAGTCTACTAAAAAGACTTGGGATATTCTTCAGACGACTTATGAAGGTACTTCAGCAGTAAAGCTATCAAAAATGCAGTTTTTAACAACGAAATTCGAGAACTTGAAGATGCATGATGATGAAAACATTACCGAGTTTAATGCAAGACTCTGTGACATTGCTAATGAAGCTTTTGCTCTTGGTGAAACTATTTCTGAAGAGAAACTTGTGAGAAAGACGCTAAGATCTCTGCCCCAACTCTTTGCTTATAAAGTTACAGCAATTGAAGAAGCAAAAGATATCACCAAAATGAAATTAGAGAAGCTGATGGGTTCTCTTCGAACATTTGAGATGAATTTCGATGTAAATGTGGAAACAAAGAAGGTAAAAGACCTGGCTTTAAAAGCAGAGATGCAGAATTCTGAAGAATCTAATGAAGATGATCTGGAAGAATCTTTAGCATTGATATCCAGAAATTTCAGTAGAGTGTTGAAGAAATTTGGTAGAAATAACCGTGGTGTCAAGCAAAATGTCACTAACGCCAAGAATGACTCTACAAGTTTTAAGAAGTCCAAAGACGAAAATCAAACTTCAGGAAAATTCTTGAATAACCGAGGAATTAAATGTAGAGAATGTGATGGTTTTGGACATATTCAGGCTGAATGTGCAAATACCTTGAAGAAGAAAAAGACCTCTCTCAACACAACCTGGAGTGAGAGTGATTCGGAAAAAGAAGATGAAATCTCAAACCAAAATATGGCACTTGTTGCTAAAGCCATTTCTACAAGTTTTGATAATGTGACTCAAACTGTCTCTGAAAATATATCCGAAAATAGCGATGATGATTCAGAAGAAGTTACAAAAGAAGATCTTATCGAAGAATATGAGAAGTTTTATGAAAAATGGACAGAATTGGTTGAAATAAATCAACATCTTCGAAGACAGATTGGAAGCCTGAAAAATGAAAATGGAAGCCTCCAAGATTATGTTACTGATTTGGAAGTTAAACTGAAATCAAGTCAGAATGAAGTAGAACGGCTGTCAAAAGATCTGAATCACATGAAGAAAAATGTCAGAATGCTAAACTCAGGTTCTTCTATTCTTGATGATATTCTAATGGCCAGAAGATCATGTGATGATACCTCTGGGATTAGTTACAAAGGAGAATGCTCAATGTCACCGAAAGTGTCAAACATCGATGCTGAAAATAAAGGGAAGAAAGTTGCGATATCCATCAACAAAACTGAACAGAAATCTAACTCTAAAGACAGTCATCAGATGAAGTCCAATCTTCATAGCCCCACAGTCAAAGGTAACAAATTTATTCCAATTTGTCATTATTGTTTTCGTCAAGGCCATATTCGTCCTAGGTGCTTTGTTTATCTTAATGACTTGAGAAAAGGTACTGCTGGATATATCTCTTCATACAGATTTCCTAAACAGAAATGGATAAAGAAAACCATTGTAAAGTGTAATGTTGCTCATACTTCTCTAAAGGCAACATCTGTTGATGCATGGTACTTTGACAGTGGATGTTCTAGACATATGACAGGTGAAGTAAGATTTTTAAAGAATATTACATCAGGAGGTTTGGGAAAAGTAACATTTGGAAACGGCGTCACAGAAAATGTCATTGGAAAGGGAACATTAGACGTCCCAGGACTGCCTTCTCTGAAAAATGTTTTGCTTGTAAAAGGTTTGAAAGCAAATCTGATCAGCATCAGTCAGTTATGTGATCAAGATCTGAAGGTGCATTTCACTCGCAACAAATGTATTGTCTCGGATCATACAAATAAATGCATCATCGAAGGAATAAGGTCTTCTGATAATTGCTATCTCATTTCATCATCATCTACATGTTCTCGATCAAGCATGGAAGACACTATATTATGGCATCGCAAGCTGGGTCATGTTAATCTCAGGATACTAAAACAAATTATCTCAAAAGGAGCAGTACGAGGAGTTCCCATGATAAATGTTGATGAAGATAGAGTTTGTGGTCCATGTCAAATTGGGAAGCAAACTAAAGTGTCACACCAAATGTCTCAGACACCAGCAACTAAACGTATTCTTGAATTATTACATATGGATTTAATGGGTCCTATGGCAGTTGAAAACTTCCGATGTCATGACTGCAGCAACAGAAACTCATGCTATTCATGATGAGCAATTTCCAGCATCCGGGTTTGTCACTGATTAAATGATGTGTTTGAATACTTTTATTTAACTGCTGGATACTGTTTATTTTGCTGCTGGATGTTTTACATGTGCTACTGATTATTGTCTTGTGTTGATGGCTTCTTTATATGCTATGATGGATCTTTTCTCTTTTTTGTCCTTTTATGGCAAAAAGGGGGAGTAATGATTACTACTGATTGCTGGAATATGGATATTTTGTGCATATCATGAATAGTGTTCTATTCGTTGATCTACTGGTGTGAGTATTAAGGTGGAGCTTTTATGATTCTACATCCAGCATTCAGGGGGAGTTCTTGATTTTGCCAAAAAATGCCAAATGGGGAGATTGTTAATGTTAATCTGTGTTGGCATAGATTTGTTTGGCAAAATTAATTAAAGTGAGTATTTTTGGAGATTGATTGCTTTTATGTTGCTGTGGATGTCTCTTATTTTGGGCTATTATTTGAAATGATATTATATTGATCGGATTGCTTCAAGAACTTCTCATTCAGGGGGAGTTTCGAATTATCTCCTTCAGGGGGAGTTATGTTTTGCCAAAAAATGCCAAAGGGGGAGATTGTTAATGCAACTGTGTGTTGGCATTATATTTTTGGCAAACTATTATTTTGGTAAGTTATTGTTTTTGGAAATTATATTCTTTTAGAATATATATTAATCTGGAATATATATCTGTCCTTCTATTTTGGTGAATATATTTGGTAGAATATTTCGTCAATTCAAATGTGATTTGCTGGAAAAGAAATCGTAACAAACTTGGATCATGTTCCTAATTATTTGGGATCCTTTCTTAAAGTGTCATTGGAAGTGTCTCTGCGGCAAGTTTGTTAGGCAGAGTTTTTCAGATCCTTAGGCTGACTTCGTGGGATAGGATCTTTTGAATGAGTAGTCTGTTTTGAGAATATATTGATTGAGAGAAATAGAACTGCTCTTGCGATTGATATAAAAGTCTATTCTTTTTATGTTGAATGTTGTCGACGCCATTATTCTTAAGTGTGGAATTTTTCTATTCATCTGGGCGTCTTTGTTTCTTCACCCATGTTTCTGTGTGGTGTATGTGATTATTGATTCGGTCTTGTTAAAGACTTGTTTGTTGAAGCCTGTTCTGGATGATCTTATCCTAAGACATTGTCAACCGTCACAGACAGTGTCATAGGAGTTTATTCTTGTGATCTTCATTATTATCCAGTCTTGAGAGGAGACTGCCTTGGAACTCTGGGGGAGTTCTATTTATTGACAAGGGGAGCTTGTCATCTTTATCGTGGGCAAGGGGAGCTTGCCATACACGGATTCCGGGAGGAGTCATCTTTGACAAGGGGAGCTTGTCGTATTTAGATCTCGGGAGGAATCGTTTCAAAGTCGATGGGAGCTCGTAAAACAGTTTCACTTGTGAAGGTTGAAGGAGGCGGCATCAAAGATAAGAGAGAGTCTTATTTTGTTTTAGTCCGAGTGTCTTGTAACCTTGTTTGAACTCGTGAAATGTTTTCATATCTGGGCATGGCCCCGCAGATGTAGGCTGATTGCCGAACTGCGTTAACAACCTCCTGTGTTGTTAATTTCTGCATTTTAATATTGTCTTATATCGTATCTATAACTGGTGTCACATGAAGTGTTACAACACTTTATAACATCGAGTCACTAACCTTGATCTTTCATATTCAATCATGTAGGATCGAGATTGTCTAAGAGGGAGGTGAATTAGACCTTTTTAATTTTTCTTAAGCTATAGGCAGACAAACACAATAATAAAAATAACAGAGAGAGAGAGAGAAAAAAACCAACACAAAAGTTTTTACGTGGTTCGGCCAAAACCTGCCTACATCCACGCTTCAAGGTTTCCCCCTTGAAGATCCTTAACCTTCTCCTCACGAGAATAAACAGATCGGAATTTCGGGCTCCGATCAATTGCCTTTCACAGATCTGGATTGTTCTTCACGGGCGACAATCCACTGCCTTATACAGATATTTAAGTTTGTAAAATTCAAGCTCAGACTACACTCTCAAATATTAAAATCTTAAGTTATCGAATCGAGAGGTGTAGAAGAGTAATACAGAGTATGATAGATCTCACAGGTTAGGGCTGAAGAATAAAATTTGCAAAAAGTTGTTTCTTCGTGCTCTAACCTCGGCTTAAATACTCTGTCTGATTTTTGCTTCACAGAATTGAATGTTTCATTCTTCAAATGGAAAAATGTTACCGTTGGGAAGTATCCGTACTGAAGCAGATATCCGTTGCATCTGAAATTGCTGTTCGTCGTCGCCATTAAAGTTCTGGAGTTAATGCTGAAAACGACGTCACTGTAGCTTCGCAGTTATATTCAAATTTGGCGGAAGATCACCTGTGGAAGCAGCTTTAAAAAAATCAGAACTTCATCGGTGGATGCAACTTGAAAAGCCATCGGATGATGCAACACTTCAACGCTTGAACCGGTATCGGCAGGAGTAATATTTTAAGCGTTGAACCGCCATCGGTAGGAGTAGATTCAAATGTCATCGGCAGAAGCAACTTGAAAACGCCATCGGCAGATGCATCTTGAAAACGCCATCGGCAGAAGCAGCTTGAAAACGCCATCGGCAGATGTTTCTTCAAACGCCATCGGCAGATGCAGCTTGAAAACGCCATCGGCAGATGTTTCTTCAAACGCCATCGGCAGATGCAGCTTGAAAACGTCATCGGCAGAAGCAGCTTGAAAACACCATCGGCAGATGTATCTTCAAACGCCATCGGCAGAAGTAGCTTGAAAATGCCATCGGCAGATGTATCTTCAAACGCCATCGGCAGATGTATCTTCAAATGCCATCGGCAGATGTATCTTCAAACGCCATCGTTTAGCGATCGGCATGTGTAATTCTTTAAACTCCACTGTTTTTGTCATTTACCTATCGGTGGATGCCATTCTTTTCTTCAACCGGTGGATGTCTTCTTTGTTTTTTTTTTAGCTATCGGTTAATGTGAACATTTTATACAATTTCAGCCCTGTACACTTAACCAATATTGTTAGAAAACTAAAATACCATTTCCAAGGGTATTTCAAAAACGATTAATTTTATATACAAAACTCATTATTCTCATTTAATAAACATAATCAAATATATTACTCATCATATAAACACATCATCAAAAACATATTTAGACTTAAACTCTATTTAAGTCAACAAATCATCCATTACCCGACCCGTACCAAGAAGTGCTGACTCGTGACTGTCAGAAGTGTCGATATCTGATTGGTTGGGATGCTGGTAATGTTCACGAATAGAGCCAATCACACGACTTTAAAATACCAAAAATTACAGTTCATTTCGACGGAGCTGATGTTGAACCAACAGAGATGAACACCTTCGTGAGGGTTTCACAAGATCTTGTCTGCTTCGCTTTCGCCCCCGTTGAAAATATTGCTATATATGGCAATGTAGCTCAGATGAATTTCCTCGTGGGTTACGATTCTGTTGAGAAAACAGTATCGTTTAAGCCTACAGATTACTCTGAATCCAATTAGCTGTATTGACAACCAAATATCCTACCTAGTTTTTTTTTTTTTTTCCTACTTGTTTTAGGGTTAGGGATAGGGTTTGATGTGATGTTCCCACAGAAATAAGATGGTCGCTGTTAATGTCGGTCAAATATCTTCTTCTTTTTTTCCTTTTTTCATATTTTTAAAAATTTTTAAAATCATAATCACTGGTTTGGGAGAGAGAATAAAGTGAAGGAGAGATCTAAACGTGATGAATGGCTATGATCTAAGCATGATTTTTGTCATTAATTATGGGATCAAAATTATGGGGATGGGAAGGCCGCGATTAATGTGATAATTAGTATGGAAATGACTAATCTTTTCTTGGGTTTGAAGGAAAGTTGAAGAAGGGGTGCAGGTGAGAAAAAGACGAGTTGATAAAACAAATGAATAATATTATAGTATCAGACAATAATTAATTTAATTAAAATATAATTAATATAATAAATTATAAATAATTAATTAATAAAATTAGAATATAATAATTTCATGTTAGATTAATTTTAATAATCTATTTATGGCTCATGTAAATTAAAGTTATATTGACTTTATATTAAAGTGCTCAATGTGATGATTGTTGAGTATAAAAGAAATAATGTCAATTGGGTTTAAATTCCCTCTCCTTAACCTTATTAAAGTAATATACATTATGGTTGTAAAGGTATGATTGAAGAGGTATGAATGAAAGACATAAGTGAAAGGGTAAGTATGGAGGGTTACATTTTGAAAGGTTGTCTTCTTCTTCATTCTCTCTAGAGAATTAGAGTCTATTCTCACGAACTCTTAATCAATCTTTAATCTATCTCACTCAATCTCTGAATCATCGAAGAGACATTAAAGAGAAAGGATTAAGGAGACGAAAAGTATTCCGCAACACCGAAGAAAAATCAAAGTTAAGCAATGGAGAAAGGTTAGTAGAAATTAAATAATAGTCTTTTGCTTATTAAAGAGAATGGTTGAATTAACAATGTTATAATGGGATTAAAGTATTGAATAGCAATTTACGGTTTTATATATTGCTTTCAATTGGTATCAGAGCATGGTTCTATAACGTGTTTTTTCACCGTTTGTGTTGATTGAATTATATGAAAGTTTGACCGATTATGATATCCGGTCGTAGTTCGATTATTGCATGAAAGTTTTGACCGATTATAGTTTCCGGTCGTCGATCGATTATTGTTTCCAGTCGTCGGTGGTCATTAAAGTTTCTAATCATTTTTTTTTTTTTGATCGGCGCTTGTTGGTTACAAAATTACAGAGCAATTGGTAATATTATTTAATTGATATTCATTGGTTTTGATATTTTAATCAAAGCATGTGCCATTGTATGTTGGCAGTAGTAGTACGGCAGTTGTATGCTGCATGTTTATTATTTAATTGATATTCATTTAATTGAATATCATTTAATTGAATAAGTGTTTTGATATTTTATTTAATTACAGAGCAAGTTTTTATATTTTAATTGAATATCATTTAATTGTTTTCTCATGCAAGTGATTATGAGATTATGAGTAGTTACATTTAATTGAATATTATGACATAAAAGAAACTTGTTAGTCACCAAAGTGGCCTAGTTTGAAAGGATCAATATTCGATTGTGTAAATATCATTCGTTTTGTATAAAAGGATGCTAATGATTGATTGAACAAAACGTTTGACATTATTGATTACAACATTATAAAGTCATCCAAAGATGGACCAATGTTTGTAATTAATAATATGAGAGAAACATGTATGCATATTAGATTGATATGGTTATATATCCAAAGATGTTGAGCATGTTGATTTGAATATGTTTATATGTTTATTAAAGTGTGTTCTAATAGCATTATTAATAACTGAAATTGTTTCTTAGATTTTGCCCAAAGGTGATTTAAGAAATGAATTACTGTTTGTTTGAATCTATTATTGTTTACTCAAAGTATTAAAGTATGAACATGTATGTTTTGCAGCATTTATGAATGTGTTATCTTCTGGCAACAACTTGATCAAGTTCAATGGCTTGAATTATGCTGATTGGTCTGAACAAATCCAATTTCAATTGGGTGTAATGTGTTTAGACGTAGCATTAATTTGTGATAAGCCGACAGCTATTAATGAGACCAGTACGGAAGCTGACAAGTCCATTATGGAGACTTGGGAGCGGTCTAACCGGCTGTGTTTGAGCTTGATGAAGTTGACGATAGCTGAAAATGTTAAGCCATCGATGCCAAAGACTGACAATGCTAAGGAGTTCATGTTGAGCATTAAGGAATACTCCCAATCGGACATTACTGATAAGTCCGTTGTTGGAAATCTCATGAGTGAATTGACGACCAAGAAGTTTGACTGGTCGCAATCCATTCATGATCATGTGACATGTATGGCGAATCTAGCTGCCAAGCTGAAGTCATTGGGGATGGATGTGAGTGAATCATTCTTGGTTCAGTTTATCATCAACTCTCTTCCTCTTGAATTTGGTCAGTTCCAGGTGAATTACAACACCATAAAAGAAAAATGGAACTTTCAGGAAATAAAGGCCATGTTAATTCAAGAAGAAGGGAGGTTGAAGAAAATAAAAGATCACTCCATTAACATGACATTTCAGCATGAAGGAACTGGTAGCAAGAAAGGACCAAGTAAGAAGAACCGGAAGAAGGGAAAAGCCCCATTAAATGTGAATGAGGGACATATCCGAAAGGAGCTTAAATGCTACTTCTGTAACAAGACTGGGCACTTCAAGAAGGATTGCCCGAAAAGAAAAATCTGGTTCGAAAAGAAAGGTACATTGTTTGTTTCAGTATGTTTTGAATCAAATATTATGGAAGTACCTAATAATACTTGGTGGTTAGATTCTGGTGCTACTACTCATGTGTCTCATATTATGCAGGGGTTTCTTTCGATCCAACCCATAAACGGAACTGAAAAGTTCTTGTATATGGGAAACAGAATGAAGGCTCGCATTGAAGGGATTGGGACGTATAGATTGATCCTGGATACTGTTGTCATTTGGATCTTGAAAAGTGTCTCTATGTTCCTGAATGTGCTAGGAATTTAGTTTCTGTTTCTAAGTTGGATTGTAATGGTTTTAATTTTGAGATTGAGAACGGTTTATTTGTTTTGTACAAACATAAATACTATTATGGTTCTGGTATTTTAATGGATGGTTTGTATCGATTCAATCTCAATGTTAAATTTATAGAATCTCTGTTTCATGTTGATAATGATGTTGGTGTTAAACGTAGTGCACTTAATGAGAGTTCAGCTTTCTTGTGGCATCAAAGGTTAGGTCATATATCTAAAGAAAGGATAATGAGGTTAATGAAATGTGATATTTTACCTCAATTAGATTTTTATGACTGGGATGTGTGTATAGATTGTATCAAAGGTAAACAAACTACACACATATCTAAATTTAAAGGCACAAGAAGTGATGGACTGTTAGAATTGATACACACTGACATATGTGGTCCATTCGATACTCCGTCTTGGAACGGCGAAAGGTATTTCATCACATTTATTGATGATTACTCGCGTTATGGTTATTTATATCTACTGCATGAAAAGTCTCAATCTGTGAACGCTTTAGAAGTGTTCATAAATGAGGTGGAAAGGCAGTTAGATAGAAAAGTAAAGGTTGTGAGGTCTGATAGAGGTCTGATAGAGGTGGTGAATATTACGGAAAATTCGATGAAAGTGGACAATGTAAAGGTCCATTTGCAAAGTTTCTCGAAAGTCGAGGCATTTGTGCACAATATACAATGCCTGGTACGCCACAACAAAATGGTGTAGCTGAAAGGCGGAATCGTACTCTAATGGAAATGGTTAGGAGTATGGTGAATAAAAGTATTGTACCTTTATCGTTGTGGATGCACAGTTTAAAGACTGCTGCGTATCTGTTGAATAGGGTTCCTAGTAAGGCAGTTTCTAAGACCCCTTATGAACTGTGGACGGGAAGGAAACCTAGTTTAAGACATCTCCATGTTTGGGGTTGTTCAGCAGAAGTAAGGATATACAATCCACATGAAAAGAAGCTCGATGCAAGAACCATTAGTGGTTACTTCATCGGCTACCCGGAAAAGTCAAAAGGGTACATCTTTTATTGTCCTAATCATAGTACGAGAATAGTAGAGTCTGGAAATGCTCGATTCATTGAGAATGGCCAGATCAGTGGGAGTGATGAATCACGAAAGGTGAATATTCATGAGAATCGGGTGGAGGAAATTACACCTGAAGATTCTCATCAAGTTATTGTTCCTCTTGTTGTATCACAGTCTAACAACATACCGGAAAAACGAGTGAATATTCAAACCACAGAAAGTGATCAAGTTAATGATGAGCATAATGTTGATATTCAAGTCACTAGTGAACAATCACAAGAATTGCGAAGGTCAGTAAGGTCAAAAAAGATCTGCAATTCCTAATGATTATGTGATTTATTCACTTGAAGATGAATGTGACTTGAGTAATGATAAGGATCCAGACACATTCATAAAAGCCATGGAATGTTCCAATTCTGAAAAGTGGTTGAGTGCCATGAAAGAAGAGTTGAAATCGATGGATGACAACAAAGTCTGGGAACTTGTCGAGTTACCTGAAGGGTTTAAACGAATCGGTTGTAAATGGGTTTACAAAACCAAACGCGATTCAAAAGGTAACATCGAAAGGTACAAGGCTAGACTTGTCGCCAAAGGTTACACTCAGAAAGATGGTATTGACTATAAAGAAACCTTCTCTCCAGTTTCTAAGAAGGATTCTTTAAGAATTGTTATGGCTTTGGTGGCTCATTATGATTTAGAGCTTCACCAAATGGATGTAAAAACCGCTTTTCTAAATGGAGACTTAGAGGAAGAAGTGTATATGGATCAACCCGAAGGATTTACTCTTACGGGAAATGAAAGATTAGTGTGTAAATTGAAGAAGTTAATATATGGACTAAAACAAGCTTCTAGACAATGGTATATTAAGTTTAACGATACCATTACGTCATACGGGTTTATAGAGAACACTGTTGATCGGTGTATCTATATGAAGGTCAGTGGGAGCAAGTTTAGTATATTGGTCTTATATGTTGATGACATTCTTCTAATTTCTAACAATATATGTTACATGATGTAAAGAAGTTTCTCTCTAGAAATTTTGAAATGAAAGATATGGGTGAGGCATCCTATGTAATTGGAATAGAAATATTCCGTGATAGACAACAAGGATTACTAGGATTGTCTCAGAAAGGATATATCAATAAAATTTTAGAGAGATTCAGAATGGAGAAATGCTCTGCTGGTGTAGTTCCAATTCAGAAAGGGGACAAATTCAGTCAAATGCAATGTCCGAAAAATGATTTGGAAATAAAGGAAATGGAATCTATTCCATATGCATCAGCTGTTGGGAGCTTAATGTATGCTCAAACATGTACTCGGCCCGACATAAGTTTTGCAGTAGGGATGTTAGGCCGATATCAAAGTAATCCAGGATTGGATCACTGGAAAGCTGCAAAGAAAATGCTTAGGTACTTGCAAGGAACAAAGGACTACATGCTCATGTATAGAAAGTCCAATAAACTTGAAGTTATTGGATACTCGGATTCAGACTATGCCGGATGTGTAGACTCGAGGAAATCTACATTCGGTTACGTGTTCCTATTAGCCGGAGGAGCAGTATCATGGAGAAGTGGAAAGCAATCTTCAATCTCTACTTCTACTATGGAGGCAGAATTTGTGGCATGCTTTGAGGCCACCATTCATGCATTGTGGTTGCGGAACTTAACCTTGGGTCTAGGTATAGTCGAAAGTATAGATAGACCGCTAAGGATTTATTGTGACAATTCCGCAGCTGTATTCTTCTCAAAGAATGACAAATACTCGAAAGGAGTAAAACATATGGAATTGAAGTATTTGGCAGTCAAGGAAGAAATACAAAAACAAAAGGTGTGCATTGAACACATAAGTACAAGTTTAATGATAGCGGATCCATTAACTAAAGGATTGCCACCCAAGACCTTTAAAGAACATGTTGAAAGGATGGGTTTAGGTGACAAGTCCTTACTAATGTGATTATGATAGTGTAACTTGTATTGTGTGAACACTTTTGAATTCATTATGGGTATGTTTTTGTATGTTTGATGTTATTTGTATTATAGTGTATACAGTTATTGTTGTTTTCAAATAACATGTGATACTTTATGAAATTTAAAGTGGAAGGTTATAGTGTTTCCTCAATTAAAGTTATAATGATTGAGAAATATGTGATACATGGAAAGAATCATGTTGCAAAATAACTTGTGCCTGCCATGATTCAATTTCTCAATTTGTTATGAAAGGTGGCTTGGTTAATTCACATTATGGTACACTATTAAATTGTGAATTACAAGTTGTGATGAATTTAATCCGGTGGATTGAATGAAAGGAGCTGAGATCTCGTAACATGAGCCAAGTGGGAGATTGTTAGATTAATTTTAATAATCTATTTATGGCTCATGTAAATTAAAGTTATATTGACTTTATATTAAAGTGCTCAATGTGATGATTGTTGAGTATAAAAGAAATAATGTCAATTGGGTTTAAATTTCCTCTCCTTAACCTTATTAAAGTAATATACATTATGGTTGTAAAGGTATGATTGAAGAGGTATGAATGAAGAGACATAAGTGAAAGGGTAAGTATGGAGGGTTACATTTTGAAAGGTTGTCTTCTTCTTCATTCTCTCTCTAGAGAATTAGAGTCTACTCTCACGAACTCTCAATCAATCTTTAATCTATCTCACTCAATCTCTGAATCATCGAAGAGACATTAAAGAGAAAGGATTAAGGAGACGAAAAGTATTCCGCAACACCGAAGAAAAATCAAAGTTAAGCAATGGAGAAAGGTTAGTAGAAATTAAATAATAGTCTTTTGCTTATTAAAGAGAATGGTTGAATTAACAATGTTATAATGGGATTAAAGTATTGAATAGCAATTTACGGTTTTATATATTGCTTTCATTTCACACTAATCTTAGTGAGAAAAAGACGAGTTGATAAAACAAATAAATAATATTATAGTATCAGACAATAATTAATTTAATTAAAATATAATTAATATAATAAATTATAAATAATTAATTAATAAAATTAGAATATAATAATTTCACACTAATCTTAATCCCAGATTTTTCATATCATAACTCAACACAACTATTCAATCATTATACTAACCAGGACTACGCACCCCACTGTAGAAAGAGAAAACAAAATTCATCCACACGAGAGTGGAAGCCATGGAAAGAGAGCTCCAGTCACTGTCTAAAAACAAGTCTCACTTAACAACTCCAAATCATCTCCATTAACAAGCTTATGTTCTCGTGTAATTCAGTGGATATTATCATGGTTTTGGATTATTGGCATGGATTTAAACTATTCAATGACCCGATGAATAACATATTTGGAAGATTTAATATAAGTGACTATTTGTGCATGGATTATGTGAGATATTATCGTATATGGCCATTCTTTCTCATTTCATATATAAGATGCCAAAAAAGAAAAAAAAAATTATATTGAATCATCAGTTTGATCCTATTTACTAACTTTTGTTTTTTTTGTGCGGAGATAATGTGAGAGTAAATATAACAATTGAAACTTGAAAGCCACGTAGAGTTTGGCTCAGTCTTAGAAGACGAGCGAGTTGAGTTCACATTCTGGCTAGGCAACTAGCAAGTTGCTCTCACTCGGCTCCAATATTATATAAATATGTGATATATATATATATATATATATATATATATATATAGATTAAAATTGAAATATGTAATACGAATTTTGTTTATACACTATATGATAAAGTTGTGTATAGATATTTAATTTATATAATTTAGATTGAGATTGATTAATAATTTATTATATACCATTTGGTGTCAAATATTTCTTTAAATAAATTTTAATGAGGGTAGTTTTGTCCATGTAAAGAACACAGTACTACATTTCAGTATTCTCTGGCCTTCTCCGTGAAAGCCCCTTTATAGATTATAATCATAAAACCTCAAAATTAGATCGGCGAAGACCCTTACCGGCTAGGGTTTAATCTAGGGTAGTTTCATAAAATATGATTCATTTAAATTCATACATATTACTGTTTATTGTTTTTCACCTTTCATCAAAAGAAATTTGTAGCAGATGACAATCATTGCTTTGGTGATATAGGCTAGTTGAATTGACTTTGAAATTTTGAAAGTCTTTCCAAGATTTTTAGGATTACTTGACTAACTGGCTAAGGTTATTGCAGTTTCAGGAGAAGACAAGACTTCCAACAGCATATGTTTTTGCTAAGGTGGAGAGCCGCCAACATAATAAGCGAAGACTAAGAATGTATTTAGCTGGAGAAATCATACATATGAATGATGATGTCACATCTTCTCCAAGATTGTCAAAAATGCGATCACACGTGACTTCTTCAAGTAAAGTTGGGATATACATATACAGTCTAAAAGTATATTTTTTTTTTTTGTTAGTTTTATGTTCTGATTTAGTGCAAGTGGTATGCAAAAAGAATTTGTTTGTGGTATATAAAAAAAATTATATTTTGTGAGGTATTTTGCCTAATGGCATTTTGAAATGATAAGACTTGCAGATTCATGTCGAACATTTTTTATTTTATTAAATCTTTACATTATTCTAAACAAGGAATTGTAAAAGGTCTAGTTAATGTCATAACAATTACATGATTACTAGTACTGGTTTGGTTTAAGGTATTTAAACTTCTTTATATCAAACTTCTGTATGAGAGGTTTCTTGGCTTTTTGACTTGTTCCAACTCTTTTTTTTTTTTTTTTCCTTTTTATTTATGGAAAGTGCCCAAACTAGAGAGTGTTTATTCAAGGTGAATCTTCCTATTCTCAACAAGTTTTTATAATTCTTCAAGAAGTTGGGGCTCCAACTATATGTGATCCTTCTCTGCACTAGATTTCGAAGCCTTATTCCCAGTTTTTTAGTGCCAAAAGTCAATGAACGTGAAGACTGGGTCTGCGAGTAATTCGGAGAGAAAAAAAATCTTCAAGGAAGAGCTTTAAATTTGACCGAACTGCGTTAACAAATTTGTTAAATATGATTATGGATGCGTATAAACTCATATCGTCTTAAAAAAAGTTTAATTACCTAATTCACTCCTCTCTCTTATGTTATTTCGATCCTACAATTTCTTTGTAATATTGACGAAATGGCTGATGCTCCTCTTTATGCAGATCATATATTTAGTTAAATCCTATATTAAACTTTGGACATTAACTGATGAAATCTTCTCCTAGTGGCATTGAATATTTTTCTTTTCCGTTTCATGTAAGAAAATAAAATTGAAATTTGGGTGAATACTTGTCTATTTTCAAAATTAAAGTAAAACCTTAGAAAAATAGTTTCTTTTCACTTCCCTGTGTTATGGTTGTGGTCGGAATTGAAAGAAACAAATGAAGACTCTTCGAAAATAAATACGCGAGTGCTATCACGTGTGAGTGTTGTTTGATGTGTGACATTATAGTAAAATACAATAAATATACAATTTTGACTCTTCAAAAAACATGTTAAAACAAAATTTAAATATATATATATATATATATATATATATATATATATATATATATATAATCATTAATATTGAAATGCAAGAAAATCATTCTAGTAATTATTATTAATTACTAGTAATTATTCTTAATTAATATTGAAATGCAAGAAAATCCATTCTAGTGTTGACGTCCTGTTAAGAAAGACTTCCAATAATTATTCTTAATTTTAAAATTACAAAATACAGTTTTTTTTACAGCTTAAATTAGAATACAAGATCGACGTTAATTATGATTAACTAACTTTACTAATTAAAATTGTTTGTAAAAATTATAATTTCCCATGAATGCAATTTCCTTAATTTTTTTTAATATTACATAAATTAAAAATTAAATGTGCTTCAATTAATTCTCTTTTGCCGGCTACTGAGCTGTCGCTTTTTCATCAAATATTGTAATTTTTAAGTAATTTATTTCAGAATTTTTTTGATTATAGAAATAATATTTTTTATTATGATGATTGTCAAAGTTGATAAATAATTATTTGTATATATTGTTTGATATTTTTGTAGGTTTAATCCAAATCTAATTATGACAAAACCATCAAATTTAAATGTTTTCTTCGAAGAAAGCAAATTAAATAAAAAAGAATTACGCTTTTTTGCCCGATCATGAAATCGTAAACCTTTCTATTCTCATCGTTTCAACAAATCACGAGACTGCCATTCCTGTCATTACTACTCATCCACAACTTGACTTTCCATCTTTGGAGGGGCGATTGCCACGTTGCATTGTGGGGCCCACATGTCTGGCTAACTTTTAAGTGTCTGGCCAATATCAATAAGGTCATTAGGGAGATTTCACAAAAGACGTCACTACTATTCTTCGTTCTATTTATTATTCATATTTGATGAAAAATAATAATAATAATCCAACGGGTAAAAGACGCTTCTCCCTGATGTACACAGGAAAAAAAAGACTTAAATGCAAAAAAAAGCTCGAAGTATAGGAAATGTGCAAAAAAAAGTCTCAAGTATCGAATGTGTAGAATAAAGCTCTGCGGGGGACCGTTCACCCCCGCAGAGGGTGGGGCGGGTACCCGCCTCCTCACGCGGGTACCCGCCTCACGCGGGGGGTCACGCAGGTACCCGCCGACCCCCAGCGTCCTCATTTAGTTGTCATTAAAAGTATTTTAAAAAAAAAATACTAAACGATATGAAATTTACTTAAAATTTTTATCACATGTTCTCCATATTATGAAAAGATAATCTGAAATTTTTCGTAATTTTCTAACACTTGTACGATTTATTGTAATTTTATTTAATTATTTTATAAATTAATTATAATAAATCATGCAAGTGTTAGAAAATCACAAACAAATTTAGATTATTTTCGCATGTTAAAGACAACATGTAGTAAAAATGTCAAGTAAAATAAATATCGTTTGGTATATTTCTTAAAATTAATCTTAGTTTCTTCTTTACTTTATACATTAATTTTGAAAAACTATCAAACGATATTAATTTTACTTCAAATTTTTACTACATGTTGTCTTTAACATGAGAAAATGATCTAAAGTTTTTTGTAATTTTCTAACACTTGCATGATTTATTATAATTAATTTATAAAATAATTAAATAAAATTACAATAAATCGTACAAGTGTTAGAAAATCACGAAAAATTTCAGATTATTTTTTCATAATATGGAAAATATGTGATAAAAATTTTAAGTAAATTGCATATCGTTTAGTATTTTTTTAAAAAAAAAAATTTAATGACAACTAAATGAGGACGCGGGGGGTCGGCGGGTACCCGCGTGAGGCGGGTACCCGCGTGAGGAAGCGGGTACCCGCCCCACCCTCTGCGGGGGGTGAACGGTCCCCCGCAAAGCTTTATTCTGCACTTTTAATACTTGAGGCTTTTTTTTGCACATTTCCCATACTTCGAGCTTTTTTTGCATTTAAGCCAAAAAAAAAATATCTGTTTGATCAGGATCGAACGGCAGCGCGGAGGATGGATAGGTTCTGACGCCACTGCTCTCCATTTCTTGGAAAACGTCCAACTAGAGAGAAAATTCAGAGTGAATCCTAATTTTTCGTCTGGCGAAAACTCTGAATTTGATTCTTCAGTTCAGAGGAGAGGGACGTATGAGGTTGTGGCAACTCGGCCTCGCGGGACGCCCTGAAGAAGCTCAATACAATACTTCTTAGTATGCTTGATGGATTTAACTATTTTATGTTCTGGCAGGATGTGGGACAGTCGATCTTGGAAAGCTATTGTAGAGTGATGGATAAGGTGGACATACCCCATGTCCATGGCGGTACATAAGTGGAAATTGAATAAATCTTGGGTTTAAAGGTGTCATAGCCGTTTAAAGGTGTCATAGCCGTTACTTCTAACATTTTATATGAATTATTTTTTTTAATTGCTAGATTTTAATTACTTCTAACTCTTTCAATTATGTGTTTACTTCTTTATTTGAGATTTTATATTCACCTCCTCTGCGTCTCCCTCTCTTTCTCTCTTGAGAATTTCAAACGCACAAATCGTCTTGCTTTTGTTGAGATGGAGGTCGTAGATTCCAAGCCTGTAGATTCATGGCAATCCGTCTGGGTAGCTTTCAGTGTCAGACCTTTGATAACACCCGAGCTTCTCGTTAGATGTATGGAGTGCATCACTATTGTTCAGGGAGAACCTCGGGTAAGTTCATCTATTTTTAATTTTTGTTTCTTTGTTGTCAGAACAGATTGGTTTGATTTTTGTTCGATCGTGAATAAGTCGATTTTTCTTCTTCTTGTTTATTATGTATTATTATGTAGAATAGTGTGTTTATGATCATCGGAAGTTTATGAAATAATCTTATTCAGTAAAACTTACAGTTAAAAAGGTCTGATTAAGTAATTAATTCATCAAATTAAAAACATTTAAATTAGCAGTCGATTGGAAGTTGAACTGAAAATGAAAAAGTGATCGAAAAAGATTGGAAAATAAAATGGGACGAAATAAGAGGAGGGAAAACGTGGGTGGAGTATGTCATTTATTACGTAGTTTGGTGTCGTTTTCTTATTTCTTAATTATTATTTATTTATTTTGGATTTTTTACTTTATTTCTTTAACCTTATTCTTTTGTAATATACTACTATCACCACTGCCAACGTATGGACAACACAACATTAAGAAGTAAAAAATTAAATTTATAAATATAGATTAATACTCTTATTAATTTCTCTAATATTTTAAACCAACGTTAATTTACTAAATTACCATTGCAATTTCCATCGCTTTGGCAATTTTTTCCAAATAATTGAATTTTTGGAACAAATTAAATTAAATGTCAATCACATTCTTAATAATAAATAGTTTGTGCAGCTTGTTTGTTTTTAAATGGTAAAAGTTTTTATGAATGTAAATCATGTATCGCATTTCATTCACTGATTCATTGTTTTAAAATAAAATACTAAAATTAATTGTTTAATATGTTAAAAGTTCCCAATTGAGAGGACAACACATTTGCTTTAACTGTTTTTGTTATTGGCATTAACAATAGGTGGTTATTGGCTCTCATGCATTCACTTATGATTACGTTTATGGTAACACCGGATCAGCTCCCTCAACCATTTATGAAGATTGTGTTGCTCCACTTGTTGATGCTCTTTTCCAAGGCTATAATGCAACCGTTCTTGCTTATGGCCAGGTAGACAATGATTTAATTTTTCTTAAACTTCATTTTCTCTTTACCTCTATATCTTGCATTTCTCTGTCTTCATTCC
Organism: Begonia masoniana; assembly: GCA_022432975.1. Taxonomy (NCBI): domain Eukaryota; kingdom Viridiplantae; phylum Streptophyta; class Magnoliopsida; order Cucurbitales; family Begoniaceae; genus Begonia; species Begonia masoniana. The sequence goes on along the minus strand of CM039516.1, from coordinate 29,183,176 downwards.
TGCACTTAATATCATGAAAATTGTTGCACTAGACTGGTTCTGGAAAGACATATATGATGAGTACCAATTACGATGGAGATAATAGCAATTCTGGAATAATCCCAGAAGTAATGGATAATATATATAAAAGAGTCGAGGCAATGCGAAATTCAATGGAGTTTTTTATCAGAGTATCATTTATCGAGGTAACAAAATGTTCTCATTGACTTATTATATGCTTTATTTTTTCTTTTACCCACGACATTTCTCATGGAAAATTCTAAATGACAGATATTGAAGGAAGAAATATTTGATTTGCTTAATTCAAATATATCAACTATATCTAAAGGTAAATGGGCTCTTCGTAAACCCTTTATGCCCGTGAGAGCTCCTATTCAAATAAGAGAAACAGTTAATGGAGGGATTACACTAGCTGGCCTCACTGAGGCTGAAGTTAGAACGAAAGAAGAGATGGCCTCATACTTGTCGCGAGGTTCTTTATCTCGCGCAACAGCGAGTATCAACATGAATAGTCAGTCAAGGTTTGGATTACATGCTTTTCGTTGTTTCTTGTTGCCTTTTCTTTGTTCAAGTGGTATTATAAGATTTAGAATCATTGAATTTGTAGTCAACTTCTGTTATTCATAGTAAGCACCTTGTATTATGATTGAGTTTTTTTATTATGACATTTGATTGAGAAACGTGTTTATGTGCTTTACAGTCGATCACATGCTATATTTACAATTACCATGGAGCAAAAGAAAAGCATTGGCAGCATGTCTGGTGTATCTCATGATGATACAAGTGATGATGTACTATGTGCAAAACTCCATTTGGTGGATCTAGCTAGTTCAGAACAAGCAAAACCAACAGGTGCTGATGACTTGTATTTTAAAGAAGGTAAAGTTGACAATTTTTACATTTAGTTCATGTTTAAAGAATGATTTGCATTTTTAAAAAATTATTCTTATGATGTATCGAATTTTAAAATCTACTTGCATCTTTTTTATTATTACCTTAGGAATTCATATGAACAAGAGTTTGTTGGCTCTTGGCAATGTTATAAGTGCATTGGGAGATAAGCAAAGAAAAGGAGGCCATGTACCTTATCGAGATAGCAAGCTAACTCGTTTATTACAGGCATGATGCCTATTTAAAATTATGGAACTCTTTGATTTTTTGTTCTTTAAATTACTTGTTCGGCTTTCACATATGTGCATTTTGAAGAGGCTTTATTTATTCTCATCAGTAAGTAATACTTATGTTCAGCAATGTTAATAGAAAGGATTGATCAATGCTGAGATTTTTTTTTTTTTTTTTGTAATTCTGTTTTATGGAAGAATTTTAGTATATTATGTTATCGAATGCATATAATTATTACTTCAATCTGATGAAAAATTATAATTGAAGCACCAAACTTTTTTTTGGGAAGTGTTTTCAATATGTTTATTTTGTATGTGAGTGGTGATTGCTTTTAATTTGATAATTTCGTTGTTTTTGTCTAGGATTCTTTGGGGGGAGACAGTAAAACCGTCATGATTGGTACAATTTCACAATCTTCAGCAATAAATTTTTTCCTTCATCCTTTTTTATCAACTATTGATGTTATTTGCATATCATAGCATGTATTAGTCCTGCTCACACAAATGTTGAGGAGACGTTGAATACTTTGAAATGTGCAAATTGTTCTAGTAATATTCAAAACAAGGCAATTGTAAGAATTTTGTCCAATATGTTTTGCTTTCTAAAATTATGTGTTTTCTCTTGATGTCCTCACTATTTTAAATTTTATTCTCCAGGTTAACTGTAATCCTGCGGCAACTCAAATTCAAAGAATGAAGAGCCAAATTGAACAATTGCAATCTGAGCTTCGATTGTATCGTCGTGACGTAGGTGCACCATATGAGGAACTTTAGTTTTATTACCATATGCGGTTTGTCTGTGATGACCCCCGACCCGATCGGGGTCCGAGGAGCCATCACTCCAGGACATTTAACAGAGAAAGAGACGTATATATATTTTTTGAACCAAACAGACGGAACTTTTAAGAGCAAACCCTTAAAACTTTACAGAGAGAGAGAACTTTCTTTGGATTTGAAAACTGGGAGCTAATTTAAAATTGGATTACAGGGGTGATTGACAGAAGGAAACTAGGAAAAACAGTAAACAGGAATGGACGGCTGAAATAAAGAGGTAGAATAAAATAGGATAACAGAGAGAATGAAAACAACTGGAGGAGGGCATACCGTAGAAGGCTACAGTGGATGACATGAATGGGCTAGAAAGACATGATTAAAAATCGGACTTCAGAAATAAAGTGCAGGAGTAAAACAAGGAAAGATAAAAATGGTGAAGACAGAATATTGAAACAGAGTCAGAAGACATATTAATTTTTGAACCACAGAAATAAAAGACTGAAGAAAACAGAGAGACAGAACACTTTGAATGTTTAAATAAAGGGCTGGGTGGGCGACGGGCATGCAGAAGGAAACGTGATAAAATACACGTAGTGAAAATAAATGAGAAATATAAACTGAAAGGCATATTGAAAGAAATGCTACAGTAAATACCAGAATCGGGTGATCTATGGCAGAAGAAGTAAATAAAACGGGGCGGAAGAATTAGGCAGATGACGTCAGGCGGAGGATGTAGTAAACTGGGCGGAAGATATGAGCAGATGACGTCAGGCGGAAGATGTAGCTAAATTAGGCGAAAGATGTGGATGAATGATGAAGCAAAAAATGCAAGTAAATTGGGCGGGCGATATAGACTAGCGGTGGATGTGAATAAGACAAAAATGAACAGTAAACAGCAGCAGATGTGAATAAAACAAAAATGAACAATAAACAATGGCAGATGTGAATAAACTAAAAATGAGCAGTGACAGCGGCAGATATGAATTAAATAGAAGCAACAGAAACAGCGGTAGAAGTAAAGCAGATGACGTCAGGCGGAAGATATGGATGACGTCAGGCGGAAGATGTAAATAAACTGGAAGGAAGATATGGGCAGATGACGTCAGACGGAAGATATGGATGACGTCAGGTGGAAGATGTAAATAAAATGGGCAGAAATGAACTATCCACCAGTAGAAGTGAACTACAGACGGAAATGAACTGTTCACCGGTGGAAGTGAACTACTGACAGAAATGAACTGTTCACCGGTGGAAGTGAACTACAGACAGAAATGGACTGTTCACCAGTGGAAGTGAACTACAGACAGAAATGAACTGTTCACCGGTGGAAGTGATTTTGAAGGCAGCGGTGGATGTGATTTTTAAAGCAGCGGTGGATGTAATCAGAAGATGTAGTTTTAAAGGCAGAATTTGACAACTTTTGACAGGAAGACGTATAAGCGGGGAACATAAAACAGAAGGCATAAAAGTTTCAGACCTTCAAAACCCGATTCGAAACAAGGTTGTAAACATGCTTTACAAATGACCGATATTCAAGAAAACGAACTGCATGGATAGCTCTAAAGTTCGAGACCATCCATGCACAACCTAAAAAGGAAGAACCCAAGCAGTTCCAGAATGTTTTCACAATAGAGATACAACTGTCATACAGAGGTTTTAAATACTTGGACACCAAACCTATACTGTAATACCCGGCTGTACGAAATATTATTATTTTAATGTAAATGATATTTTTGTAAATATGTCAAATTAAGTCAGTTTTGTGAAAAGAAAGCGTCATTACGATCCTAATAATTAATAAGGGTTTTAAGAATATTTCGGGAATTTTAGGAGTCGTAACGCCAATTTTACGAGAATTACATTTACCGTAATATAAAGGATACTTTGGTAAAAATAGTAAACGAGGTCCGAATTACGAACAGACAGTTTTAATAGAACCCTGATAATAAGTTGAAGTTAGTGGTAAAATAAGGAAATTTGGAGAAAACGAATCGATAGACAATTAACGAAACGAAGGACGAAACAAATAGGAAATCAAAGGAAGGGCAAAAAAGTAATTTGCCAAGTCAAATTATAATTAAAAACAAATTCTCTTTCTCCTTCACTTCCACGGTTTCTCTCATTTTCCTTCTCTCCCTGCGACTTCTCTTTTCTCCATCGACGACCTCCATGTCCGACGCCGTTTCTTCCTCCGATTGACATCCGTTCTTCGTGTTTTCTCCTTCAATCGACACTCTAGGTAAGGTTCTTTGGTTTTGGAAGATTATTGCTCGATTTTTACGAAGTTATACGGTTAGGGTTTCGTTTAGGGTTTTGTGAAAAACGTGATTTAGGGTTTTAAATTTATAGGTTTACCTTAGTTGTGAATATAATGGACGTATTGAACGTTATTGAACGAAGTACTGACACTTGTATGGTTGGCTGCGCTTGACTCGGAGGAACGAGAAATTTGTATGGTCGGCTGCTTGTGATGACAGTTTTATGGAGTTGAAGCAGAAGTTGACCACAGCTCCAGTACTGACACTACCTGTGGAAGGTGACAAATTTAGCAGTTATTGTGATGCATCTGGAGTTGGACTAGGTTTTGTATTGATGCAGGAAGGAAAGGTTATCGCGTATGCTTCTCGGCAGTTGAAGCCGTATGAGCAGAACTATCCTACGCATGACCTAGAGTTAGCAGCGGTGGTCTTCGCACTGAAGATATGGAAGCATTATTTATATGGGCATCAGTGCGAGATATTTTTTGACCACAAAAGCTTGAAGTATTTATTTACGCAGAAGGAGCTTAATATGCGACAAAGAAGATGGCTAGAGTTCGTAAAAGACTATGATTTCGATATCAAGTACCACCCAGGAAAGGCGAACAAGGTCGCTGATGCTCTGAGCCGAATGCCTACTGCGAGTCAGCCTTCACTTGCAGCGTTGTCAGTTACATTGCGGTCTGAGATTGAGAGGTTCGATGTGGAGATAGTTGCAGAGTTGTCCAGTATGCTCACCAACATTTCTCTTAGGCTGACTATTCTAGATAAGATACGTGAAGCTCAGCAGCTTCGATTGAGTTTGACATCTGGAGACGTATCTGAATTCAATTTGTCAGATGATGGTATTCTGAAGTTCAGGCATAGGTAGGTACGTGCCTAACGATGAGGAGCTAAAGAAGGAGATATTGGCCGAAGCACATTCTTCAACTTATTCTGTGCACCCGGGAAGTACCAAGATGTACCAGGATTTAAAACAACATTTCTGGTGACCGAACATGAAGAGAGAGGTCGCCAAGTACGTGAAAACCTGTTTAATTTGTCAACATGTTAAGGCAGAACACCAGAGGCCGGCCGGAACATTATAGCCACTGCCGATTCCAGAGTGGAAATGGGAGCAGATCTCCATGGATTTTATTGTGGGGCTCCCGAGGATGACTAAAGGACATGACGGCATCTGGGTGATTGTGGACCGATTGACAAAGTCGGCTCACTTCTTAGTTGTGAAGATGGCGTCTTCTATGGATCAGCTCTCCGAGCTTTATGTGCTGGAGATTGTTAGATTGCATGGAGTACCAGTTTCTATTGTCTCAGACAGAGATCCGAGATTTACATCGAAGTTCTGGAAGAGTCTGCACAAGGCTATGGGAACTCAGCTAAATTTCAGCACGGTCTTTCATCCTCAGATTGATGGACAGACAGAGAGGACAAATCAGATTCTGGAGGATATGCTCAGAGCTTGTGTGTTGGAATTTCTAGGCTCGTGGAGCAGATATTTGCCACTAGTAGAGTTCTCTTACAACAACAGCTTCCAGGCTACCATAGGTATTGCTCCATATGAAGCTTTGTATGGTCGAAAGTATAGATCTCCGTTATATTGGGACGAGGTTGGTGAAGCCAGTGTCGTTGGTCCTGAGATTCTACAGCAAACGGTAGAGAAGATTGCCGTTATTCGACAGCATATCGAGATAACTCAGAGTCGATAGAAGAGCTATTCTGACACAAGACGGAGAGAACTGGAATTTGAAGAAGGTGACGAGGTTTATCTGAAGTTTTCTCCATTTAAAGGTGTTATGAGATTCGGGAGAAAGGGCAAGCTGAACTGTAACGCTCCAATTTAAAAATCCCCAATATAAAACCCTAATTTTGAAAACCCTAGAATTTTTCCCAAACTGATTTTTGAAATCGAGCGTTAAATCAGAATTTTAAAATTTAAAACATATTAATTGCAACTTAAATATCACGGAAGCTTTGATAATTAATTTGTCAAAATCTTGAAACCATCGCATAATTAAAACAATTAATGAAACTTTATTTAATAATAAAAAGTCAACAAAATTTACTCAAAGTTTTAAATTAAAATAAAGCTTTAAATATTATTTGAAAATTAAAGCATACTTAATTTAAATCATTTGCTTCAAACTCCACAATATCATCTTCCTCTGTATGCTCGCTTGCCACTGAAGGATTCTCAATTGCAGCAATTTCTTCCTCAGACAAAAACTCACCTACATCACAAGTTTAAAACAAAAAGGTGAGAAAACTCAATAAGTGGAAATACGTGCAAAACTTTTACTTTTACTTTTACTTTTACCGAATCCTGTTAAGACTTAGCCATCTCATTGTCGTTCAGGCTTTGTCATCTTTTACTTTTAATTTTAACGATCAAGCTCACCATCTCACTGTCGTTCAGGCTTTTGCTATCACGTTAAAACATATGCTCAAGCTCATCATTTCACTGTCGTTCAGGCTTTTGCTATCGCATTTTCTTTTATATTTTCACACACATGCAAATAACCTATCCATTTTATCTTTTAAACTATTTTATGTCGATATTCTAACATACGTGCTCAATCATTGAAAACGTGTGACTGAAAAATAAAATAAAAATAATCTTATGTCATGTGATGTAGGGCCGTAGCCAAAACTTTGTATTTGCACTTACCTGGATTCCGAGCAATTAGAGGTTATCGGGATTCTCCAAAAATTCCAAAATAATATCCTGCTCAAATAAAATCTTTAATATTAATATCCTACTTAACAAATCCAATTTCAAAGAAATTTGAGCAGAAATTCCTTACGTTGTGTTATCGGGTCGAATTGGATTGGTTGGATCGGTTTGGATCGAATCGGATCGAATCGGGCGGTACCAAAATCTTTTCTCCCTAAATCGAATAATAATATTAATATCTCACTTAATTTTAATCCAACTTTAAAAGAATTTGGACATAAATTCTTACCGGATAAATTTTCGAACAGTCCGGAGAGAATCGGGTCGAAAATTGGGTCGGGTCGGGTCCGGGTCGGGTCGGGTGAACAGTACGGGTCGGGTCGGTTCACTGTTGGTCCGGGTCAGTTCACTGTTGGTCCGGGTCGGTTCGGTTCGGTTCGGTTCGGTCTGGGCTGAACCGGTTCGGTTTGACTCACTGAATTTGTTCAGTTTTTTAAAATAAAAACCAATCCTTCTTCATCTCCTTCGATCGCGATTCTGCAGAGTGAGAGGAAGAGTGTGAGACAGAGAGAGAGAGTGAGAGCGCGACAGAGAGATTCGGAGAGGGAGAGACTTACTCTGGAGGTGGTTCGTCGATGGAGGCCGAGAGAGCTTCGTCGGAGATCGGCTGCCAGAGAGGAGGACTTCGTCGGAGAGCTCGGCTGCTTCCTCGTATCTTCGCCGGAGACTGAAGAGGTAAGGGTTCTTTTCTGGATTTCAGAGAACTCGAGAGGGAAGAGAGCTGAGGGGTGAGGTTTCCATCGCCCGAACCCCTCAATTTATAGGGAGGGATCAGCCCCGCGCCTGCCACAAAATCCGCCAACTCCACGGATTTCCCGAGCTGAAATGGTGAGTTCGGATTTTTCTGCATTTCCCCCTCTGATCGACGTCTGAACTTGGTCATCTTACTAGACTAAGTTCATGCCAGATTAATTGCTGTGAATTAGCCATCCGATTCCCAAATCGGATTCTTTGCTGAAAATCAGCAAATTGATTTCTAAAATGATTTTCCTTTCGGTCTTTGGTTGCATTTCGGGTCAGGTTCATCCAATCAATTCTTTGATTTTTATCCAAAATTAAGTTACAAATTCGTTGATTTGAAATCAAAATTTAATTTGATTTGGGAATTTCCAATTTAAATTCAAATGTATACATTGAAGCCCTATAATGTTACATGAACCCTCGATATGTGGCGCCCTTTCTTATTTTGAAGAAGGTCGGGAAGATGGCGTATTGACTACAGCTTCTGTCTTGAATGGAAGGCATTCACGACGTATTCCACGTGTCTATGCTTCGGAAGTGTTTGCGCGATCCATCGCATATTGTGGAGGCGAGAGACATCGAGGTACAGCCTACTTTGACTTATATGGAGAGGTCTGTATGTATTTTGGAGTCTTCGATCAAAGTATTGCGCAACAAAGAGATTCCGCTAGTTAAATTCCTATGGCGGAACCACGAGGTTGAAGAAGCCACTTGGGAGTGACAGCAGGATATGATGGCTAAGTATCCCGAGTTGTTTGTATAATCAAATTTTGAGGACAAAATTTAAATAAGGTGGATGGATTGTAATACCCGGTTGTACGGAATATTATTATTTTAATGTAAATGACATTTTTGTAAATATGTCAAATTAAGTCGGTTTCGTGAAAAGAAAGCGTCATTACGATCCTAATAATTAATAAGGGTTTTAAGAATATTTCGGGAATTTTAGGAGTCGTAACGCCAATTTTACGAGAATTACATTTACCGTAATATAAAGGATACTTTGGTAAAAATAGTAAACGAGGTCCGAATTACAAACGGACTGTTTTAATAGAACCCTGATAATAAGTTGAAGTTAGTGGTAAAATAAGGAGATTTGGAAACAACGAATCGATAGACAATTAACAAAACGAAGGACGAAACAAATAGGAAATCAAAGGAAGGGCAAAAAGGTAATTTGCCAAGTCAAATTATAATTAAAAACAAATTCTCCTTCTCCTTCACTTTCACAATTTCTCTCATTTTCCTTCTCTCCCTACGACTTCTCTTTTCTCCATCGACGACCTCCATTGCCAACGTCGTTTCTTCCTCCGATTGACGTCCGTTTTTCGTGTTTTCTCCTCCAATCGACGCTCTAGGTAAGGTTCTTTGGTTTTGGAAGGTTATTGCTCGATTTTTACGAAGTTATACGGTTAGGGTTTCGTTTAGGGTTTTGTGAAAAACGTGATTTAGGGTTTGAAATTTATAGGTTTACTTTAGTTGTGAATATAATGGACGTATTGAACGTTATTGGACGAAGTTAAGTCAATTTATGAGAAATGTTAAAGTTTGAGAATTTTAGGAGTTTTTGGAAAAACTCGCTATTGGAAATTTTGAGGTATCGAGCACTAATTGTTATTAAAATGCCTCGATTAGTTAAGTTAGAATTTTAGAAATTCCTTAGTCAAGGATTTCGTTAAATTGGACGTTAATGGTTCAAATTCGTTTTAACGTTGACGTTGTGAATTTCTTAGGTAAACGACTCTCGTGGACGGAGCTAGAAGTTCAACGCGCACGAGGTAAGTTCTCGTGACTTACTCTGGCCGATAGGCCTATACCGTACGTCGAAGTTGTCTCGAGGAGTTTTGGTGACGTGTTTGTTTAAATTGCTTTGGTTGGGTAGTTTAGGTTCAGTTGTTTTATAGGTTGTTTGTTATAGTGTTTTGATGGTATGCTCCTTATGTATGTTTATGTTTATATTGAACTGTTCATGCATCATGGTTTTAAAAATGTAATAAAAACGAATTTATGCACAGATTTCATGAAAAGAACATGCATGTAAAGGAAAGTAAAGTATAATAGTTAACAACCATGACATGAGGTTATCGGGGATGAGGTTCAGACCTGGCGTTCCGTGGTGAGCGGGTTTTTCTCCCTTCAGATGGTGTGGGCTGTCTAACCGCTAGACATGCCATATCCATCTGTCGAGCATTTCCGATAACCATAGACTGACACGTACTGATATATGAAATGACATGGACGGTTTTCATAGCATTGAGCATACATGATCATGCATTAGCATTTACGTAGAGCTTGCTGAGGTTTTTATCTCATAGATTGTCTGTATGGTGTAGGTGATCTTGACATAGGTGAGGAAGAGATCCCTCCACCCGAGGAATGATGCAGTTGATGGAGGATGGCCTGTGGGAGTGCGCTGGGCACTCGGTGCGTTTTGACCCGTGGGGATGTGTGTATGTATTTTTGGGATTTGATGGTTAGTATAAAATGTATAGTTGAACATATTAGGATGTTTGGATCTGATTAGTTGATAGGTTACATTTTGATGTTTTTTAAACGTTTTGGTAAATTGAATTTATAAAACGTTTTGTTACAATTTCTGTCGAGATTTTTATGAATTGCTTGGTGGTTTTAGCAGGAGGAAATGTTTGGTTTTCAAACTGAATCACGCAGTTCGTTTTAACGAAAACGTACTTGGTTTTAATTGCGTTTTGAGTCATTTATTTTGGGTAGGTTTTGTGAATTGTGAAATGGAGAAATGTATAAGAACAATGTAGGAGGTTTGGAATGAAATGGTGATGAAGTGTTAGTTTGGTGTGTGTTATGTGTGTATGCAGGGGAAGATGAAAAGAAACAAAAGAAAAAAATGGGGGAAGGGAAGCAAGTCATCTGGAATTAAAATTCCAGAGGACTTGGCGATCGATTGCCTGAGGAGGGATCAATCGCCAAGCTTGATCGCCACGCTCTGAAAAATTTCCAGAGTGTGTGGCAATCGATCGCCCAAGGGAGGGCAATCGATCGCCTGGTGAACAATCGCGAGGCGATCGTTCACCACAGCGATGGGCGATCATGATCGCCCCTCCCTTTTATGACTGGCGATCGATCGCCTGAAATGGGCGATCGATCGTCCCCTGTTTTTCAGGGACAAATGTCTCTTTTGCCCCTCCCTCTTTGGCCGATTGATTCTCTACTGTTTTTAATTGTTTTATTTAGTTTTAATTGATATAAATAATTGTTTTAAGTTTTATTTAAATAGTTTTTAAGCTTTGTTAAATGGTTTAAAAGTATAAACTTCAACGATCCCGATTTTAAAAGTTTTATTTCCGCTCGAACGTTAGGTTTAAAGTTTAAGTATTAAAAAAAAATAATACGGAAAATTAGGAATAGTGTAAGGGTCGCTACATATACATTATTCAAATTTCCAACAGAGTTTTAAAAACAAAATACTAGAATCCCAGTAGAATTTACAGACATGAACTTTACTTTAAAAACTTAAACCTCGGGACAGAAATATGTCTGGCTGCCGCAACCTCCCCCGAAAGCTCGAGCCACCAGCCACCTATTCGTCGGACTGAGGCACAAAGTCCTTATCCACTGGTTCCGTACCTACAACAGGGAGTTCAACTATGAGCCTAGAGCTGAGTAAAAACATACAATGCAAAGTGCTATGCATGAACATTTTCAAATACATGAACATTACATTACATTTCACTGGACAAGGAGGTATAAGTGGGAAGAAGAGCTGACGCAACAGGAGTACATGCGACAACAGGACATAATAGGAGTACATGACAGGATGTCAGTCCTCGTCCACACTTAACCATACATTTCATTACAGGTTTTATCTTAACTTCAAACCGTGTGCAGAAAATATTTTCATGACTTTTAGAGAAAACGTGTATGCATGAACATTCATAGACAGGCGACAGAATAATAAGCAGGATATAAAACAGAACACACTTAACCTAAAACATAACCTATGGTTTAACTACCCAACAGAAATCCCGACAACATAAAACCTAGTACCTCCGTATTGTAGGGCCTTAAGGGCCAAACCTATACGTATGAACTTACCTGCTATCCGTGAGTTGCAAGCTTTGTTCGTGTTACCTCTGCGATCCACGGATCTACATCATGCACGATCGGACATTAACCCTAAAACTTCAAGAAAACTAACGTTTAACTTGTCCATACTTACTAACTAGCTTAGAATATTACCTTTTGTGGAGAAAAATGGAGAAAACGGGAAAAATGTTAAGGTTAAAATCGTCGTTGGTCGCCTGAAAGAGAGAAACAGAGAGGAGATGAAGAATGTGGAGGTTTACGTAGAGGAGAAGATAAGAGGTAGGTTTTCTCAGCAAGTTTTGGACATTTGGCATCCAACCATTGGCTCCCTCCCACCAACCTTAATTCCTTCCCAAACTGACCCTCCATGCATCTCTAACTAATGGTTTTGTTTAATTACACATTAGTTTGGCTTTTATGCCATTATTCAATTCAACATGAACTCTGTCGATTTGATTTCTAATCGATTTGTTATTTGGTTTGTCAGTTTGGTTTCCTCGACATCCTCTTTCTCCACAAAACGTCCCACAATTCCAATAAAATATTTATAACATTAATGGCAATTTAATCTCATTCCATAACTCAATGGATAATTTATACAGCCAAAAATGTCGGGTGTTACATTGTCTTACTTAAATTTATCTCTTTACTTTATTGAAGGCTGAAATGAAGCGGTTTGCTGGTGGCGATGCATCTTACGAGAAACAAGTTCAAGAGTTGGAAATAGAGAAACAGACTTTACAGGTTAAATTGATGCCAAAATTCTTTTTTGATTGAAGGACTTTCGAATATTAATTTTTATGTGATTTGCAGCAAAAAATCGAGGTACTTACATGTAATCTTGCAAATATATCTTCTACATTTGGTGATGGTGCTCAAAAGTTAGAGGAATAATATCTTCATGAATTGAATGTACTTGAAGACAGGTGAACTTTTAATATCTTGACAGAGATAAATGTTTTTATATTGTGCTCTCATTAGTTTGCTGCTTATGTTTCTGAATTGAAAAAGAAGGAAGATGCTCAATCTCAATTAGTGAGACAAAAGCAAAAGATTGATGAAGTTGCAAAGAGATTGCAGGATGAGATCTAAATAATTAAATCTCAAAAGGTTTGATTATATCCTTGATGGAAAGACATTTTCTGGAATGTTGCTTATTATTCGTTGGTAGCAATGTAATTTTTTCACTTTAGGTTCTACTGCAGCATAAGATTAAACAAGAGTATGAGCAATTTCGGTTATGGAAGGCTTCATTAGAAAAAGAAGTGCTCCAGGTGCTGACTTTATTTGATAATAATTTGGTAATCTGTCATGCATACAAATATTTTATCGATAAAGGTAATACATTTTAATTTTGAAGTATAATAGATATTGATCTGAAGATTTTTTATTGATAGTTTTTATCAATTTTAATCGGCCAAAAGTGGTCAATGCCATTTTTTTATAAATAATTATAAATTTAAACTATTTTATCTGAACTACTTGTTCTTACTGCCGTCTATTGTCTTAAAGTGATTAAATATACGAGATGTTTTCCTTTTAAAGTTTCTTTCATAAAACTTATGATCAAAGATGTCATTAGAACATCTCTAATATTTGGTAGTATCGTATCTTGTGTAAAATGTTTTGATTTGTAAATTTAATATATTATGTTTGTCAATTATTAGCTCAAGAAAGAGGGAACAAGGAATGAGTACGAGATGAACAAGTTGTTGGCCCTTAATGAGAGACAGAAAATGGTATGCTAAGAATTATTTAGTATTACTCTGTTTCTAGATCGAAGAATTTATGCTTAATTATATCTTTTGATTAGGTTTTGCAAAGGAAAACCAAAAAAGCTACACTAGCAACGAAAAGATTAAAAGATCGTTTAGAATCTCGAAAGGCTGCTTCACGAGAAACGTCTAGTAAGAAATTTTATTGTATCAAGGAGTAAAGTTGTGTTTATATGTTTGTTAATAAAGATTGACAATTTTTCTTTAAAATGCAGATTCAAAAACGAAAATGGTTCAGAGCTCCAGGTATTTAAATTTTTATTGAATAATATCAATGATAGTAATATTATGCTTGTAAAGCTGGAGTAATACATTCCTGACTCATTATTTTTTCTTAGTTATCATGTTTGTTGTATAATTAGATATGCCATTAATAATTATACTTTCATGGAATTTATCTTTTTGATTAGAACACTCTTAATGTGGGTTCTAATTTAAATTATCATTATCTACGATTTTAACAACAAGAATTTCTTTCATCTGCCATGAAGGCTCTAATGCAAGAAATTGAGCACGAACTTGAAGTCATTGTACATGTGCACAAAGTTGGTTTTGAATATGAGCGGCAAATGGAAGAGTAAGTATTTATATTTTAGTTTATATCCCAAATTTACTTGTGTTTTGCGAGCTCCGCTAGGTCATAGATAAGTTCTTGGTTCTAAAAATTTCATTGATTCAAAGGCCAGACAATTAAACTATATGCAATTTTAGCTTAAATGTAGTTTAATTGATTGGGTAAGTATTAAAGTAATATCTTGGACTTAGATTCTCATACTACTTGAGTTTTTTTTTTTTTTTTCAATATGAAAAAGTTTGATAGTCAAGCCATTGTTTTTAAGTATAAACTCTATTATGACTAAACTTTACTTTTGACTTCCTTCAAAAAGAAAACGTATGAACTATAGTTTGGTTTAAGAGTGAAACGAATTACTTTGGTTTTATAATTTTTTAAGGATTGACTTAATATTGAATTTATTATCAAAGATCAGTATTATTGAATTTATTTTTACTAACAATTATTTAATTTTCCGAGGGAAGATTCTTGGAAACCCTGTCAATATTTATTAATAATTTCTTTACTGTCTTTCTTGGTGTTTTAGGAGGGGAAGAATAGCTAAGGAGGCTGCAATGCTTAAGGAAAATAAACAAAGGTACATACATTGTACATGAATAATATTGAGTGTACTATGGACATCGTACCCATATAATATATTTTTTATTGGTTTTTCATGTAGTGACAGTGCCCAGTCAATGTCTCCCAGTGCAAGAAATTCAAAAGTTTTTGCACTTGAAAACATGCTTGCTCCTTCATCTAGCATGTTAGTTTCCATGGCATCACAATTGTCAAAGGCAGAGGACCGTGAGCAACTTTTCAGTGGCAGAGGACGTTGGAATCAAGTTCGATCTCTTGTTGATGCAAAAACATAATGAATTTCTTGTTTAATTTAGCATCTTCTTTCAGGTAATTCTTTACAATGTCAACTATGAGAAAAGGCTTCCATACTATTTCTATGAATTAATTGAGTAGATGTCATTTTTTTAAAATTAAACCAAATATTAAGCGTGATACTTTACTGTTTATGCTTCATGTTTTTCAATATTTTACTATGTATGAAGAGTTTCTTGATCTAATTAAGGCCAGTTTTTTTCTTGAGGTGCTTGTTAAGAGATAAGGAAGTTGTCTGCAGAGAAAAAGAGTTAGAAATAAGAGAATTGAAGCAAAAAGCTGAACTTATTCATCAGGTATATTTGAATTTTGCAGTTTGATTGTTGAGACTTGATAAACATGAGTTAAATATGCTTTTCCTACCATGTCATTCATATGGAAATAATCTAATTTATCATCTAGATAAGGACATTGTTAAGATGAGTTTTTGTGACGTTATAAGTTTTTTCACTTAACTATATTTTTTTTATGAGAATATGGTGGATAGTAATCATGTTTTATTTTCTTTCATTAACTAATGTCTTAGATCAGATTAATGAAAACCCATTTGATTTAATGTTTTGGTGCATAATTCAAGCTTAAAGACTTACTCCATGAATAGGTCAATGGAATTTCCCAAAAACAGGGGATTTAAGTATGACTCACACGAGCAGGTATGCGTTTCATCTGTACCACCCTGCAAGTTGTTTCGAACTGATAAAAAAGAAAACCTTATTTGGAAATTTGTGAAAAATAAGGTTTGGTGTTACAACGGGCAGTTTTTATACATCATTTCTTAATTGTCTTTTCTATCAAATTACTGCTACAACTAGGAAATTCGCTCGTCGGTCATCTTGTTGGAGGACATGGATATGTCAGAATCTGAATGTTCAGACAATGATGATACAAGTGATGATGATTGGATCAGTTTAGCAGGTGTGAGAAAAAATAGTAAAAGTAATAGAAGTTGTTCAAGTACGGCTAGTGTGAATAGCTCTGGATTATTCTCCTGCACCTGCATTAAAATGAAAAGGGGCTCACCATTGTTTCTATTCGTAGTGATCATGGTGGAGAATTTGAGAATGAGAAATTTGAACTCTTGTGTCTCAAATATGGAATTGAGCACAATTTCTCCTCCCCTAGAACCCCTCAACAAAATGGAGTTGTTGAGAGGAAAAATAGGTCTCTTCAAGAGCTGGCTTGAACCATGCTCAATGAGAACTCCCTTCCAAAGTATTTCTAGGCAAAAGCTGTTTCCACAGCTTGTTATGTGCTTAACCAGGTCTCCATAAGACCAATTCTAGAAAAAACCCTTTATGAGCTTTGGAATGGAAAAACCCTTACTGTCAAATACTTTAGAGCTTTTGGACGTAAGTGTTTCACTCTAAACACCAAGGATAACTTGGGAAAATTTGATTCTAAATCTGACCTTGGAATCTTTCTTGGCTATTCTCTATCCAGTAAGGCTTATAGAGTCTTTAACAAAAGGACTTTAGTGGTTGAAAAATTCGTGCATGTCAATTTTGATGAGACCCCTCAACCCACAATCAATGTGGATGAGGATGATATTTTAGAAAAGTAACTAGATTCTCTCTCCTTAGACAAACTTACAGAAACCATTCAAGGAGAAAATTTCTGAGAACTATCTTCAAATTCTCTAGACATTGTCCCTGTCAAAGATGAATTTGTTGCTCTTCCCAGAGATTGGAGATATGTAAAAGATCATCCCTTAGATGAAGTTCTAGGTGATCCAACACTAGGAGTTAAAACTAGAGCCTCCCTTAGAAATCTCTGTGCAAATGTTGCCTTCATCTCTCAAATAGAGCCAAAAAAGTTTGAAGAAGCCGAATTAGATGAAAATTAGATAGTTGTTATGCAAGATTAATTAAACCAATTCGAAAGGAACAACGTTTGGGAACTTGTTCCAAAACCCTTGATCATCCCATTATTGGGACCAAATGGATATTTAAGAATAAGATGGATGAAAATGAGATTGTGTTCAGAAACAAAGCTAGGTTAGTTGCCAAATGTTACAATCAAGAAGAAGGAATAGACTTTGAAGAAATCTTTGCACCCGTAGCTAGACTAGAATCAATTAGGATGCTCTTAGTCTATGCTTGCTACAAAAATTTTACACTCTTTCAAATGGATGTTAAGAGTGCATTTTTAAATGGTTATATCTTGGAAGAAGTCTATGTGGAGCAACCCTTAGTTTTTGAAGTATATGACAAACCTGACCATGTCTATAAGCTCAAGAAGGCTCAATATGGACTTAAGCAAGCTCCTAGAGCTTGGTATGATAGGTTGAAGAATTTCCTTGAGGAAAGAAAGTTCAAAAAGGGTAATACCGATTCCACTTTTTTACCATGCAAAAGGACAAAGATATTCTCTTAGTTCAAATCTATGTTGATGACATCATATTCGGATCTACAAATGTTTCACTTTGTGATGAGTTTGCCACTGTTATGCAAAGTGAGTTTGAAATGAGTATGATGGGGGAGTTAAAATTCTTCTTAGGATTTCTAATTAGTCAAAAATCAGATGGTATTTTCTTCTGTCAAGAAAAATACATCAAAGACCTCTTAAAAAGATTTGGATTAGATTCTTCTAAGTCCTCTAGAACTTCCATGAGCACCACTACTAAACTGGACAAAGATGAAAATGGGATAAGTGTTGATATTAAGAAGTATAAATGTATGATTGGTTCTCTATTATACCTAACGGCTAGTTGGCCAGATATCCTATTTAGTGTGTGCTTGTGTACTAGGTTTCAAGTCTCCCCTAAAGAATCTCATTTAAATGCAGTCAAGAGAATATTCAAGTATTTAAGTGGAACTCATGATCTAGGACTGTGGTATCCTAAAGGCACTTCCTTTGAATTAATGGGATACTCAGACTCCGACTATGGCGGTAGTCTTGTGGATAGGAAAAGCACAAGTGGTACATGTCAATTCTTAGGTGAGTCTCTGGTGTATTTGTATTCAAACAAGCAGAATTCTGTTGCACTTTCAACGGCCGAAAATGAATATATTGCTGCTGGCTGTTGTTGTGCACAAATACTTTGGATGAAGCAAACCTTAGAAGATTTCAACTTATTCTATGATAGGATTCTAATTAGATGTGACAACACTAGTATCATCAACATTTTTAATAATCTTATCCAACACTCTAGGACGAAGCATATTGAAGTTAGATATTATTTCATTAGAGATCTCGTTCAGAAAGAGAATATCTCATTAGAATTTGTCAATTCTGTAGATTAATTAGCAGATATCTTCACCAAACCAATAGATGAGAAGACCTGCAATAATATTAAAATAAGGTTAGGTCTTATGAGGTTTGAGAAAAATTAAGTTTCTTTTTTTCTTATTAGAAAACATTGGCCAATAAGCAGTGTGGTCAATTAAAAAAAATGGACGTTCTCCTCGTTTTACTCCTCTCTAGAATAAATGGACGTTGATAATGGACGTTTACAATGGACTTTCACAATGGACAATTACAGAATAGCTGTTAAATTCTTTCGAAATGTTACAGAAACCCTAACTTTCGAAAAACCTCTCTAAAACCTCTCGACTTCTCCTACTCGTCCAGCGATCCCTATTCCTCTCAGATCTCTGGTGCCGATCAACTTCTCTAAACTTCTTCTCTGTTCAGAAATAGAAATCTCTACCTTTTACAATGGCATCTTCATCTCGCGCTGAACAAGTCTTCTCAAGGAAAAAGCAAAAGACTTCTCATACCGCAGATGCTCAGTCGATCTCTGTTCCTTCGCCTCTTATATGGCCAAATCACGATTTCATAAATCATGCCACTTTCAAGAGGTATTATGAAGATTTTGAATTCAAACCTATTATTCGTTCTCGAGGTGTAGTTTTTAGTGATCTATTTGGTTTAAACTTAGAAGAACCCTTACATCTGATGGGATTAATGAGGCTGTTTAATTCATAGTCTCTTTATTGTGAAACCCCAATTAGAATGTTCTATGCGAATCTAGAACACTCTCTTCGCCCTCTGGTTATTAGGAGTTATGTCTATGGACGACATATAGAACTCACTCAAGAAGTTCTCTATGAATCCTCCGCTGTGAGTTTCTTAATGGTTCAAGGAGATTCTTTGAGGCAGGCAAGATTCCATCATTTTTTGAGAAACCAGCTGGCAAGAATTTAATTAATTTAATTTCCAAGAATCTCAACTATGCTCCCCTGAAATTAAAGAGCAAGGATTTGAACTTCAGAGTTCGAGTCTTCCACCACATCACTACAACATCTTGCCTGTAGATGGTCATCGGGACCTTGTCAGTGGCATGGATCTTTTCCTCCTTGGTCAATTTTTCAAAGGGGAACCCTTTAATGTTGGATACATTATCTTAAACCGGATGCTTCAAGTGGTATGTAATGCCTCCAAATCACTACCATACAACCTTCTCCTTATGAAGATTTTTCAACGGTTTGGAGTTAGATTTCCTGATTCTGACAAGCTTTTATCCCTGAAGAAGTCTGACTTCTTTTCATCCTCCACTTTGTCCAGGATGGGCATAGCACAAAATGATCAAGGTGAGCTGGTTGACAAAGTTGGTCGTAGAGGTGTTTCCAGGCGCCTGATTATTAATGAAGAAGAAGAGGAAGAAAGTGCTCCTGATGACACTCTCATTCCTGCCCTTGAATCTCTTCCACCTCCAGTTCTTCTTCTTCAAGCTCCAAAGGAGGTCAGTCATGAACAAACTCACTCTCAAGAGCCTGTGAGTGATCCTGAACCTCATACAGTCCAAGCTGTTTCTCCTCTTCCACGTCTACCCAGTCCAACTCCTACTCCCCCCTCCACCTCAGATTCCTTCATCATCTGCCCGTGTTCCTTCTCGCTCTAAAGGTCCTTCTACTTCTCAAGTGAGGGATTCTATTTTTGAGGAACTGCAGGATGAGCTTAGGGCAAGCATTGCCAGCCTCGAGACTGGTCTTGAATCTTTCCAATCCCTGTATATCTCCCATCATGCTTAATTTGAGGCGCTTGTCCTTTCACAACTAGAACATCTCGCGACTGCAACTCAAGGACTGCTCAAACGATTTAATCTAATGGAATCAAATCAAAGTTCAGTTTTTGCTGATGTCAACAAACGCATTGATCAAGCTGAAGTCGAGCATAGTAAAGTCATTGATGATGTTATCTCTTCTGTTAGATTTCATTCGAGTCTTTTGGGAACTCAATTGCAGCACAAATCTGACCGAGTCATCAGTCATTTTGGTGATCTCGTAACCTTATGACTAAGAGTGATGGTGAGCCCTCACATGGGGATGAGGCTTTGGAAGCCGATGGAGAGACTCCTGCGCCAGCTCGTCCAGCTACTTCAGCTGATCCCTCAATTGCTGAGCATTTGGATGTTGCTCACAATGTCGGGACTGATGCTGCTTAAGAGGTTGCTCTTTGTGAGAACGAGCCCGTGCCTGTTTCACCTTTTGCTGATGCTGGAGCTGGTTCTGCTGATCTTGCCATTGCTAACCCTGTCGATATCCTTATGGCAGATGCAGGGGATGCAATTCCTGATGCCATTGTTCCTCCTCCTTCTCCGGTTGAGGAAATTATTCCTCAAGTGGAATCCCCTCCTCTTAAAGATGATTTCCTTAGTCAACTAGGGGCTCTCATGGGCTGGGATACTCCTTCTCCTGAGAACTAGGATTAATTTTTTCTTTTTTTGTGACTGAAACTATTTTTTTTACACTATGAATGATTTTTTTTTAACATGTTGTCCAACTGTTACAATTTTCTTACTGTTATCTCTCCTGTGTTGTGCTGAATGTCATTCCTCTTATAAATGCTTACTTTTGATAATGTCAAAGGGGGAGAAGGGTATAAAATTCACTGAATGTATAATTGATAAGCAATACGGCATAGAGTATGGGGGAGTATGTAAAATTTAATTGAAATACAGATAAGTATGTTTGAAACAGTTTATATGTTTGTCATCATCAAAAATGGGGAGATTGTTGACTTAAATTAAGTTTAAAGTCTAAATATGTTTTTGATGATTATGATTAATACGAAATATATAAACTGAATATAAATTGGTTTATTATAGTTATTGCTTTTATCTGAAAATACCCTTTAAAAAGGGGTATTATGTTTCTGACAATTTTAGTTAAATGTTAGTTATCCGAAGTCTTGGAAGTCAGAAGCAGTCGTCCAAACATAGAACAGAGTACTCGTCCAAACTTCAAAGACAAACGTACTCGTCCAAACTTCAAAGACAGACGCAGTCGTCCAAACTTCAAAGATAGACAGAGTCGTCGAAAGTCAAAACAGACGCAGTCGTCCAAAGTCAAGACAGACGCAGTCGTCCAAAGTCAAGTTGACGCAGTCGTCCAAAGTACTCGTCCGAATAGCGAAGGTCTAGAGTCTTAACAACGCCGATTTAAAGACCGCGATCTCAACGGTTATTTTTCTGCATACGGAATCTCTCCAACAGTCATATTTTAGTATGGAAAAATAAAGAGTTGTCTGAAAGAGAAGCCGATTACAAACGAGTATAAAAGGAAGAGTAGAACCTCGAGAGAAAAAGTTTTGCCAATTTTTACAATTATCACTTATTTCTCACGAGCAAAAAGTACTGTAATACTCTGCGATTTTCTATATCTCTCTGCTCCAAAAACTTGAGATTTTACTTTAGAGAGAGTGTAGTCTTGTGCTAAAATCTTCATTCTGTAAAAGTGTAAAGGCAGTGAATGACGCCCGGAAAGTTCAATCCAGAAGTGTAAACGCAGTAGATCGACGCTTGTGAAATTCGATCAAAAATTCTCGTTGATGAGAAGATAAGGATCTTCAATGGGGAAACCTTGAAATGTGGACGTATGGAGGTTTTGGCCGAACCACGTAAAAATATTGGTGTCAATCTCTCTCTCTCTCACTCTTACTTTTATTTGTTTAATATTGTTTAATATTGTTTTTCTGTTTTAGTACAATATTACCAAAAAGTGAGAAGAAAAGATAAACCTAATTTACATATCTAAAATTGATTAGATTAAGAAATTTCAAATTCACCCCCCCCCCCCCCCCCACCCCCTTTCCCCTCTTAGACAATCACGATCCTACAAAAATAACATGTCATATGAATTGTATAAAAAAGTTCTTTGTTTTTATGGCGAGTCATTCAAGAGTCCATTATCCTATATTCTTTCCTTCTAAATCTATGAATTAATTTTCATTTTTTGCATGGATTTTGATATTGCTAATCTGTCATTAAAGTTACCCAGAGAGTTTTCAAGGATAGGATATTCTTCTGTTTTTGAACATTGATTGGATCAAGTGAAGGGAGCTGCTATTTGATTTTCCTAATATGAATATTTCTTTATTAACTTTATTGATTATCCTTGCAGACAGTAGAAGGACAAGAAAAAACTTGAAGAAAATGAGTAACTACTGAATCAACGAAGGTAGCGAAATGGAGGTGTATTACCTTCGATTCGTCATTCTAGAAATGATTGCATTAATCTGCGATTTCTTTTTTAACTTTGATTTACAGGGACCTGATTGGGGAGTGTAGGAACTCTGTCCAAGACCTTATAAAATCGGAGCCTTAGATTTTTGTCGGCTTATCGTACATCGTTAACTATCCTACCTTAATGTTTGTTGGGTAAAAACCAAACTAATCTTTCAATAAATTAGCAAAAAATTAACTGAACCTTCTCAGAGAAAATTTGGTTCCTTCATCTCACTGTTTTATACATCAATTGAATTTTGGGTTGCACATATTTTTGTGTAGAACACCTTTTCATTAATGTTTAGATTTTTTTCATTCAGAGCTGGTTTCTTTTAAGCATGCAAACATTAAAGTCAAAGTCAAGAAGCAGGCACATAATTTTATAAACTATTTCAATATAAAAGTCCGTTTACATATGTTCTCATAAAAAATGAGAATCGATTTTTCCAGGATAATGACACAGTGGCCCTTAGGAAAGGGGCCATGTAATACCCACAAAATATTCAAAGTGCTCGGGTGAAAGTGTTGTGCAAAAACCGAAAATAAAGAGGGAAGAAAGAAGAATAAAGTGCAAGTAAATGAAGGTGAAGGTGTGTGATTATGATGGTTGATTATGAAGGTGATTAAATGACATAAATGTGAAGGAAAGTAACAAGATGAAGATGGAATGAAGTGTGTGAAAAATCGTGAAGAACATGATGAAGGAGATGAAGAGAAAATGCAAGAAATTAAATGGTGAAGTGTGTGAAGTGATGGCCGAAATTTAAAGGGGTGAAAGTGTGTGAAAATGTAATGGAAATGAAGGAAATGGAAATACCTTTGGCGGACCCGAGGAGCTATCTTACGTTTGAGCTCTCGGGTGCACGTTTTCCTAAAGGAAAACGACCACCATAGGCCTAGGTTTTCTTTCTCGAAGCCCTTACTCTCAAGAGAGCAAGATGAGGGAAAATAAGAGCTAGCCTAGCAACCTTAGAGCTAGAATAGCAATGGAGGACCACTCCACTCGATAGAAATCGAGGAAACACCCGAAGGTTCTTCTAACACAGAGTTAGGGAAATAGGAATTTCATAAATGAGCAAAAGTTGTAATACATGCACCAATGCTATGCATTTATAGGCAACCTAAGGTGGATTAGGATTTGGCATGGCTTGAAGAAGAATTTGTGGCCATAAGATGCAAGATGATCGGCGGCCATGGAGGGGAATCTGCGCACTCGACCAATCAGGCGTTGCCGCGTGGGCCAGCTAAAGCCTAGCAGCGTGCCACATCAGCGGCCCAGGTGTGCGCCCATCTGACGGCCCAGATGAGTTCCCGCGCACGCCAGTCAGTGGCCCAGATTGCCATCCGTGCGCGCGCCAACTCAGCGATTCGGTGCTGCTGCCCGCGCGCCTTCATCCGATGGCTGCTATTCTGCCTGCGTGCCAATCCTGCTGCCCGCGCACCTCATGCTGCTGCCCCGCGCGCGCCATCTGTGTGAAGTTGATGAATGCCGAGCCAAAACTTGATCAATGGATGAAATTTTTCCAAGTCTTTGATCCTAGTTGCCACCCACATTTTTACCTACAATTTCATACCTTTAAATGTGGGCTTACTTTGGGCTCCATTTGTTGAGATGCTCTATCATTTGTGGGCTAAGTTTTCAACCCATAATCCACCACATTCATCTAACCCTAACCACACAATCTAATGCATGATGCAATATAATAATCCATACAATAAAAGCTAATGTATGCAAAATAAGTTCAAAAATAAAATTTACAAATTTAAATGGGCTGGGAAGACAAATTCCCATGGGCCGAGTGGTAGCTTCCTCCAAGTGCTCCAAGTGAGGTTCCCATCTTGATCATCAACTACCTGCAATGAAAGAAAATAATTTTCATTAATTAAAAGGCTAAGTAATTCATGGACCTTGGGTTGGAATCTAACTATGGGCCCCCTTGGCACATCATCCCCTCCGGGTGGCTAAGGATTTGACCTCAAATCCATTGATTTAGCCACCTCTTCAAGAGTCCCAATCTCAACGAAAAGAATCAACACTTGAGTACTAAAGGTGGATGTGAAGGGTGTCAATAGAAACCGAGTGATCTTACTAAAATTTTCTTTGGTAGTGGTGGTATAATTGAATCTGATAGCTACTATGGAGGGCGATTGCTCAATGATGGAATGAAAATTTCCAAAGTAGTCGAATCTGACAATTAGTGATGTGGAAATGTCAAATTCCTCCGACCAAAGAAATAATCCATTTTTCCTTATGACCATGAATGCAATTTTACCATTTAGTCGAACTTTGTCCTTCGTTCGATGATAAAATTTATAATAATCACACGGTGGGGTCAATCGTTTTAGTGATTCTCCCAATTGTAAGATAGGGCGTTTGTTGATCAAAGAAGGAGGAAAATTCCTATTAATATGAATGGTTCTAAGAAGAAAGGTAGGAATATAATAGGTAGGCTCAAGGCCATAAGCTAACTTCTTCCTAATTGGATTGGATTGTGAAGGAATTTTCTCAAGATTCGAGAAGGAAAGGGATGAAGCAATAATCATACTACATAGTCCAAAAATGTTTTCCTCACTTATCTCATTTTTCTCTTGATACCATAATGATATGTCTTCCAATTGGTAAGGCATCTCTTCGTCATACAAGGGGTTATTATGCCACTTGATAAGAGAGGGCTCTTGTTCTTTTATCAACCCGCGTTTCAACAACAAAAAATTTTTCTTTAATTTTCCTTCTTTTCGTGTGGCCTCATCACGAGCCACTTGTTCGGGCGTCATTGGTAGAAGATTAATTTTCCTTCCTACAAAATTAAAAGAGTAGTGGTTGTGGAATCCATCATAGTGTACTCTCCGGTCGTAATGCCATGGTCGTCCTAATAGGATATGGCTGGCACTCATGGGGACAACATCGCAAAGAACCAAGTCTTTATATTTTCCTATAGTGAATTCTACGGTCACTTGCTTAGTTATCACGTGGTCATTTCTATCGTCCAACCATTTAAGCTTGTAGGGTGTAGGGTGATTAATGGTTTCTAGCCCTAATTTATCGACCATGTCTAGGGAGGCCGCATTGATGCAACTACCTCCATCAATTATTACTTAACAAACCTTGTCTTTTACGGCACACGTACTATGGAAAAGATTTTCACGTTGACAGTCCTTGTCCACATTTTTAGAAATTAACGTTCAGCACACAGCAATTACAGGTACAATTTCAATATGTGATGCACCTGCTTATACCTTGTGGGACACGGGGGCCACACATTCATTTGTGGCCATGGATTTCGTAGTTAGACAGAAGTTTTGTTGTACGCCGTCAGATCATCCCTACAGCATTATGCTACCGTCCGGAGAGTTTATGCACTCCGAGCAGGTTGTAAGAGTTTATATAATGTCAGTAGGAGACCAGAAGTTGTATGCCAACCTTATCGTCATCGGTATGAAAGGATACGATGTTATTCTGGGGATGGACTAACTGTTTAGACATCATGCCACCATCAACTGCAGGTCCGGGCTAGTGTCGTTTAAGCGCCCAAACGAGGTAGAGTTCTCCTATCAGTAAATACCAAAGAAACACAGTATGCCTGCTATGTCTTCCTTGAAAGTTCAACAGCTGATGAGGTCAGGATGCATCGGATTTCTTGCCCACGTAGTAGATGTTCAAAGGCAAAGTGGGGTGGAACTTCGAAATATTCCGTTAGTTCGAGACTTCTCAGAGGTTTTCTTAGATGACTTACCGGGATTGCCACCTGATCGTGAAATCGAATTTTAAATTGACGTATATCCTGGTGCAAAATCGGTATCGAAGAATCCGTACCGTATGGCGCCAATTGAGCTGAGGGAGTTGAAGACTCAATTAAAGGAATTGGTGGACAAGGGCTTTGTGCGCCCTAGCTTCTCTCCGTGGGGTGCTCCGGTCTTATTTGTTAAGAAGAAGGATGGGTCCCTACACATGTGCATTGATTACCGTGAGCTGAACAAATTGACCATCAAAAATAAGTACCCGTTGCCGCGGATCGACGATTTATTTGACCAACTACAAGGGGCTCGGGTATTCTCGAAGATCGATTTGCGCTCCGGTTATTACCAGTTGAAGGTCAGGGCTGATGATATTCCAAAGACCACCTTCAGGACCCGGTACGGACACTACGAGTTCTTGGTGATGTCTTTCGGATTGACTAATGCCCTGGCGGCATTCATGGACTTGATGAACAGGATATTCCAAGATTTCTTGGATAAATTTGTAATCTTTTTCATCGACGACATCCTGGTCTACTCTAGAAGTAAGGCCAAACATGAGAAGCACCTGGCAATTGTGCTATCGACTCTGAAACAGCACCGGTTGTATGCCAAACTATCGAAATGCGAATTCTGGTTGAGTAGGATTAACTTCCTAGGCCATGTGGTGTCGGCAGAAGGAGTGTCCGTGGATCCAGCCAAGATTCTGGCAGTGAAAGAATGGATGAGACCGAGAAATGCCAGTGAGGTACGGAGTTTTATTAGGTTAGTTGGTTATTACAGAAAGTTTATCAAGGGATTTTCTGTAATAGCGAAGCCTATGACCAGCTTAACAAGGAAGGACGTCAAGTTCAAGTGGTCTAAAGCTTGTGAGGTGAGCTTTTGGACACTTAAGCAAAAATTAACCGCTGCTCCTCTGTTAGTATTGCCAGTTGAAGACAGCAAATTCAGCGTATACTGTGATGCGTCCAAGATTGGTTTGGGATGTGTATTAATGCAAGAAGGGAAAGTGGTAGCATACACATCCAGACAATTGAAGAACCATGAACAAAACTACCCTACACATGACCTCGAGCTAGCGGCAGTAGTATTTGCGCTGAAAGTATGGAGACACCACTTGTACGAACAATCATGTGAGATGTTTTCGGATCACAAGAGCCTGAAGTATATATTTACCCAGAAAGAGCTAAACATGAGACAAAGACGGTGGTTAGAATTTGTGAAAGATTACGATGTAGAGATTAAACACCACCCTGGTAAGGCTACTGTGGTAGCTGATGCACTGAGCAGGATGCCAGCCACTATGCAACAAGCCATGTCAGCCATATCAATGCCTTTGAAGACAGAAATACAGAAGTTTGATATGGAGATAGTTTTTTGGCTATCGGCCATACTAGCAGACTTGACACTACGGCCCACCGTTCTGAACCGAATCAAGGAAGCCCAGAAGGCAAATTCAAAGGAGATGGCTGATATTGTGAGCAAGATACCAATGGCCTCTTCCGATTTCAGTTATTCGAGAGTGGAGTTCTGAAGTTCAAAAACAGATGGTATATTTCGAAAGACGAAGAGCTACGGAAGCACATCTTGTCGGAAGCCCACTCATCTTCTTTCTCTGTGCATCCTGGAAGCACAAAGATGTATCAGGACTTGAAACTTCACTTCTGGTGGCCGAATATGAATAATGAGGTGGCCAAATATGTAGAGTCTTGCATGATATGTCAACAAGTCAAGGCTGAACATCAACAACCGAGTGGAACGCTTCAGCCTCTCTCGATCCCCGAATAGAAATAGGAGAACATAACGATGGATTTTGTTGTTGGCCTTCCAAGAACAGCAAAAGGCCATAATAGCATATGGGTCATAGTAGACAGATTGACAAAGTAGGCCCATTTTCTACCTGTGAAGATGACGTACTCGATGGATCAGTACGCAGAGCTGTATATTAGTGAGATTATTAAGCTACATGGCATTCCGATGTCGATCGTCTCAGACCGGGATCCCATATTCACTTCCAGGTTTTGGAAAAGCTTGCAGAGCTCCTTGGGCACCAAGTTAGATTTCAGCACGGCATTTCAGACGGACGGACAATCTGAGAGGACGATTCAAATACTGGAAGATATGTTAAGATCGTGCGTATTGGAATTTCATGCTCCTTGGAGTAGATATTTGCCACTTGTGGAGTTTGCTTACAATAATAGCTACCAGGCTACGATTGACATGGCTCCTTATGAAGCTCTTTACAGCAGAAAGTGTAGATCCCCATTGTGTTGGGATGAGGTCAGCGAAGCCAAGCTTATCGTTCCTGAGATATTACAGCAGATGTTCGAAGTGATAGCTGCTATCAAACAACGAATAAAAATTGCTCAGAGTCGACAGAAGAGTTATGCGGACCATAGAAGGAGAGACTTAGAGTTCGCCGAGGGAGATGAAGTATTCTTGAAAGTGTCGCTTTTTAATGGCGTAATGAGATTCGGTAAGAAAGGGAAGCTCAGCCCATGGTTCATTGGACCTTTTCCCATCTTGAAGCGTGTAGGAAGCATGGCTTACAGACTACAATTGTCAGCGTCATTGGATGGAGTTCACAATGTTTTTCACGTTTCAATGATGAGAAAATGTGTACGAGATCCAACCCAGATCGTGGAACATGTGGACTTTGATATTATGCCGACGCTAACATATGAAGAAAGGCCCATACAGATATTGGATACTTCACTCAAGGTGTTGCGCAACAAGGTAGTCCCATTAGTGAAAGTTTTATGGCGCAATCATGATGTGGAGGAAGCCACATAGGAAAGACAAATGGATGTTAGGGCCCAATATCCGGACCTCTTTGCTTAGGCAAATTTTGGCGACAAAATTTCTGTTAAGGTGGGTGGAATGTAACACCCGGCATTTTGCCATGTAAATATTCCCGGAATACATTTAGCGGGATAAATGATTACATTAATACAATGAATGTTTTAATGAGTCTATCGGAGTGTTTAATGGAAAAATTGATTGATTAACTAATTAACAAATTAGTTGGAAACCAATAGAAGGGCAAATTATGGAACACAATTAAGGTAGGTGGGAGGGAACTAATGAGTGCTTGACACTTGGTAACTTGTTGAAGAAGCCATGTTCTTTTCTCTTCCCTCCTACGTGAAACCCTCATTTCTCATCTGCTCATTTTCACTTCTCTCTGTTTTCTCTCCTCCAGGCAACTGCAACCTTTCCAAAAGACTTCCATTCTCCTTTTTTCTCCAGTGAAGGTAATCATCAGCTAAAGTTAACGAGTTTGGACGAGTTAAAATGAGAGTTTTGCTGAAGTAGGGTTAAGATGTTTTGGAGAAAACTCTCTATTAGTGTATGAAAACACGTTGGTTTGTTTTCTAAAAGTTTTGAATGGAGCTTGAAGCATATTTCACTAAGTTATTAGCTAGCATTTGTAGCTTGTTAATTTCCCTTTTTCATGCACGTCATAGGTTCGTGCATTATCGAGGTTTCATGAGCAAGACTTGCTGCTTTTCGGATAACAGGTAAGTTTATATCCGTAGGTTGTCCCTTAAGGCCCTACATCACGGAGATACTAGGTATTACTTATGTCGGGTGGTTTCGGATAGAGAAAATTAGAGTTAAGTTCTAAGTTGTCTGTGTCACACATTACGTTCTGTTGTAATATTTCTGTTGTCTGCCGTTTTATGTTTAAGCACTGTAAATGCTGATGCATACACGATTTTCCCGAAAGACATGCAAAAGTTTTCTGTGCACAGTTTTGAAGTTAAGAAAGATAAAATCTGACAGTAATGTATTGGTTAAGTGCGGGACGGAGACTGGCCTACTTGTGATGACCCAACTTGACACGTATGTGGCGGAACCACCCATGCTCCGCGGATCCTCAGAGGCTCAAGGGCCCGGTTGGAGCCGGAGGTGGGTTAAAACTCCGCGGATCCCAGAGGGTTGGGCCGGAGGGTTCAACGAAAACTCCGCGGATCCCAGAGGGTTGGGCCGGAGGGTTCGGTAGTTGAAAGTGGGATCGTCACAATCTCACATCGCTTGGGGAAGTATGTGTAAATGAAACATATGTAAAGAGACCCTCCCAACATAGCAAGACGCGTTTTGGAGCACAATTGGCGACGGATCCCATAAGAACTCCGAAGTTAAAAGTGCTTCGGCGAGAGCAATTCCAGGTTGGGTGACCTTCCAGGAAGTTCTCGACATACAAAGTCGTGAGGGGAGGATATTGGGCTGCGGTCCAATCCACAGAGCGGACAATATCTTGCTGGGAAGAGAGGTCGTTACACTACTGTTCTGTACAGCTCTGTCTGTTCTGTTTTTGTTCTGTAAATCTGTTATGTGCCTGTCGTGCACTTGCCAGTTCCTCTATAAGCCCCACTTATACCCGTCTGCCACTGAAACGTAATGTATTGTGCTATCATCATATTTCTGAAAGTTCATGTATAGCATATACATCACTGCATTTATATATGTTCTTATTGAGTTTTAGACTCATAGGTGAACTCCCTGATGTAGGTACTGAACCCGCAAATGAGGACTTTGTGCCTCAAGATGATGATTTGACATAGTTGGCGGATCGAGCTCGTGGAGTTTGGTTGCTGCAGCCAGACACATTCTGCTCCTGCGAAGGTATTTTAAAATTATGTCAAGCCCTGCATAGCTTTTGAAATTTGAAACCGGTGTATAGGATTTGTGTTGATGTTTGAAAACCCCTGTCTGGTGAAGTTTTGAAAATGTATATCGAGTTCTGTACAGTCTTCCAGATCTTAAAACAATGTATAAGTTCTGATGTATAAGTTTTAAAACCGCTGCATTTGACAGTTGAATTTATGTTCTGAAGTATTCTGGAATTTGTTTGGAATATTTTTTCTTTTAGATTGTGCATGGATGGTCTCAAATTTTAGAGCTATCCATGCAGTATGTTTCCTTGAATCTGTCATCTGTGAAGTATGTTTTACAACTTTGTTTTGAATCGGGTTTCTGAGGGTCTGTAACTTTTTATGCCTTCCGCTTTATGCTCTCTGTTCGTATGTCTTCCTGTTAAAAGTTATCAAATTTTGCCTTTAAAACTGCATCTTCAAATCACATCCACCGCTGCTTTAAAATTCACTTCCACCGCTGTTTTCTTTCAAAAATCACTTCTACCGGTGAACAGTACAGTTCACTTCTACCGGTGAACAATATAGTTCATTTCTGCCTGTAGTCTCTTCTACCGCTAGACACTGTTCACTTTTGTTTTTATTCACTTCTGCCGGTGAACAGTGCACTTCTGCCTATAGTTTACATCTTTCGCCCAGTCTATTTTACATCTTCCGACCGACGTCATCCATCTCGCATCTACTGTTTCGGTTTAATTACATCTACTACCTTAAGATTTACATCCACCGTTCCGGTTCAATCGCATCTACCACTTCGGTTTATTTACGTTACCCGCTCCTGTCACCTAGTATATATCTTCCATTCCGGTTTATTTATGCGATGACCCGACTTGACACGTATGTGGTGGAACCACCTATCCTCCGCGGATCCTCAGAGGCTCGAGGGCCCGGTTGGGCCGGAGGTGGGTTAAAACTCCGCGGATCCCAGAGGGTTGGGCCGGAGGGTTCGGTCGTGGAAAGGGGAGTCGTCACAATCCCACATCACTTGAGGAAGTATGTGAAAATGAAACATATGTAAAGAGACCCTCCCAAGATAGCAAGACGCGTTTTGGAGCACAATTGGCGACGGATCCCATAAGAACTTTAAAGTTAAAAGTGCTTCGGCGAGAGCAATTATCAGGTTGGGTGAACTTCCGGAAAGTTCCCACCAAACAAAGCCGTGAGGGGAGGATATTGAGCTGCGGCCCAATCCTCAGAGCGGACAATATCTTGCTGGGAATAGGGGTCGTTACAAATGATATCAGAGCCTGTACCCAACCGGAAATGTGGCCAACGAGGATGTTAGGCCCCCAAGGGAGGGTGATTGTGATGACCCGACTTGACACGTATGTGGTGGAACCACCCATCCTCCACGGATCCTCAGAGGCTCAAGGGCCCGGTTGGGACCGGAGGTGGGTTAAAACTCTGCGAATCCCAGAGGGTTGGGCCGGAGGGTTCGGTCGTGGAAAGGGGGGTCGTCACAATCTCACATCACTTGGGGAAGTATGTGGAAATGAAACATATGTAAAGAGACCCTCCCAAGATAGCAAGACGCGTTTTGGAGCACAATTGGCAACGGATCCCATAAGAACTCCGAAGTTAAAAGTGCTTCGGCGAGAGCAATTCCAAGTTGGGTGACATTCCGGGAAGTTCTCGCCAAACAAAGCCGTGAGGGGAGGATATTGGGCTACGGGCCAATCCCCAGAGTGGACAATATCTTGCTGGGAATAGGGGTCGTTACAATTTACATCTACCGCTACCCCTTTTAAAAGCACATCCACCGCTGTCACTGTTCATTTTTGTCTTATTCATATCCACCGTTCTCTTTAGAAATCACATCTACCGCTACTCTTTTAATAAGCACATCCACCGCTGTCACTGTTCACTTTTGTCTTATTCACATCCCCCGGTGAATAGTAAATTTCTCTTTTGTTTATTTTCACTGCATGTATTTTTATCACGTTTCCTCTGCATGGCTGTCGCCCACCCAGCCTTTTATTTAAACGTTCAAAGTGTTCTGTCTCCCAGTATTGTCATCGTCCCCAGTCGTTCATTTCTGTCCGATTATTTTTATCGTTCAAATTTCGGTATTCCAATCTCCTCGTTTTCTATCAGAGCCCTGTTTAAGTCGAAGTCAAGTCCTAGTGAAAATCTCAGAACTGTTTTCATTTCACCCTGCTTCCAGCCTCCCTGCTTCTTTTCCGTAATTCATTCTGTGTTCAGACTTTTAACTGTTTTTCCGATTTACTTTCAAATCCAGAGAACGTTTTCTTTCTCTGTAAAGTTTCAAGTGTTTGTTTTAAAAGTCCAGCCTGTTTTCTAAAAAAAAATGTCCCATTTTTCTGTTAAACGTCTGGAGTGATGGCTCCTCGGCCCGATCAAGTTTGGGGCTGTCACAGAAATTTCATTCACTTTCATACTCATTGATCTCAATCCAAATGTTGTATTTATCATTTCTATAATATGTTCAGGCATTATAGTGAACCACCAAACTGAATGGTGGTTAACATATCAATTAATCTGCCAGCGATCAACTTGTCAGTAGAATCAGATTGTGAACAGTCTTTTACAAGCTTCATAAACTCTTTGATACTTTCATTAGGCGAATGGATGAGTGCAAGATTATAATATCCTCATATATTAACGCTTCAAGAAATAAATTATAATACTTGATACAAATCTTGACGTCGCGAATGAACTATAATGTATATGGAAGTTCTCTTTTAGGCAATATAACAAAATATCATTACAATAAATGATGCTAAAAAAATATAATTGATAGAAATAAAACTTTAATTCTCAAAATCAAAACTTTAATTCTCAAAATCAAAACTTTAATTCTCAAAATCAAAACTTTAATTCTCAAAATCAAAACTTTAATTCTCAAAATCAAAACTTTAATTCTCAAAATCAAAACTTTAATTCTCAAAATCAAAACTTTAATTTTTTTCCAAAAAGTGGAAATCTTAATTCTCAAAATCAAAACTTTAATTCTCAAAATCAAAACTTTAATTCTCAAAATCAAAACTTTAATTCTCAAAATCAAAACTTTAATTCTCAAAATCAAAACTTTAATTCTCAAAATCAAAACTTTAATTCTCAAAATCAAAACTTTAATTCTCAAAATCAAAACTTTAATTCTCAAAATCAAAACTTTAATTTTTGGAAGTTGAAACCTTAGCTATGAAAAAATTGAAATTTAGATTTTTTGAAAAATTGAAATTTAGATTTTTTGAAAAATTGAAATTTTAATTCTCGAAATCAAAACTTTAATTCTCAAAATCAAACACTTTAATAACTAACAAATTAGTTAATTGTGAATTTCAAGAAAAAAATTATCATAACACTAATTATAGCAAAATTGTTATTTTATGTGTCAAAATCAACTTTAGTTATTAAAAATTATTTAAATCTCTATTGTTTAGTCACAAAAATATGTGTATTAACTTTGAGTTAGCACCACGCGACTCCATCACTTGAAAACCAAAACTTTAATTTTTTTCCAAAAAGTGGAAATCTTAATTCTCAAAAAATCAAAACTTAAATTCTCAAAATCAAAACTTTTATTCTTAAAGACAAAATCTTAATTCATAAGAAGTTGAAACTATGTTTCTCAAAAACCAAAACTTTAATTCTCAAGAAGTCGAAACTTTAGTTCCTAAAATATCGAAACTTTAACTTTTAGAAAACTGAAACTTTTGTTTTTAAAAGTAGAAACTTTGAATCCAAAATTGAAATTTAGATTTTTTGAAAAATTGAAACCGTAATTTACCAAATCAAAACTTTAATTCTCAAAAATTCAAAATATTACTTCACCAAAATTGACACTTTAATTTTTGGAAGTTGAAACCTTAGCTATGAAAAAATTGAAATTTTAATTCTCGAAATCAAAAACTTTAATTTTCAAGAAATCAAATATTTAGTTATTGAAAAAACAGAAATTTTAATTTTTAACTAATTCAAATGTTTAGTTACACAAACATGCACCTAAACATAGGGATTTGCATCCTAAGAATGTCATTTAGGGTTCTTCGACGATAACGTCATTTCAGTATCGTGCTTGCTTGTGATATTAGGGTTCTAGAGTTATTGTCTATTTTCAAGAGTTACAGTAATCACATGAAATAATAACTCCTGGAAAATCGAAACTTTAATTTCAAAAATCAAAACTTTAATTTAAAAAAACAAATTTTTAGTTCTTGAAAAAAATAGAAAGAACTAAAAATTTTAATTTTTCAAGAAGCCTAATCTTTAGTTTTTTTTTTTTTTTTGCTTTTTTTTAAATCGAAACTTTAATTCTCAAAAATTGAAACTTTATTTTTCAAAAAATTGAAACTTTAGTTATTGAGAAAATTGAAACTTTAATTTAATCACTCTAACGGTCAAACACATTACTTTGGTCGCTATTATTTAAGTGACAAGAGTAACTCAACTTTAAAATTATTTGTATTTATTCTTTATTATATTCATTGATAACCATTATTTAATGAATATATACTTTAGATCAACTTAACAATAATTCTAATCAGCAGATGATATATATTATGTGCCTACAATCTAATTAATTTATAATTTAAAATAATATGAAATGATGAATTTAACTGTACGGTACGGTCAGCAAAAATTTAAATTTAAATTTTCTTATTAAAACGTAAATATTTTTTTTTTGACAATTATTGAAATTTGTAAATTAACAAAAAAAAAAAATCATAAAAGCATGATTTTTATCAATAACTATTGTGTACGAGTCACAGCGGATCATAAACATATGATTTTTTTTTTACCGATTATCAATATCCATAAATTAAGACATCATAAAAAGGAGATTTTTAATAATAACTCTTATTTATGAATTGATGGAAATCATAAAAACCATAACTTTTATTCATATGAAATAACAGGCTGATTACTAAACGTCACGCTTTTTGCAAATATAAAAAGGGAAAAAGCATTCAAAATGCTTTTTAATTGCTTTTGGTTTATAAATAAACGGTAAAGATTTTCACGTAAAAATAATATCATTTAAATATTTTTATGTTCTAATAGAATATTTTAAATATTTATATTATATCATAATATTTTATATAATTACTACGTCATAAAATTATAAAATTAGAGTGTAAACGTACATTATTTTTTTTTTGTTATAATTTAAAAGCTCACCACAAAACTAGGTGATTAGTTTTTGTGAAATTACTTTTGTGGACTACCATGTGTTAAACGATTACGAGGAAGATTGATTTAATATATACATAATCTAAATTATCGATCGGTAATTAATCTTAATCTTAACCTAGCTCTGTCAGAAACAAGTTTATGTGATCCGATTGTTGTTGTTTCTTAATCAAACGATAACAGTTACAGTAGTGTTTATATGACAAGTAATTACATAATTAATCCAAAATGACTACTTAAAGTGGCTTTTGTAACATCCCGCGACCTGATCAAGGTCCGAGGAGTCATCACTCCGGGACATTCAAAACGGGGACTATATTTTTTTTTTATGAAACAAAAAACAGGCTGGACTTTTAAAACAACCCTTAAAACTTCACAGCTAGAAAAAACTTTCTCGGGATTTAAAGACAAACGGTAAAACAGTTAAACCGGACTGCAAAATGAATTACAGAAGGAAATCGAAATACTTGGAACATTTAAATAAAAGGCTGGGTGGGCGACGGCCATGCAGAGAAAACGTGATAAAATACATGCAGTGAAAATAAACAAAAGAGAGATTTACTGTTCACCAGTGGATGTGAACTACAAACAGAAATTTACTATTCACAGATGGATGTGAATAAGGCAAAAGTGAACAGTGACAGCGGTGGATGTGCCTATTAAAAGAGTAGCGGTAGATGTGATTTCTAAAGAGAACGGTGGATATGAATAAGACAAAAATGAACAGCGACAGCAGTGGATGTGAATAAGACAAAAATAAACAGTGACAGCGGTGGGGGCAGGCAGAAGTGCACTCTTCACCGGTGGATGTGAATAAGACAAAACAAATGATGTCAGGCGGAAGATGAAATTGTAAAGACAACGGTAGATGCAGTTTTAGGCGGGCAGCGGTGGATATGATTTTTACAAGTAGCGGTGGATGTTATTTTTAAAACGGGCAGCTGTAGAAGTGAATTTAAAACAGCGGTGGATGTGATCGGAAGATATAGTTTAAAAAGGCAGAATTTGACAACTTTTGACAGGATTACATAAAAACAGAAATCGTGAAAACAGAAAGTGTGAAAGCTTCACACTTCAGAAAACGATCTACAATATGATTTTGGGTATATCAAGAAAACACGACAGAATTCCAAGGAAACAGATTGCATGGATAACTCTAAAATCAGAGATAATCCATGCACACCTTAAAAGAGAAAATATTCCAAACAATTCTAGAATACTTCAGAACATAAATTCAACTGTCAAATACAGAGGTTTTAAATACATCAACAACAGAATATTTCAAAACGACAACTATCAACTGTCAAACAGAGGTTTAAAACTCGAACATCAGAATCTATACATTATAAAATTCCCAACAGAGTTTTTAAACCAAAAACAAAGAACCACAACAGAGGTTTAAAAACAAAATAGCAGAATCCCAGTAAAGTTTTACAGACTTGGACATTACTTTAAAAACCTCTCTTCCTTAGGTCAAAAACATGTCTGGCTGCCACAACCACCCCAGAGAGTTCGAACCACCAGCCACCTATTCGTCGGACTGAGGCACAAAGTCCTCATTTGCGGGTTCAGTATCTACATCAGGGAGTTCACCTATAAGTCTAAAACTCAGTAAGATCACATATAAATACAGTGATGCATATGCTATGCATGAACTTTCAGAATACGGTGACAGAACACTACATTATGTTTCAGTGGCAGAGGGGTATAAGTGGGGCTTATAGGGGAACTGGCAAGTGCATGACAGGCACAAACAGATATACAGAAACAGAACAGTAGGTCAGTCCCCGTCCCGCACTTAACCAATACATTTCAGTCAGATTTTATCTTACTTAGTTTCAAACCGTGTACAGAAAACAGTTTTGTATGAACTTTCGAAAAAATCGTGTATGCATGGACATTCACTGTGCTTACAATTAAAACAGCAGGCAACAGAAACAACACAACAGAACTTAAAGGAAGAACAGATTACTCGAAATATAACTTCAACTTATCTACTCGAAACCTCCCGACAGTAGTGAAATCCTAGAGTCTTCGTGATGTAGGGCCTTAAGGGCCAACCTACGGGTATGAACTTACCTGTTTGCTGTAGAGTTGATGTTCTTGATCGTCTCGGTAATGCACGAACCTGTACATACATGTAAGGAAAATAAAGAAGCTGCAAATGCTAACTAATAACTTGTAGGATATGCTCCTAACTCCATTCAGATTTTTAGAAAACAAACCAACATGTTTTCATGCAATAACAGCGAGTTTTTTTCCAAAATATCACAAACCCTAAACTTCAACAAAACTGTCGTTTTAACTTGTCCAGACACGTTAGCATAAGCAGATGCTTACCTTAGGCAGAAACAGAAGAAAAATCAAGGAAGATCGAAGGTGCTTCGATGGATGATTTTCGTCTGGAAGAGAGGAAACAGAGAGGAAGGGATGAATGTGAAGGTTCACGTAGAAGAGAGGAGAATATGTAGGTTTCTCAGCAAGTTATGGACATTTGGCAACCATCCATTGGCTTCCTCCCACCAACCTTAATTCCTTCTCAATTTACCCCCATGCATTTCTAACTAATGGTTTCGTTCACTCATACATTAGTTTGGTTTTTATCCCATTATTCAAATATACATATTTATATGTATCTATATATAATTTCCATCGATTTGGTTTCCAACAAAACGTTCATTGCATTAATACCAAATTAATCTCATATAATAATTCAGGGAGAAATTTACATAGGCAAAAAATACCGGATGTTACAGCTTTAATCCAACGCAATGAAAGTGACACGCATCATTAATTAAAAATAGAAGATGTTATTCTAATCTATGCGGATGCCCATATAAGATTAGAGGAGAATAATTTTGCACATTAAGTAATTAATGAAAGCAAAAGCATTAATAAAGTGAAGAGGATTTTTTCCATGATGTTCTTCGATTTTCAAAGATCTAATCTAGGATTTATAATCCAGAAAAATAAGTTTGACTTCTCATCTAATCTCACTGTAATATTGATTAATACTTTTTTACTACTGGGTTAACAGTGAAAAAAAGAATATTTAAATAAAATAAATAAATAAATAATAATTCGGATTGATGAGATGTTTAATGCAGGTAGGTAGCACCGTAGCAGTGAGTAGGTCCTTTTCTTCCGGATTTGATTTTCAACAATTGAACAAGAAAGAATCATTCGAAGGAGGAAGAGGTCTTAAAGTAAATAGTACGTAGCTTTTGTCTCTTTACGTCTCCCCATTCCATCGGTGCCGCTCTTCTTTTATTTAATTCACCAAACAAAAAAACAAACCAAGCGTGACAATAAATATAACTCCCATCATTCTATATTATAATGTACTAAGACTAATATCATATACGTTACACCAAGTTAAAAAGTTAAAGGGGCTCTCCGTACATTTACTCTTGTCTCAACATTTTCAGTTCAATTTATCAGACAGCGTATTGATAATTAATTAATTAATTATCAATAATATTTTGTATAATCGTTCATTCACTAAAAACAACAATTTATCATTAAGCATAAAAATGTTATTAAAAAGAATACACGAATTGCCAACCGGCTGCAGGACGTTGATTCCCGGTCACTCTCTCTTATTCTCAATTGGCTCTTGTTCTGGCTTTGGATTTTTTTGAAATAAAATAATATAGATAATATGTTTTTTCTAAAATTCATCGTCGAGGGTTTGCAGAGACTACTCACTTCTCCCACTACACATCAAAAGGTTGAGCTGAGCGCCAGAGGGGGAGAGAGCTCTTTCACCAGGGTTTGCCTTTTCTCTGCTCCCTTAGCTCTCGCTCTCTGCCCATTGCGGTACGAAATTTCTGATAAATCTTGCAATATTTCCTCATAATCGGCACGAAATTATCACATCCACTACTCCGACCGACTCTCTATATTTTATGAATCACAATAAATATTTATTTTTATTTTTTCACAGTAGTTATGGTTTATTTATAATTTCTAAATAGCGCAATTAATAAATACGGATGCGTGCTTAAGCTTTTATGTAATTTCATTTGCAACCACACTTAAGCATTATAATTTAACAAGCACTTAAAAAATTTCATAAATCACTTTTTACGTTAATTTACCAATCATTTCTTTTTTTTTTTTAGAGCGTACTTTTTTAAAACCACAATATTGAACGGAGGGCGAACTACTCCTCGGAGCACCTTCTTTGTGAACGCAACAACCAACAGATCAAAGCTCTATGATGTTGGGCACTTCTGTGTGCGGCGAACGGAAGTCAAGCTTGGACAAACTATGTGAGATGTGCTGCATCAATTTCTGCTCAGAAAGATAGGACAACAGAACATCGCTTGCCTTTCAGTTCTAAGTGTCGGCGATTCTTCCCTGTTGGAGACGGTTGTGGACGACTGCATAGTTATTCTCTTAGCGAACGACAACGGCGACTATTGGGCGATTAGGCAAAGGCTGCGATTTTTTTCTACATTTCAACAGTGGGGAAACAGGGCAGAGACAGAAACATTAAATTTTCTCATTTTTTTTTTTATTTCTTTTACCAAAAATTGTAAATTTTCACAAAAAGAGCTCACCTGTTTGATACATCTTATAAATCAAAATCTAATTTTTTGAAATCTTCAACCTAATTCTCATACTACTTGTTGAAAATAGAACGCTACATAAAAAAGAAAAGAAAAAAAAAACAGAACACAGCAACGCCGAGAGTTAGCTTTCGATTTTAAACTATATATATATATATATATATAATTTAAAAGCATTTTTAAAGAGAAAAGAGAGTTGTTATTATAATTAACTAATTGTTAAATGAATTTCATCACGTGTCGAATAAAAATAAGAATATAAGAATAGTCTTTAAAACTCAAAGTCAAATCAGGACATTTTCTAAGATCACCCTACGTCACATTCTCTCCCAATCAAGAAATTAAACTAAATAATTAAGAATTAATTTCATTACTAAATGTTTAATAATTAATTAACATTTTACTAAT
Organism: Begonia masoniana; assembly: GCA_022432975.1. Lineage (NCBI taxonomy): Eukaryota > Viridiplantae > Streptophyta > Magnoliopsida > Cucurbitales > Begoniaceae > Begonia > Begonia masoniana. The sequence continues at coordinate 29,142,291 of CM039516.1, read as the reverse complement.
ATATATATATATATATATTAAACCATGCCTAAAATTAATATTTTCACACTAAATAGTTAAGAAAACTAATTGAAATATTAAGATTTTTTTTTTTTGAGAAAGATTATTTCCAATCCAAGTTGTCTAAATTTCCACATTAAAAAGGAAAACGAAGTAAAAAAAAATATATATATATATTCATTAAATATATATTCATTAACTTTAAAAACACTGTAATTACCTTTCCATGTATAAAATATATAATAATTTCTCTAAAAAACAATCATACTTTATAAATCAATGGACACACTTGTGTTTCTGTTTCAAAGCATGCACGTTTAAAAAATAAATCAATGGAGGAGACATTTTTTCGAGTTTATTTCTGAATATTCATATGAAGACGGACTTAGATAATTAAAACAACAAGTTTCAGAAACTAAATCTTAATCTTAATTTGTCTTCAAATCCATTCAATAACACAACCTAGTTATATAAATGGTAATACAGTCAAGAGCAAGATGTTCTTCTTCTACTGCTAAATCTTAAATCAGGGGCAATTAGGGTTTCTACAAGGGCCCCCATAGAAGAAGTAATTGCCCCAACCATTGCTCTTACCCGTCCGAACATCGTAGCAATTCGGTTGCTCGGTGAAAGTGCCTGCCGATATCTCGAGGAATTCTCAGATTATTAGAGCCATCAACATACTGAATGTTTCTGAAATAACCAGCTTTGCCAAATCCTTCTTCTCTGTTCTTCCATTCCAGCTAACAATCTGGAAGTTTGTCATCAGCTTTCCTCTTCTCAAGGGTATGAAGAAAACATTTGAGGAAAGGGTTTTAAATAATGTAGAGAGAGAAAGAGAGGAGAGAGAGATAAGGGGAGGCATGTGAAGAGAAGGCCATATTTAGGAAAGAAGAGTAGGGAAATGAGAGTTTGGGATCTGGACCACTTGCCATGGAAAGTAGGGGTGAGCAAAAACCGGTCCGGTCCGGTTTTGAAGAAAATTAGAATCGAAATAATAAAATTCGGTTTTTAATTTTTAAGACCGGGACTGTTTTTATTTTTTGAAGGACCGGACCCGAACCGGAACCGAATTTCGGTTCCGGTTCCAATCCGGTTCCGGTTTTTCCACTTTTTTTTTAATTTAAAAAAATTCTCTCTATTTTGTATTCTAATAGAGAGAATTTTTTCTATTATTAAATCACTTGTGGGTAAGTGTAACGGGCGAGTTACAACTAGACTCTACTGAGAATTGAGAAATAGAGTCTAGTTGTAACTCCAGACCACACATTTCATTTAAATTGACATAGTTGCTTTACTATAGCTAAAATCATTTACCAATACTTCATAAAAAAACACAAGCTCTAAGTATGTATACATAAAGTCAAGGCAAACATTTTTCTATTCCAAACGTTCAAAAGGAAAATAAACATATCTACACACCTCTCGCCTGGAAATAGTGGGTGGATATTAAATTACTCCTCAGCCATGATAACGCCTTATGGACCCAAGAAAGTATGATATTACAAATAAAAAAACACAAACTTATAAAGCATAAGATTTATAGAAAAGAAATTGATAATGATCCTCCATTATCACCACTTTAAAAAACCATAATCAGTCAACAAAACCAGTCTTTACTATTGCTAGAATATGATCCACAGATTTCAACATGGTCCACAGATTTCAACATGGTCCACAGATTTCAAAACATGGTCCACAGATTTCAACATGGTCCACAGATTTCAACATGGTCCACAGATTTCAACATGGTCCACAGATTTCAACATGGTCCACAGATTTCAACATGGTCCACAGATTTCAACATGGTCCACAGATTTCAACATGGTCCACAGATTTCAACATGGTCCACAGATTTCAACATGGTCCACAGATTTCAACATGGTCCACAGATTTCAACATGGTCCACAGATTTCAACATGGTCCACAGATTTCAACATGGTCCACAGATTTCAACATGGTCCACAGATTTCAACATGGTCCACAGATTTCAACATGGTCCACAGATTTCAACATGGTCCACAGATTTCAACATGGTCCACAGATTTCAACATGGTCCACAGATTTCAACATGGTCCACAGATTTCAACATGGTCCACAGATTTCAACATGGTCCACAGATTTCAACATGGTCCACAGATTTCAACATGGTCCACAGATTTCAACATGGTCCACAGATTTCAACATGGTCCACAGATTTCAACATGGTCCACAGATTTCAACATGGTCCACAGATTTCAACATGGTCCACAGATTTCAACATGGTCCACAGATTTCAACATGGTCCACAGATTTCAACATGGTCCACAGATTTCAACATGGTCCACAGATTTCAACATGGTCCACAGATTTCAACATGGTCCACAGATTTCAACATGGTCCACAGATTTCAACATGGTCCACAGATTTCAACATGGTCCACAGATTTCAACATGGTCCACAGATTTCAACATGGTCCACAGATTTCAACATGGTCCACAGATTTCAACATGGTCCACAGATTTCAACATGGTCCACAGATTTCAACATGGTCCACAGATTTCAACATGGTCCACAGATTTCAACATGGTCCACAGATTTCAACATGGTCCACAGATTTCAACATGGTCCACAGATTTCAACATGGTCCACAGATTTCAACATGGTCCACGGGTTTTTCCACTTTTTTTTTTAATTTAAAAAATTCTCTCTATTTTGTATTCTAATAGAGAGAATTTTTTCTATTATTAAATCACTGTGGGTAAGTGTAACGGGCGGAGTTACAACTAGACTCTACTGAGAATTGAGAAATAGAGTCTAGTTGTAACTCCAGACCACACATTTCATTTAAATTGAATAGTTGCTTTACTATAGCTAAATCATTACCAATACGTCATAAAACAACACAAGCTCTAAGTATGTATAATAAAAGTCAAGGCAAACATTTTTTCTATTACAACAGTTCAAAAGGAAATAAACATATCTACACACCTCTCGCCTGGAAATAGTGGGTGGATATAAATTACTCCTCATGGTCCACAGAGTTGTCAAACATGGTCCACAGATTTACAACATGCTCTACTGAATTCAAAACAAACTCCAATAAACCTTGCATTATCTCATTATGAAACATTATCCAAAATGAACATTTACCTGTAATGAGTTTTCTTTAACTCATTAACCACTTGTCGGAGTTGACTGATCCTTGAATTCACACCAGTTGAGAAGCTACCCAAACTCTTTCTCCAAGATAGTGTAGCACATAGAAGACAGAGGGTCTTTCCGGTTCCTGTTGGACTCTCCAGTAATGCATTACATTTCTGTAATGCCACTAAAATCAATTATATGCTAAAAATAGAATAACTACATGGTGCAGATAACTTTCTTCGCATACAGTACATGAAAGCAAAATTACATGAAATCACTTTTTAATAAACTCAATGCTGCTTACCTTCGTCGGAAGTCGGAAGCTTTGTCGAAGTCAGAAGTCGGAAGTCGAGGTCGGAACTCGGAAGTCGGCGACTGTGGTTTGGCGTCGGGCGACTGCGGTTTGCGAGTGCGAGAGAGACAGGCAGGAGCAGAGCGTTAGGGCTTAGGGTAGTCGGAAGTCGGAACTCGGAAGTCGAGGTCGGAAGTTGAGGTCGGAAGTCGGCGACTGTGGTTTGGCGTCGGGCGACTGCGGTCTGCGAGTGCGAGAGAGAGAGGCAGAGCAAAGCGACGAGCGAGGCAGAGCAAAGCGACGAGCGTTAGGGCAACTGATTACTGAATATAAGTGAATAATCCGGTTCTGGGATTTTCGGTTTTGCAGCATTAAACCCGAAAACCGAACCGGATTTTTCGGTTCTTCTTAAAAAAAACCAGAACTGGATTATTTAATTTGCAAAACCGACCAGAACTGGACCAAATTTTCGGTTCCAGTCCGGTTCTTCGGTCCAATCCGGTTTTTGCTCACCCCTAATGGAAAGTAGAGGCACTTTTCTTCAAACTCTCTCTCTCTCTCTCTCTCTCTCTCTCTCTCTCTCATCAAGTTTGTCATGGTTTTTGATAATTGAATTCAAATTATTCTGAAGTGGTATTTTACTCAATTAAATTGGATTTTATTTGATTTTTTCAATAAAAAATTAATTATTTTGTTTTTATTTCAATTTCCACTATATTCAATCAAATCTAACTACCAAAATCAAGCCTTCAAAAATTAAATTTTATCATTATTTTTTTTATTTGGTAGATTTAAATTCGTTTAATATTTTATGTTAATTTTGTTCGTTAAATTTGGTATGCTTTATTTGAATAATTATTTGATTCTCATAGTAAAACTTCATAATTGATTTGTTTAGTAAGTAAGACAATAGATAAATAAATAAATTAAATAATAAACTAATAAATTCATGAGAATTTATGTATTATTATAATTATAATCTTATTATTTTGTGATGAAATGAAACGATTTTGTATATAATAAATATTATAGTATATAATAACTTTAAATAAATATGACTGAAATAATTAGTATTTATTTATGATTTTTAAACCATAAAAAATTTAATGAGCATATTTGCATAATATATTTATATTTTCTTCATTAATATATATTTAAGTTTTTGAATATAAATATTTTGATATTAGTCAATAATATTTTTTCTTCATTAATATATATTTAAGTTACGTTTACCTCATTAAAATATTTGTTTACTTGTCAAGCAATGATTGATATAATTAAAATGTAATTAATGTAATAATTATAAATAGTTAATTTATTACATTGCACAAATCCATTAAAATATTTGTTTACTTATCAAGCAATGATTGATGCAATTAAAATGTAATTAATGTAATAGTTAATTTATTACATTAATTGCACAAATCATTGTTTGATACGTTAATAAATATTTTAAAAGAATATAATAAGAAGTTAAACGTATCATTAATTTTTAATTAATTGAATATTTAAAACTTGAAAATTGAGTAGTCACCCAATTTTCAGGAATGTGTGCAAAGTTAAGTTTTAAATTTAAAAATTAGAAAGTTATAGATGTAAAGGTTGTATAACTGCACCAATTCGAGTTAATTTAGTTTGGAATTTAAAAACTATAGTCAAGTCAAATATATATAATTGTTACTGTACATCTTTTTCTTGAACATAAATATTATCTTTATTGATTATCGTGTAAATCAAGTTTGATCAACTCACGTGTGAATCATATTTTGTTACGCACATTGAACTGTTGACAAGTAAACAAATATCGTGTTCTTTGTTATACCTTTTTTTTCTAGTCGAAATTACTTGGCATATAGTTAAGAGCACTTGTTTGATCAATAGTTATCTCAATTTGGTAATGTTGTACTTATTTGGCTTTTTTTTTTTTTTCTTTTTAGAACAAATTAAAAATAATAAATATTTGTTTGAAATTCAAAGTGCAAAGAAATTGTAGAAAATTTGAAAATTATAATTACAAATTTATTCGTTGTATAATAATTATTGCATAAGATTACAGAAAATAATGTAACACGTGTCACTCATTAACGGGTCTAAGATGGTATAAAATCCACTTTAAATTTTGAAAATTCAAATCAAAATATTATACGTTTTATTATAAATGGTAATAATATCTCCTAATATTGCAATAATTATTGTCAATTTTAATTACAATAAATGCAAATCTTTTGCAAAATTAAATTAAAAAATGTCATAAAATAAAAACGGTATCAATTAGCTGTATATAATAAAAGTAATTTATATTTATACAAAACGGAAATTAAATGACATCAACCTGATTTTACTTTTCTGTTCTTCAAATTAAATCTCAAAAGAATCGAAAGCGAGTAAAGATTGAGAAATTAGAGGGTAATACGAGAATACTAAATAGGCGAATAATTTGCTTATAAATATGAATAGATTCATGCAGCTCCATCCACCATTGTTGTAAGAGAGAAGAAGTTTAAGTTCATCAACTGTTTGGGTTCTATGTCCATGGAAGAGAAAACCACGAGCCAGCCGTCTGATTCTGCTGGAAATGAAGAATCCGCAGAAACAAACGGACGAGGAACTAGAGCAGTATCGGTGGTGGTGAAGAGAAGAAGAGGAAGACCCAGGAAAAACAGTGTCGAGAGCGAACACTTAGTGCTGGTAGGTGAAACTGTGACGACCCCAAAATTTTCCCCGGACACTGTTCCTAAAAATCCTGTAAAATTTGAACTTTTGTTTCATTTCTCACTTGTACTCGTTTAAAGACAATAATTGTAACGACCAATTTTTCCAGCAAGATATTGTCCGCTCTGGGGATTGGGCCGCAGCCCAATATTCTCCCCTCACGGCTTTGTTTGGCGAGGACTTCCCAGTCGATCACCCAACCTGATACTACTCTCGCCAAAACACTTTTAACTTCGAAGTTCTTATGGGATCCGTTGTCAATTGTGCTCCAAAACGCGTCTTACTATTTTGGGAGGGTCTCTTTACATATGTTTTATTTCCACATACTTCCCCAAGCGATGTGGATTGTGACAACCCCCACATTACGAACAACCCGCTTCATCGGCCTTTTTCCCGCGCGGACGCACCGCCATCCGGGTCCGGATCCAATATACGGGTCAGTCGTGTACATATGGATCATCACAATCACCCCCCCTCGGAGGCCCAACGTCCTTGTTGGCCACATTTCAAGTGGGGTACAGGCTCTGATACCATTTGTAACGACCCCTTTTCCCAGCAAGATATTGTCCGCTCTGGGGATTGGGCCGCAGCCCAATATCCTCCCCTCACAGCTTTGTTTGGCGAGGACTTCCCAGTCAGTCACCCAACCTGGTACTACTCTCGCATGAAAACTAATCTTGGTTTCAAGTGTTAAAAACCGTAAAATAAGGTTTCGGTCAACACTGACTAAAATCGGTCGACTTAGTAATTTCTCTGAAATTGACCCTGACTAGAATCGGGCGATGTTCACACTGACTAAAATCGATCGAACATTTTTCGCTAAATGGTCGACGTCATCAACCGAACCTCTCTGTGAAATGGTCGATCCTATCGACCAAACTTCTTACTAAAAGGTCGACGTCATCAACCGAACTCTCAGTGAAAACCTAGCAACTTAACTGAATATTTATAGAAAGGGACTCTAATATCCTGGGGGTCGACAACCCCGATCGATTCACACTTAAAATCGGTCGACGTAGGCCCTGCCAGAACACTTAACTTACTATCGAATACCTAAACACTCAATCGACCACTTCTATATGAAAATGGGTGGTATAACCCTATAAATTACCTCCAACCAGAACTTTACCTACTCACAAGCATGCAGTAATTTCACATCATCCAAAATATTCCTTCTATAAAACCACCCAAAACATTCCCATTAAAACTTAACTTCTCACACATTTTCAATCAAACCTTTCCATCCACGGACATCAACATTACCATTCTCTTACTTAGACAAGACCAACGTATACTAGACAACCAGACATCCACATACTAGCCACGGACACGTACTCATACTAACCACGGTCGGAATCGCCCTGACAATATAGCCGGGTTGCCGCCATGGTCGTGCTCCACCAACCGCGTCCATCATTCTATCAAGTCTGTGTAATTTCACCGCGCTGCGCATGTTCGCCTACATCATAGAACTCAAACTATAAGTCTAATGCTTACCAAGTAATGCAGATATGAATTGAAAACATTTCACTTAACATATGCAGTTTCTAATATTTCTACCGTACATAAACGTATCGTTGCAGTTTTCTACCATTTCTACTATCACGTACACATATGATCCTCCAACCAATGGAGAGCGGATCACATTCTCCACCTCTATACGTTCCTATCATATATCTGAAGGGTGAACAACTTCCTTCAAACACTACACATTTTCTACGTTTACATTGTTTTCTATCGTACATGTAATCCTCTATCAAGTGGAGAGCGGATTAGTTTCTCCACCCCTATACATTCTACTCATACATCTGAAGGGCAAACAACTTCCTTCAGGCGCTACACATACTACCAATTTACGCGTTACTTTACATGAAAACATATGCGGGAAAAATCGTTTCGTACATTTTCTAAAACATGATGCATGAGAAAGCTAAACATACATAGAAACATGCAACACAACCTAACGTTCTGTGATGTAGGCCCAAAGGCAACACGCATGCAACACTACTTATCTGACGTCCTTAGCCAAATCGACCCGGTACGATTGACTCCGTTATCCTGAAACCTAAAACATAACATTTCTACATTAACATCCAAAATCTCTATTTCCAATTGAAATTCATAACTAACATCCTACAACCAATATCTGCAATCAAATTTCAACAACTAACAACAAATCTCAACACAATGCTCACAACCCATCTATGCAACTACACTAACCATACGATCAATTTAACCATTAACCAACTTCTACATTATCCCAAACACCAACCGTCCAACACCGAAATAATTCCAAACATCAACCATCATCATCACTCAATTAAAATGACCAAAAATCAACACTCAAGCATAAATTGAACTCAAACGGATGCACATCCCATTTAAATCTCAACCACAATCAGAATTCAAATGTCGACATTCAGGCACAAAATAACACAGGATTGGACGTTTATCTCTGAATTTTTGTGCATCGCACTCTAGTCACCAGACGTCTAACAAATCCATCGAAACTAACAATAACCAACACTCTTAACCCTAAACATAGGAACTATCAAGGGGAAGCGTTTTTCTTACCTTATACACCAAAGAGGAGGGGGAAGAACGTGTGGGTTTGGTCTTTCCTCCAGAACTGAGCAAGCGAGAGCGAAGGAGTTCGTCAGAGGAGCAAACCCTAGGGGAAGGAGAGGGATGACATGCGTAAGGGTGGGAGTTCGCCTGACGCAGGATGCAAAAACTGACAGGGAAGGGAGAAGTGTTCTCTCTTCTCGTGGGTGGGCTTAGCAGAGAGAGAAAGGGGAAGAGGGGAGGTAGGTGGGTTGTTTGGATACATGGGTTGTAGTGGCTTCTTGAAGAAGCTACTCCAACTAAAAAAATAATCTAATTAAATTTCTCATTTCATTAATCTACTTTATCTTATTTTCCAATTAGTAAATCCTTCTAAAATTTCTCGTGAATTTCGTGCCCGAGATTAAATTCCTAATAGTTCTATGCACAAATTAAGGAACTCCGAAAAAATTTGGGGTGTTACAGAAACAAAGCAGAGGAAGGCCTCGAGGCTCTAGTAGACTGCAGTTCCTAGCTTCCCTCAGTAAGTCATTTTTCGATATTTGTTTCTGATTATGTGAAGTTCCGTTGATGGAGATATATAAAATATATGCAATAGTTGACTAAATTTGTCTGTAATCAAGTCTTCCTCTAATACAACTTATTTTTGAGAAGGTGGAATTGCAGCAGAGACGGCTGGAGAAAGTTTTACCCCCCAATGTTTTGAATGTACAGATTGGGGAGGTAATGCAAATTATGCAATAAATTCAGACTAAATTAATCAAAAAAAGCTTGTATGAACATGCAATTTGCTAATTTTTTATTTTTATTTTTATTTTTATTTTTTTGCAGGATATTATTTCTAAAGTTTCATTATTTTCTCTTAGAGGCCCTGGAGCCGTTTGCATACTTTCGGCTTCTGGTGTCATCTCGATCGTCGTCATCCAACAGCCCGGTTCTCCGGGCAGCATCTTGAGATATGAGGTTTGGTGTAAATTGACACTTTGTACTGTTTTTCTTGACCATTTTTAGATCTTTCTGCTTAGAAGAATGCATGCATTACTTGGAACCGATACTTCTAATCTAGGTAGCTTTGTGCAGGGTCGGTTCTAGATTCTTATGCTCTCCGGATCGTGTTTATTCGGCGACAAAGAGGGAAAGCATTGGAAGGGAGGAGATTTAACTGTTTCATTGGCTAAACCAGATGAGAGGGTGTTTGGTGGTGAAGTTGCTGGTTCAATGATAGCAGCTGCCCCTGTCCAAGTAGACATCTCTCTTTCTTCTCTTTCTCGTTCAAATATCTCAAAAAGGGTGTTAAATTTGAGAATTTCCACCACTAAAATCAGTCATGCAATATCTTCGAGTGAGTAATTATTCCTTTTTTAACTGATTCTGGAGAGTTTTAAGCAAAACATCACCAAGGAGATCAAAAAATGGTACACAACGCCAGTTCTGAGGAAGCAGGGTGGATTGAGTTTGCTAGGACAAACAGAGAAAACGAGTGATGCAGAGAAGAAAGATGGAATTTGAGAAGTAAGCAGCCAAGCTTTGGCTACCAACTCAAACCCAAATCCTACACCCATTGAGCTCAATGGAAATGGCTACAAAGAACATCTTTTCAAACAACACGGGCGAAGCTATTTTAAGCTCATCGTATTTGTATCGAGTCAATTTAAGTTTATGGGTCGCTTCAATTTAGACGTTTTAATTGCTTGGTGTGATGTCAATAAAAGAATAAGATGATTTCTCCTTTTTATTGGATAATTCGAACAAAATTTAAGAAGATTAGCATAAACATTGTTGTTGTGATTAGAATTTTCATATAATATATGTAAATTTGACTAATAGCTTTAAACTAAAATGCAAACACCAAATTCCTGTAAAAAGAATTACTCAGTATCATATCATCGATTGTTTCTAACCCATAAGTTCGTGACATTCAATAATTTTTGTGATTGCATGAGAAGTTTTCCTGATAACACAAATCAACGGAATTAGTGGAAATAAATTATTTGAAAAAAAATAATTAGGCTTCTTGCCCAAAAGAAGCCAACTTTAAAAGCAGAGAAGCTTAAAAAAAAGTGAGACAGATGGGAAGGGCGAGGGTCGAGTATAGGCAGTCGTTTATGAGATGGACGAGAAACATCAAATTTCACGACACCCTTCTTCTTTTCGATGATTCCGTTGACAATAAGTTGGATGATGCAATTATTGGAGAGAAATTCGCGCCTCCATTCGATTTGCTTTGCTTTGGTAATCTTATATGAAAAAAAAAAAAAAAAAAGCTCAACTCGATGGAGCAAAATTTGAAAGTTGAGGTAGCCAAAAAGACTATGCAGCTAATGGAGGAAATAGAGGGGAGGAAACTACAAACTGGTTCGAAAATAGAAGCCAACAGCTCATCTTCCGGATAGGGCCGATGTTCAGGGATGAGCTGTTGGACAACGCTAACGAGGTCTGATCAGTTTCCACTGCCCAGACCGGTCGAACTAGGATTCATATTAAAAGCTCTTGCTAGGACTATCCTGTAGATGCACCATTAGACTCGAGTCTTGCAGGACAAGGGTTGCACCAAGTTTTGCATGAAAGCTTATTTTGTATGATCTCTTTCTTTGAGAAATGCAATGAAGGACCTTGAGTATCTCAACTATATGCAACATTAAGGTTCATAGGATTGAGAAAAGGCCATACCCGGAGAAAATGATTTCTTTATGAAAATTCTGGGTGGAAGACTGAGCCAATATTTTGGGGTTCTTGTTTTGCAGCTCTCTGTACGGATGCAGGAAACGAATGAAAGAGGGAAGTAAAGCTGGTTTGATTTTTGGTAAAATTATGTGATGTGTTATAGACCTTAGTTGTGTTCTTAGAAGTGGAGGTGAACTTCTTATTCATCCTGTTTGGATTATTTGTAATAATTTACATGTGAACTTTGTGAGTTATGAAAAGATTGTCTAATTGACGTTAAATAAAGATTGGGAATTTGGGAGTGGGGATGGATGGATAATGGCAAAAATTAGAAGAAAAAACAAGTGGATAATAAGTTGGAAAGAGACCTTAATGGGCTGGCACTATATATAGCCCACTTTACGATCAAGTTCACACCCCGACCCGACCGACCATACCCGACCCGACCCACTTTACCCTCCCTCCCTCCCTCCCTCCAACCCTGCTGCTTCGTTGGTGTAATTGGTATGGATCCATGATGCACTCCAAAAAGAGAAAGATTAAAATAAAAATAAGAGTATTAAAGTAAAACCATGATATTTGTCACCTTAACCAATATTTTATGACCGGGTAAGAAGATCCATTACAGCACAATAAAATATATTTATTTAATAAATAAAATAATGTCCTTTTGTTTGTGTGAAAGGGAACACTTTGCATCTCCAATCAAAGCTTCTCTCTCTCCATCACCTCCCCCTCTCACTTGACCCTTTATAGCGCTAAATTAGCTCTCCATTTAAACATAAAAGTGTTTTTTTTTTTTTTTCTGAGGGTTTGGTCTCGGTTCGATCTGATTCACGACTCTATGAGAATCGTGACTAGTTCTTAACATATAAGAACTATCTTTCGCGGTTTTGAGTGTAAAAAACTATTGGAATCAAATCGACTTGTGATTCATGAGATCTAGTTCAAATTATGCCCAAATTCAAAATTACACACGATTCAACAAAAATCTGATCCAAACTCAATAAAATTCTTCCTTGAGTTCATTGATTTTAATAAAATTAACATCTGATTTTGATCCAAAACCTAGAAAATGTTTGGTTCCCCTCATCTTTCCTCGCTCTTCCATTTTCCCAAAATCTTTCCCCTTTCTCTTTTTCTGATCAACCCTCTGCCTTTTCTGATCTTTCCCTCTCTTATTTCTATTCTTCTGCTCGCACCTATGACTTCGGCCAAGACGCTTTAAACAAATCTCGCTCTGGAAAAATGAGTTGACAAAGACAGGTAATGAATTTTTATTCGATTTGTAAAACGATTGTTCATCACAACCCAATTCTTCCTCGGAAGAAACCACAAAACAAGAATCAAAAGAGAACAATTTCAGAAAAGTAAATCACGCATCCATGTCTTCGTCCTCCATAGAAAACCGCAAGTGCTTGCCTTGCGGCGTCGGCGGGCCCTTCAGCCGCACAACGCTCGGCGAAAGATCCTCCTCTGCCGTTTCAACCACTTCTTCTTCCGCCACCTCGTCGTCACTGTCGTATACGAACAGGGGGAGGAATCCGACGAAAATGAAGAAGAGGAGGATGGGACGAGATGTTGCTTGAGGCATTATGCAGAGAAATAACTAGAATCAGTGTGAATGAGAAGGGGGAATCTCTGCCATGTTCGAACACACTGATTCTAGTTATTTCTCAACATAATTCCTCGAGCGTCCCACCCTCCTCCTTTTCTTCATTTTTGTCGGACTCCTCCCCTGTTCGTTCATGCCCTCTTCTTCGTCGTCGTCTTAGCTGCTTCGAAAAATCGTCGCCCGTTGAAACCAAAAAGAGGGAGACGCAAAATAAGTTAAAAAAAAAACAGAGAGAAGGTATTACGATTTCTTCGCCCTAAATAAAACCCTTCGCCCTAAATATATACAATACGAATATACAGGCGCCGACGTCTCCATTAACTACCGTTATGAAGATATCACGATTTCTTCGCCCTAAATAAAGCCCTAAATAAAACCCTACCGTTTAACAGCTGTTTCGCGGTTTTTTGTCAGACATTAAGATTAAAAATAAACGTATAAAAAGTTTGAACCTCAAACGGCACTTTAAAAGTGGGATTTTTTTTGTTACACGGGAAATTCTGAGCCGTTAGATGGAGAATCAACGGCCTTTGTGTGAGTGAATCTCGAGTTGTGATTTTTTTTTTCTTTTGATAATTTTTCAAAAAACAATAGAAAAATCAATTTTATGTTCGAATTTATTCGTTATCATTGAGCGAATTTAAATATAGTATTAATAAGTTATTTTTTATTTCAAAGAAAACTAGTATTTTATTACTTGAAAAATACTAAAGTATCCTCCGAAAGGAATAGATCAGTAATCTAAAAAATACCCCCGAGTTTATTGTAGGCATTCTTGTTTGTTCATTTACTCTAATTTCCAAAATCGAAGTTCTCCACATAATCAAGAAACTATGCTCTCGAGAGAGAAGGAAGGTCAAAAGATCTCTTACAATCCATGTAAAACCACATGTTTGACAAGAGTTTGAAGTATCTTGGCACGGGATTTAATCGGAGGTACAAATCACATCCCAACCCGTATGGAGTGCTTCAAGAACTTCACGGCACACCTGCGGACACATGTTTCCTCTCGCTTGGTCAACGATTTACGCTGAAAAGTGTCTATATAGTCTGTATAGCATCTTTCCAGCAATGAATTATACATCCACAAGCTGCAATTAAATTGAAAGAATAAAAACACAATTTTAGAGAGCATAATACATGATGATCATTTAAAAATATAGTGCCAGAGGACTAAAGACAAGTACACAAAGACATGCATTCACATAGGTTAAGAGTAGTCATTGACTCATTCTATAGCAGTTCCAGTTCGTTTATCTGATGTCGAAACTAAAAGTTTAAAATCCAATGGCCACAGTCTAAGATAATTATAATAGGTGTGATTAATTTTCTTCAATCATCTAAGAGGACTGCTTCCTTGCAGGAAACTATGTTTAACAGAAGAACATAGAAAAACTAGACAAATTTAGGAACCTACAGGCAACACTATAAGCACATATATAAGAAAAATATGTAAACAAGTAACAATTGAGTGTCAAACATATATTTGTTTGCAAATAGACTATGTAACACAAACACGCCTATACAGACATATTGGCTTATGTCATGAATGCCAAATCATAAACAGAACCAATAGAGTGCATATAACTGAATATTATCCATTTGATCCAGTACAGATCATGACAATCCAGTAAGATATAATCAAAGCAAGAACTAGAAGCAATGGAATCAAGCTCGAAGTTTACTCAAGACACAAATGTCTACCATGGGTAATCAAGTCTACAATTTGACAAACTTGATACACCATTATGAATATCAGAATGTGGCAGAGTAAATCCTTAATGGAGGTAAAAAGAAATCAGAAGAAAGCTGTAATCACTTAGTACACTGATTTCCATTCGCGGAACATCCAACCTTTCGTATAATGACATTGATAGGTAAGACTGACATTCAATGGCCGGCATGAAAAATGAAGGTACTACAATTATTTTCTTACAGTCCAACCAGGGTAGGGTTCTTCCAAGTGGATTATAAATAAAATGACTAGTTTAGCTACCGATGTGCCTCACCTGTAAGCCCTACTTAAGCCTACTTCGAGAAGTATTATAATTCCTTGCCTGACATATCCATTTTTTGTATGAATCGAATTATCCATATTTAGACTCCTCATAAGCTATTCAGACAAACACAGTACAAAAACTTAAGGGGATTATAGTTAGAATCAAAACATTAAAGCGATGAAAATGATATAATAAGGAGAAAAGAAAAGGAGAGAAACTATACAACAGATGAAACCTTCAAGTTTAAAAGTACATGATGCCAAAAGAGAGGGCAAAAGAATCATAGAGAACATGTCGCGTATCTGGAGCTGATCAATCATGGTCGACATTTTTAGCTTGTCTTCTTCTGGAAGAGATTCCATATCAGCAAGCATGTTCCTGTCCATCTTCAAACTCCTCAGTTATGGAGCTTAGGGTTGGCTAGATTCAATTTCAGGAGCAGCACCACTCGTCAAAGCAGTGGTCTCGCGAACTTGTAAATAGTACGCGGTTGAGCCCTTGCAGAAAGATCCTCAAACTGTTCCATAACTACAGAAAGGTTTTTATCAAAGCCCTCGTACTTGATGGGTTAACCAAATTGAGAATATTTTACACGTCCTTCAAAACTTAGAAAATTAAATTCAAACAAATCCAAATAAATGTATCTAAAAAAATGAAGTATTATTCTAAGTTAATGAATGGATTTATATATTATCTATGTAATGACCCGAATGTGTACGTATGAGCACGACTGCGGGACAAAGTTAGGGTTGCAGGGCAAACCTCGAGACTTAAACTGAGTGTAGGTAAATCCCGAACTTGAGTATAAGCAAATCCCGAGTCGTAAAAAAGGTGTCATCACAATACCACATCGCTTAGAGAAATATATGGAAATGAAACATATGTAAGAAAATTCTCATAATATAGTAAGACGCATTTTGGAGCACAATTGACAACGAATCCCATAAGAATTCCGAAGTTAAAAGTATTCCGGTGAGAGCAGTACCATGTTGGGTGACCGACTGGAAAGTCCTTGCCAAACAAATTCGTGAAGGAAGGATATTAGGTTACGGCCCAATCCCCAGAGCGGACAATATCTTACTGGAAAAATGGGTCGTTATAATCTAAATCAAATTTAAATTAAATTACTGTTTGGAACGACAAAACTAGACAAAACAGAATATGACGGTTGAATTTGGATCAGTTGAATTTGTTTTTTCAAGTTTTTACATAGCGTATAGGCCCGAGCAAAAGCTGCGACAAGCTGGAACAAAATTACGAAAAAAATGGGTTTAATTTTGGTTCTATTTTTATTTGTAAGTGATTGGTGCAGTCCTAATGTTTAAAACCGACCCAGACCGGACTGGGCCAGGTGAAGTCCAGGCCGAGAAAATTCAAACGGACGTTAAAGCAAAAGTAAAAAGCGAAGATCCATTATGTAACGGTCGAATAGTTTTTGAATCAGCGTTTTAAGTTATTTTCATGAGGAACTTCGTCTTCTCCCTCTCGAAAATCCTCAAAATTCTTCAAATTTTCTCCTGTCTGACTTTCTCACTCTTTCTCTTCAGTTCTAAAGTAACAGTTTTCCTTCGATGGCTTCAGATTCTTTGGGATGTTCTACTCCTTCAAATTTCGGTGATAGCAATTCCATTACAAAAGTCAGAGTTGTTACCAGGGTTCGCCCTTTTCTCTCGAATGAAATTTCCGCCAAAAATGGCAAACTCGTTACTTGTATCTCTATTGTTGATAAAGATGGGAAAGACGTTACAGTTCATCTGAAAGATCAAGAAACCAGGTGACTGATTTTGCTTTTTCTCCCTCTAATTTTCTGCTAGAAAGCATTTTCGGGGAGTGTTGACCTAGCTCTGTATTTCTGTTTTTTGGTTCAAGCCAAAATGAGTTCTATCAATTGGACGACTACTTTGGGCAAGATGAAAACAATGTGACTCGGATTTTCAAAAAGGAAGTAAACCTTTTGATTGGTGGTATTTTTCATGGCTACAACGCAACCGTATTTGCTTATGGCGCTACTGGAAGTGGAAAAACATATACAATGCAGGTTTTGCCAAAATTAAGAAGATGGAATTTTCATTTAGTCTTCAAATGTTCTGTTCTTGTTTTATTTTTAAATTTATGCTGGAAAACAGTGATGTAAGCTTCTGCTACAAGAATATCAGTTCACCCTTCTACTTCTTCCAATAGATGATCATATAGCTGATGATGATACAGGGTACTTAAGAGAAAGCCGGCCTCATGCCTCTAACTATGTCGAAAATTCTGTCAATGTGTACGGAGACAAAAAGTGTGGCAGAGATTTCATACTATGAGGTGTACTTAGACAGATGTTATGATCTTCTAGAGCTCAAGGCCAAAGAATTTTCAATTTGGGATGACAAAGATGGGCAAATTCATTTAAGGGGACTATCTCAAGTCCCCGTTAAGACCATGCCAGAATTTCATGAGGTATTTTCGCGAGGAGTTGGGAGAAGGAAAACTACACACACGGGTCTTAATGATGTTTCAAGCAGAAGCCATGCAGTGCTTGTGATTATTGTTTCCACTCCTCGTTCTGATGGATCTGGAGGCTTTATTAGTGGAAAACTCAACCTCATAGATTTGGCTGGTAAAACTTCCATACTCATCGAGGATCTTCTGGTTTGAAATCGAGTTTCCTACTCAGCTTTTTAAGTTTTATATTAGCTTTGATTTGGTCAGAAAACGAAAATAATAGAAGGATCTGCAATGGAGTGGGAAGACCAACCAGTCTTTATTTGCTTTGTCAAATGTGATATATGCATTGAATAGAAACCTACCTCGAGTGTCTTATCGAGAAAGAAAACTTACGCATATGTTGTAGGACTCTCTAGGCGGGACAAGCCACTCTTTGATGCTTGCTTGGTAGAGAATTATGTTTTTCTCCTTATATCAACTCAAAATTTAGTGTATGTTTCTTAAGGAATTTTATTGGATATGTATTCCTTTGGCCGTAGAATCCATGAGAGCACCATGAATCTGTTCATACAATCAGCTTGGCAGCTCGATCCCGCCACATCACCAACTATATTTGTTCAGACGTTGGAAAAGAGACACCACCAAAAGGGAGTGTCAACATGGAAGCTAAACTCCATGCTTGGCTTGAATCGAAAGGCAAGACGAAGAGTGTACAAAGAACGGCAGCTTTTGGTTATACATTCTTGGTTAAAACTCCTAGCTCTATTAGAAAACTCAATACCTGTTTTTGCAGTTCAGCGAAAACTAACAAAACTGCCAACCCCAAAGAAAGGTTTGTTGTATCTTGTATCTTACTATGATTTGGTTACATAATAAGCTATCGAGACATAGTTTCTTCTCAGATTTTTCTTATATCAACATACGTCTTTATGCACAAGATTATATCTTCGAGTTTTAGACACTTACTGCATGATGAAGCCCCACAGCCATTTAATTCTTGCTTGGAGGTATAAAATTACTGATAATTATCACGTAACAAGATTGATTCATGTAAAAAACTGTCTTTTTATTGAAACTCTGTTAATTGTAGGAAGACAGAACAAATGAGAATGTCAAAGAAGACACAAATGGAGTTACTGGTAAGACCTTGCTGGACTCCAAACCAAAATGCACTGGTATTTTCATATGTTTTATTTGTTCATGTTATCTTTAGAAACACTTTGTTACTTGCATAATGTGAATTTTTCTATTAGGTGAGTACTTTGACAATGATCCAGAGGGGATATTTAGAACGCATAAGAGCATTTTGGCTTCTGCTCCTTCCGACTGGTCTTCGCCAGTAAGCAAGAGCAAACATGAGTTGCAGGATTCTAGAAAAGCTCTTTCCCACATTAACATCAATGGAAATCATAAATCAACGGAGTCGGTCTTCTCGTCTGCAAATATACTGTTTCCGGAGAAATTTGAGCCAGAGACTACTGCAACTCCTTTCCTTTTGAACTATGCGAACAACGAGCCGAACACTATAGACACCCCATTGGATAAGTTTAGTGCAATGAATTTGAGTTTAAAGGTATATTTCTAAAGTCATCTAAGACCTTATTCACTTGTTGGTTTTTGCTTTTTGTTAATATTTTAGATCCATATATGTGGATAGATCTGTTTTGCACAAAAAATATATTGATTTGCTGAATTCAGCCAATAGATTAGTTTATCTTGTCTTCTACTTAATTATTTCAACTGTTCGTTGGAAACGATAGTACTAACCAATTTCGACTGGTTTACTTCATTGCAGAGAAGAACTACTCGAGTTAAAGGTAAAAGGCTCAGAGTACAATAAGAATAACTCAACTTGAATGAATTGTCTTTCTTCATTTTTCGTTTACTATTTTGAGATTTGGCTCGTTGAATTCTAGGGAATTGGAGTAAAAATGGCAGAGTATATAGTTGAGCTGGGAGAAAGAAGCCCATTAAAATCGGTGAGACAATCTTTAAATATTTAGGTCTACGTTTGAAGTCAGATCTAAAGAAACTTTTTTGTTTTTTTTTTGGGGGTGTTGCAGCTGAAGGACTTGGAGAAGATTGGACTCTCCTCAAAGCAGGTAATTTTAGGCTATAAATACATATTTTACAAGTTTCTCTAAAAGACAAATCAAATACATTGTCAAACTGCTCTGATTCTGGTTGCAGATTCATAACTTGTTCAGCAAAGGGGCCCAAGGAATGTTTGACAGAACAGCTGTTTAGTCTTCCAAGTTGCTGTTTTGCTTTGTTTTATGTTGTTTTGACGTGTAGGAGATTTGTTTCCATCGTTTAATCATTTTTAGACTAAAAGGTTATGGAAGAATGATTAATGGAGATGAAAGATGAAATCCAGTGATTGATTTCTCATGTGAGTGCGTGCTTAAAGATCTCTGTACAACTCTCCCATGAAAATAAAGACAACCATGATTCAAACAGACTTCCAATCAATTCCAGACTGTAAAGAGAGCACATGATAAGGCACAGAACCCTAACTCCACCCAAAAGCGCACTTAAGGGGGGAGGTTTGACCCTGCCCTTATATCCTGTGCCAGGAGACACTCCATTTCCAATGTGGGACATATCATCCCCACCCCCTTGAGACCCGACCGCCTCGGTCGGCAATCTGTCGAACCTCAAGCGACACCGGGGAACAGAGATGGTGGCTCTGATACCAAATGATAAGGCACAGAACCCTAACTCCACCCAAAAGCGCACTTAAGGGGGGAGGTTTGACCCTGCCCTTATATCCTGTGCCAGGAGACACTCCATTTCTAATGTGGGACATATCAGCGCACTCATGGGAGAGTTGGAAGCCTATCTGAATCATGGTTGACTTTATTTTCATGGGAGAGTTGTACAGAGAGATCTTTAAGCACGCACTCACATGAGAAATCAATACTGGATTTCATCTTTCATCTCCATTAATCATTCTTCCATAACTTTTTTGTCTAAAAATGATTAAACGATGAAAACAAATCTCCTACACGTCAAAACAACATAAAACAAAACAAGAAAGCAACTTGGAAGACTAAACAGCTGTTCTGTCAAACATTCCTTTGGCCCCTTTGCTGAACAAGTTATGAATTTGCAACAAGAATCAGAACAGTTTGACAATGTATTTGATTTGTCTTTTAGAGAAACTTGTAAAATATTATTGATAGCCTAAAATTACCTGCTTTGAGGAGAGTCCAATCTTCTCCAAGTCCTTCAGCTGCAACACCCCAAAAAAAAAACAAAAAAAATTTCTTCAGATCTGACATCAAATATAGACCCAAATATTTAAAGATTGTCTCACCGATTTTAATGGACTTCTTTCTCTCAGCTCAACTATATACTCTGACATTTTTACTCCAATTCTCTAGAATTCAACGAGCCAAATCTCAGAATAGCAAACGAAAAATGAAGAATGACAATTCATCCAAGTTTAGTTATCCTTATTGTACTCTGAGCCATTTACCTTTAACTCAAGATGTTCCTCTCTGCAATGAAGTAAACCAACCGAAATTGGTTAGTACTATCGTTTCCAATGAACAGTTGGAATAATTAAGTAGAAGACGAAGACAAGATAAACTAACCTACTGGCTGAATTCAACAAATCAATATAACAAAGATAACACTTCTTTCATCAATTCCAGACTGTAAAGAGAGCGCACTTGATGTAGTCAAAGGAGCAACTAAGGACAATCAAGAAGCAATAGGGAGCCAAGATCCATTGATGAACATAGGAGGACCAATGACGAGATCAAGAACAAAGAAAATAAACAAAAGACTACAAATTTTAATCAAAGACATCCAAGAAAAAGAATCATCACAAAATGTGCAACGAGCAATAATATTACTAAGTGTTGATGAAGAAGCAAGGACTGGAAAAGAAGCTCAAAACGAAGTCTCAAAAATAAAGACTTCTCACATGGTCACCCAACATGGCACTACTCTAGCTCAAGAGTTTTTAACTTCAAAGTTCTTACAAGTGTCACACCATTGGGCTAGGCCCACAATCTGAATTAAACTCGAGACTTACGTTACTTCTCTAATATCTTAGGTTCACATCAGCACTGAAAACTTGAGTTCCCAGATTATGTGAGAAAGTAAATAGGATAATGAAAGAGGTTTATAAAATCGTTTACAATATGCATCTCATATTGCTGGTAAGTAGTAGCATACAACTACTTTTATTGGGATTATGGATCTTCATTAAGATAAATTTTATCATTGACTTCCAGTAAGATCTAAAAAATGTTAATATTATAACAACTTACTAAATCATATACCAACATGATAAGATCTATATTAAAAAAAAATGTTGTTTCCGTGCAACATAAGAGAGTAAAACATGCATGTACCATAACAACTCAAATCTGTCTGTTGTAGGTTCCGGCCCAATGTGAGCTCCTGTAAAAATAATTACAATTTCATAACTTGAACAAATAAGAAGAGCGAAATATACCAAAGCAATAAACAGAGAAAGAGGACAACTTGCCTGGATAACTACTTTTAAGCAAATGCTTGATAAATGTTGTTTTCCCAGTAGAATATTGACCCAAAAGCATAACCATGGGTTTGGCATCAAAATCGCTATTAGTCTGCAGCATAAATGGAAACAGTGCAGGTGATAAGCTCATTTTATGCTATATTACGTATCATATTGGAATTAACATCATAGAGTTAATAAAAATCAATTGAAAAATAAAACTCAAATGAGAGAAATGAAAGATTACAGCATATAGTTTACCAGAAGTGGAGACACAAAATCATTGAATTGATAAGTAACTTCTAAGGGCTTCAACTTTTGAATGTATAGTCTTTTCAAACCATCAATAATTGTTGCAACAGAAGAAAGAGGTACCTAAAAACACAAAGGAAGTTAGAAAAGAAAAAAAAAAAAGAAATACTGGGCCCTACGTGAGTGTGACATTAGATCTCATTGCCAACATCGCGTTTGTGGTAATACACTAAAGAAAAGATGACCAAAACATGGATATTAATAAAGATTAATCAATTTTGAAGCAACAATAACAGAATGGAAGAAAAATCACTTCAACCAAGTCAAAATAAGAATTATGAAGCATCTAGCATTGTTATCTCTGTAATACAAGTATCGTGCAAAGTGATAATGTCATTTGCAATTTCTCTGGTATAATTGATATGGTGATGGCATTTAAAGAAGGAAGAAGTGTAACACCCGGTATTTTTGGCCATATAATTATCCCTAAAATTATTGTGCGAGATTAATTTACTTTTAATATAATGAGTATTTTATTGGATGTTGTTGGGATGTTAGTGGAAAAAGAGAATTTCGAAGAAACCGAATTGACGAACTAAGTAGCAAAATTGGTTAGAAACCAATGGAGGGGCAATTTGGGAAGGCAATTAAGGTGGTTGGGAGGGAGCCAATGGATGAGTGCCAAGTGTCCAAACTTGTTGAAGAAGCCATGCTATCTCTCTTCCTCTCTTCTCTTCTCTTCCACGTGAAAACACTTCTCTTTTCCATTTTTCCTCTCTGTTTTCTCTCTTCCAGACGACGTGCGACGATTCTCAAACTTCGTCTTCTCCTGTTTCCTCCCATTTTCTCCGTTAAAGGTAACCTTCTACGTTAGTTAACGAGTTTAGGTTAGTTATTCGTTAGTTTTGTTGAAGTTTTGGGGTTAATGGACCGATTATCCATAATATAAGTTCGTGAATCGCCGAGGACGTACGTGCGTGCTTGTAACTCTACGGACATCAAGTAAGTTCATACATATAGATTTGGCCCTTAAGGCCCTACATCACGGAGATACTAGGTTTTGGTTGTCGGGTAGTTAGGTCGTAGATTACGTTCTAAGTTAAAATGTGTTTGCTTTATGTCCTGCTTTGATATCTCGTCACCTGTTTAAGTTACGTTTAAGCACTGTATATGTTCATGCATACATGTTTTCTTGAAAATCATGCAAATGTTTTATGCACGCGATTTGAAGTTAAGAAAGATAAATTGTAAATGTAATGTACGGTTAAGTGTGAGACGGGAACTGGCATCCTGTTATGTACCTGTTATATACGCTATGTACTCCTGTTGCGCATGTTCTTCTATAAACCACACTTATACCTCCTGTCCACTTGAATGTAATGTAAAGTAATGTTCATGTATTTGAAAATATTCATGCATAGCACGTGCATCACTTCACATTGTATGATTTTACTGAGCTCTAGGTTCATAGTTGAACTCCATGTTGTAGGTACGGATCGCACGGATGAGGACTCTGAGCCTCAGGCCGATGTGTAGGCGCAGTTGGCAGGACGAGCTGGCAGGGTTAGTTGCGACAGTCAGGCGCATTTTGACCCATGGGGTGATGTTTCGAAGTGTATGTCATGTTTGTATAGTTTTTGGAATTTAGGTGATGTATAGGCTTTGTGTCGACGTTTTAAAACCTTTGTTTTGATAGTTATCTTTTGAAATATATTGGAATCGTTTGGGATTTTCTTTTAGGTTGTGCATGGATTGTTTCAAGTTTTAGAGTTATCCATGCAGTTAGATTTCTTGAACTTCCGTCATGTTCTCTAACACGTTTAAATCTTTGTTTTGAATTGGGTTTTTGGGATTGTGAATCATTTTGTGACTAAAGGGGTTGGGAAGAAGTTTAGTAGTAATGTTGTGAGGTGTTTATGTCGTCGTCCATTCCTGTCGTCGTCTATTCTTGTTGTCCATTCATGTTATCGTCCATTCCTGTTGTCGTCCATTCCTATCGTTGTCCATTTCTGTCGTCCATTTAGGTCATTCATTTATGTTTTTCATTTTTTTGTCTTCCTATCCGATTTAGAGTTTTAAAAAGGTCAAAAAAAATTTACGTCCAAAATGTCAAAGTCCTAGCGAACGTTACGTCGAGTCCCATGACGGGCTGGCGTGGGTCCGAGGTCATCACAAGAAGAGAGATCATTCATGTTAATGAAAAGTGTTGTGCACATATGAGAGCCACGGAAATAAATTACCCAAATAAACTAATTTTCAGGATGTAGATTTCACAACGATAAGATAAAAGGAATATATGCAATGTCAAACAGCACCCTCAACATTCAGTTGTATTGATTCAATTTGCTTGTCGGCCGCAAAATTTGTTCAGTACTTTAGACATTATGACCAACTATTAATCTTTTTCAATCAATACTGTAATAAAGTCTTAAGATGAAGTGAATTCATATTCATAATAGAAGGGGACAAGACTCAATGAGAGACTGCAAATATTATCAACCAGGAGACTACAAAATACATATTACGACTGCTCACTTTTTTTGAAGATTTTGTGGAAAACCAATCAGCAGAAGATGGTGTTTTCTGTTGAGAACTACCTGCATCTTGCATGTTAGTATCTTAAAAAAGAATGATTAAGTCTATATACCAACCAAACCATAACTTATAAGAAGCAATTACCCACCATTTGTATCAAGGTCACTAGTCTTCTGTTTACGTGCTTTCTTCTGTAAAGCAAACAAAATCAAAAGTCCAGTATACATAAAATTCAAACATAAATTAATGGTGCTTTATGTATCAGTGCACACTTTTGAATACTCACTTCTAACAATGCATCAAGACCATCCATCACAGGAGGTGACAGATTCTGCAGGTCAACTGCATTGCATAAAAGCATTCATTAACTTCAAAGTTCGAATATCATTTCAGCAGAAATAAACGATAAAAAATATGACTACAGAATAATTGGATACCATATTTAGGGAATATGAGTTTGAAACCAAATTATGCTACAAGTGGGTGATATAATAAGGAAAACATAAATATAATCTAAAAGGTATACCATCACTGTAACACCCCAATTTTAAAATCTCCAATTTTGAAACCCTAATTTGAAAATCCTAAAATTTTTTCCAAATTGATTTTGAAATTGAGTGTTAAGATCATAATTTAAAATTTAAAACATATTAATTGAAAACTTAAATATTACGGAAGCTTTGATAATTAATTTATTTAAATCTTGAAAACCATCGCATATTTAAAATAATAAATGAAACTTTATTTAATAATAAAAATTCAACACACTAATTCAAATTCTCAAATTGAAATAAACTTCAAATATCGTTTGAAAAACTAAAGCATACTAGTTTAAATCATTTCCCTCAAAATCATCAATATGATCTTCGTCTGTATGCTCGCTTGCCACTGGAGGATTCTCAATTGCAGCAATTTCTTCCTCAGACAAAAACTCACCTACATCACAAGTTTAAAAAAAAAAGGTGAGAAAACTCAGTAAGTGGAAATACGTGCAAAACTTTTACTTTTACCGAATCCTGTTAAGACTTAGCCATCTCATTGTCGTTCAAGCTTCGTCATCTTTTACTTTTAATTTTAACGATCAAGCTCACCATCTCACTGTCGTTCAGGCTTTTGCTATCACGTTAAAACATATGCTCAAGCTCACCATCTCACTGTTGTTCAGGATTTTGCTATCACATTTTCTTTTACATTTTCACACACATGCAAATAACATATCCATTTTATCTTTTAAACTATTCTAAGTCGATATTCTAACATACGTGCTCAATCATTGAAAACGTGTGACTGAAAAATAAAATACTTATAAAATAATTTTGTGTCATGTGATGTAGGGTCGTAGCCAAAAACTTTGTATTTGCACTTACTTGGATTCCGAGCAATATGAGTTTATCGGGATTTTTCCAAAATTTCCAATATAATACCCTGCTCAAATCAAATCTTTGGTTTTAAGTTCCTACTTAATAAATCCAATTTCAAAGTAATTTGAGCAGAATTTACTTACGTTATAAACTTAGGTCGGTTCAGATCGTTCGGATCGTTTTGGGTCTAATCAGACGGCTCCTAAATTTATCCTGCCCAAACCGAATATCAATATTAAATTCTCACTTGCATTATTCCAACTTTAAAAGGATTTGGGCAGAAATTCCTACCGGATTAATTTTCGATCGGTTCGGTTAGAATCGGGTCCGGTTCGGGTCGGGTGAACAGTACCGGGTCGGGTGAACAGTACCGGGTAGGGTGAACAGTACCGGTTCACTGCTGGCTTGGTTCGGGTCAACTTAAGTGAACAGGTTCAGGTTTTTAAAACAAAAACCTAAACCCTTCTCTTCTTCCTCGCGTCGTTCGCGATCTCTGCATAATGAGAGGGAGAGTGAGAACAGAGAGTGAGGGAGAGTGAGAGCTCGACAGAGGAGAAGAAAATGGAGTGAGAGAAAAAGCTTACTCCGATGGGTCGTCGTCGAAGTTCAAGCGAGCTATAGACGAGGAGATCCTTCACGTCGGAGGAGATTCGTCGCGTCGGAGAGCTCGGTTGAGCAGTGGTCGGAGATGAGGTAAGTTCTTCTTTCCTTTCTGAAGAACTGAGAGGGAGATGAGAGCTATGGGGTGAGTTTCCTCCTCACCCGAACCCCTCAATTTATAGAGGAGGATCAATCCCCGCGCCTCCGAGAAATCCGCCATTCCCACGGATTTTCTGAGTTGCAGTTCAGATTTTTCCAGAACGATGAGGGTTCAGTTGATTCTGAATACTTCTACTAGGAGGTCCAGGTTCATTACGAGTTTATGGCTGAAAATCAGTAATCCGATCTTTAAATCTGATTTCCAAAGATATTCTTTTTATGAAATCCTAACTTCCTGTGTACCAAGATGAATTTTTGGCTAGGTTCAATCATTCAATTTTTGTTCAGAATCGGATTTCTTGCTGAAAATTAGCAAGTTGATTTTCCCTCTGTTTTTGGTTGAATTTCGGGTTAGGTTCATTCCGAATTTTATTTTGATAAAATCTGATTTTTATCCCAAAATTAGGTTATAGGTTTTGATTTGGGAAATTTAGATATTAAACCCTAGAATTGAATTTGGGAATTTTATTGATGTGTTACAATCTACCCTCCTTAAAAGAAATTTCGTCCTCGAAATTTAATTACACGAATAACTCCGAGTAAATTTTTCTCATGCCCTATTCTCTTCCTCAAGTTGTTTTCTCCATGTTTCTATTTCTCTAAAGAATTCTGACTAGTGAAACCTTCTTATTCTTAATTCTCTTTCTTCTTGTTTCTTCTTACATATCTAATATCACTAATCCTTGTTTCATCTTTCAAGTTTGTAGGTTAGACCCACTAAGCTTTCGCTGCATCACTCTGATCTATATTTATTTATTCCTAAATATTCTCATCCATATATTTAAACTTCCCTTATTTTGTCAAAAACTAATTTTTACTCCTATTTATCGTTAAAACTCTATCTCACAATTAATGTTGATATAATAATTGTGATTCTTAAATATTCATTTGTCATCTAAATTTAATATCGATCAAATGTCCAATTTCTTAAATTTTGAATTTTCTTTAGGTTTATGAATATTTCTCCATTACTCTATTGAGTCTCCATTTCTAGTAATCTAAACATTAAATTCTAAAATCACACGTAATATTATCAAGTTCCACTATAACCTTATAATCATTATAGTTTTCCTAAATAAATCTAGCATTTTTTTTTTTCTAAGTTATATAATCAATGTAAATTACATCCTTAAGATCCTCGAATTTGTATTTTTCTTTTGCTCATCAATATCCTCAAGATTAAATAATTGATCAATAAAATATAAACTCTAAATTTCCTCGAGTAATGAAGGTCCTAAATTGAATATGTAAAAATTTCATACCTATAAACCTCAATGTCATTCTGATCAACTACAACATCAAAATATCCTCAAAAATTTTAATAATTTTTTTTTTTTAAGAAAAGTCTAAACTTCCAAATTCCTCAAGCAATGTTTGTTACAATCAAATACCTAAATATAAATTTCATATTTACGACCTTAATTATATCCTCGATCAATGATATCATCAAAATCTATGTATTCATGACGATTAATATAACTCTCATGCTTACAGATATAATGATTTCTCTATATATCCTCGAAACCATTCCAATCAGCTACATCCTCAAAATTAAATTCTTATTTAAAGACCTTGGTTTCATTTTGATAAACAATATTCTTAAATTTTAGTAATTCATCAACTAAGATTTATTCTCTATGGTTTCTCAAACAATGATCTCTCTAATCACATACTTGAATATAATTCTCATAATTACGTTCACTGTATTCAACTTGATCACCTATAATCTTGATTATTTATCAAATCTAATTCCTATGTCCTCAACTAAATCCTTATAAACTACACGTTTTAACATTTGATCGTTCATAGATTCCTTGACTTTAATTTACATAATTATAACCTCAATTTTTAAAGTCATTTAATTTCACTCTATTCTATTTCTCCTTGAACCAAAATTATTATAATCCTCAATTTTCTAATTCAATATCCTCAAAAGTTTTAATAATTGTTCCACCTAATGTAACTTTTATAACTCATCATAACAATAATCATTTCGAGTTAAATTTTCTTTAATAGACTATATTCCTAATGATATACTAATTCTTTAAATAAAGTCTAATCTCCATATTTCCCCAATCTCCTAAATCCTCAACTTTAGTCTAATTAATTATATTCTAAAAAATTTGTCAAATAGAATCCAACATTGATACTTTCTCAAAATTTTCGTACATTTAAACATTCCAATATAAGATCCTCAATACTTCCACTACCTATTACTCAATTTATATCCTCAATCAGATTTAACATCAAAACGTTTCTTATCCCGGGAGTATTAAAATTCTCAAATCACTTAATTTCTCTTCCTTAACTATTTTTAGATGACATCTATTTTATTGAGTAATAATCAACTTCAGATTCCCACTTCATTATAAAATCTATAAATAATTTAATGAATCTCATATAACCTCAAATTAAAATATGATATCATTTCTTATTTTCTAAGTTGTTTAAAATTTATGTAACCAAATAATTATTTAAGAAAATCGTTATTATTATTATTATTATTATGATTTTTTTAATCATTCCAATATTTTTCCTTCACAAGATCCGCAATATTATCATTATTTATTGGTCACCTATAGCTTTTCCCTATACCATAATAATTCTAAATTCTCATATCATTAAATTCTCTTTTCTTATACTCTTATGCTAATGATGTCATTCATCTCATCGAACAATAATCAACTTAACATAATTTCTTAATATTACCTTGATCCCATATAATCTCCAAAATAAAATCTAATTTCATTTCTAATTCCCCAAGTCATTAAAAACTTATATAACTCAATAATCATATAAGATAAAATCATTGAATTTCTGAACTAAATCGTAAGGTATATTCTAGCATCCTTTGTTTCATCAATTTCTCATTGATTAACTTTATCCACATTAATAGTTTCTTAACTCAAATCCAACTTCTAAGTACTTAAACAATATTTTTAGTAAATCCTCATATAGTATAAATCTTATGGGTGAATTATTACTGGAGACATAAATTCCTTCAGACGTATTAGTTGGGTAAATGCATCTATAATGATTAGGATGGTTATCTCGTATCCGAAACTAGCTGTTCGCTCTATTAATCCTTCGGGTATCAAATAACTCGATTTTCTCCTATGAACTATTTGTGTTAAAGGATTAGGTCGATCTAAAACTTGAGATTATGGTGTACTCCGAAAGAGGATTCTTAAGTGGTTGTTAATGGAGTTGAGGTTACTAAATTCTAAGGAGTAGGTATCAACATCTAAGTATCCTTAAATTTATCTTCATCATTCATTGTCTCGTCTAAGATTCTCAACTAATTCATAATATTATTTGATCTTTTATTGTTAGGGAATCCTTAAATCGAGAATTTAGTCATTTTTGCATTTGAAGAAAATAAAATCATTGAATTTCTGAACTAAATCGTAAGGTATATTCTAGCATCCTTTGTTTCATCAATTTCTCATTGATTAACTTTATCCACATTAATAGTTTCTAACTCAAATCCAACTTCTAAGTACTTAAACAATATTTTTAGTAAATCCTCATATAGTATAAATCTTATGGGTGAATTATTACTGGAGACATAAATTCCTTCAGACGTATTAGTTGGGTAAATGCATCTATAATGATTAGGATGGTTATCTCGTATCCGAAACTAGCTGTTCGCTCTATTAATCCTTCGGGTATCAAATAACTCGATTTTCTCCTATGAACTATTTGTGTTAAAGGATTAGGTCGATCTAAAACTTGAGATTATGGTGTACTCCGAAAGAGGATTCTTAAGTGGTTGTTAATGGAGTTGAGGTTACTAAATTCTAAGGAGTAGGTATCAACATCTAAGTATCCTTAAATTTATCTTCATCATTCATTGTCTCGTCTAAGATTCTCAACTAATTCATAATATTATTTGATCTTTTATTGTTAGGGAATCCTTAAATCGAGAATTTAGTCATTTTTGCATTTGAAGAAAATAAAATCATTTATATATATTTATAGGCTCTACTATCCAAAATGTTTAAATTGTGACTAATGTATCTTTCATAATTTAGATCTTAACCATTGCACATCAATATTCTAAATTTTATAGAGGAGTCCACAAAGGTTTGTAAACTTGGTTAGAAAACTGGCAAGGTTAATGTTGTTTCTCCTCAAACGTCCAATCATGATTTACTTGCTTCTTATGTGTACATTAGGCTCTACGGTTTATATATGTTTGAAGGAAGTTTATTAATCTAGATCAAATCTTTTAATTGGGAGTAGTTGCTATTTTAGATTTAGGGACAGATCTACATCACAGAGATAACTCCAAAAATTTAAAAACTTGTGCTAAAATATAATTTAAAATAGCTTAAATAAATACTTGAAATTCTTAAATAAAATATATATATTGAAGTTCTAAAACATATTTAAGATTTTATAAAAATATTCGTAAAATAATTAAAGGGAAAATTACTTACTTTAAAATTAACTACAAAAATTATCATACTTTTATATCCAAAATATAAACTTTTGATCACTTACTTGCTGATTGACAATCTTCCAGGTGCACGTGAGCATACAGAGTAGTATACAGAATCGTTTTATAAACCTTGTCTCTCTGATACCAAATTGTAACACCCCAATTTTAAAATCTCCAATTTTGAAACCCTAATTTGAAAACCCTAAAATTTTTTCCAAATTGATTTTGAAATTGAGTGTTAAGTTCATAATTTAAAATTTAAAACTTATTAATTGAAAACTTAAATATTACGGAAGCTTTGATAATTAATTTATTTAAATCTTGAAAACCATCGCATATTTAAAACAATAAATGAAACTTTATTTAATAATAAAAATTCAACACACTGATTCAAATTCTCAAATTGAAATAAACTTCAAATATCGTTTGAAAAACTAAAGCATACTAGTTTAAATCATTTCCCTCAAAATCATCAATATGATCTTCATCTGTATGCTCGCTTACCACTGGAGGATTCTCAATTGCAGCAATTTCTTCCTCAGACAAAAATTCACCTACATCACAAGTTTAAAACAAAAAGGTGAGAAAACTCAGTAAGTGGAAACACGTGCAAAACTTTTACTTTTACTTTTACTTTTACCGAATCCTGTTAAGACTTAGTCATCTTATTGTCGTTCAGGCTTCGTCATCTTTTACTTTTAATTTTAACGATCAAGCTCACCATCTCACTGTCGTTCAGGCTTTTGCTATCACGTTAAAACATGTGTTCAAGCTCACCATCTCACTATCGTTCAGGCTTTTGCTATCGCATTTTCTTTTACATTTTCACACACATGCAAATAACCTATCCATTTTATCTTTTAAACTATTCTAAGTCGATATTCTAACATACGTGCTCAATCATTAAAAACGTGTGACTGAAAAATAAAATACTTATAAAATAATTTTGTGTCATGTGATGTAGGGCCGTAGCCAAAAACTTTGTATTTGCACTTACTTGGATTCCGAGCAATATGAGTTTATCGGGATTTTTCCAAAATTTCCAATATAATACCCTGCTCAAATCAAATCTTTGGTTTTAAGTTCCTACTTAATAAATCCAATTTCAAAGTAATTTGAGCAGAATTTACTTACGTTATAAACTTAGGTCGGTTCGGATCGTTCGGATCGTTTTGGGTCTAATCGGACGGCTCCTAAATTTATCCTGCCCAAACCGAATATCAATATTAAATTCTCACTTGCATTATTCCAACTTTAAAAGGATTTGGGCAGAAATTCCTATCGGATTAATTTTCGATCGGTTCGGTTAGAATCGGGTCGAAAAATCGGTCGAGTCGGGTCTGGTTCGGGTCGGGTGAACAGTGCCGGGTCGGGTGAACAGTACGGGTGAACAGTACCGGTTCACTGCTGGCTTGGTTCGGGTCAACTTAAGTGAACCGGTTCGGGTTTTTAAAACAAAAACCCGAACCCTTCTCTTCTTCCTCGCGTCGTTCACGATCTCTGCATAGTGAGAGGGAGAGTGAGAACAGAGAGTGAGGGAGAGTGAGAGCTCGACAGAGGAGAAGAAAATGGAGTGAGAGAAAAAGCTTACTCCGATGGGTCGTCGTCGGAGTTCAAGCGAGCTGTAGACGAGGAGATCCTTCACGTCGGAGGAGATTCGTCGCGTCGGAGAGCTCGGTTGAGCAGTGGTCGGAGATGAGGTAAGTTCTTCTTTCCTTTCTGAAGAACTGAGAGGGAGATGACAGCTGTGGGGTGAGTTTCCTCCTCACCCGAACCCCTCAATTTATAGAGGAGGATCAATCCCCGCGCCTCCGAGAAATCCGCCATTCCCACGGATTTTCTGAGTTGCAGTTCAGATTTTTCCAGAACGATGAGGGTTCAGTTGATTCTGAATACTTCTACTAGGAGGTCCAGGTTCATTACGAGTTTATGGCTGAAAATCAGTAATCCGATCTTTAAATCTGATTTCCAAAGATATTCTTTTTATGAAATCCTAACTTCCTGTGTACCAAGATGAATTTTTGGCTAGGTTCAATCATTCAATTTTTGTTCATAATCGGATTTCTTGCTGAAAATTAGCAAGTTGATTTTCCCTCTGTTTTTGGTTGAATTTCGGGTTAGGTTCATTCCGAATTTTATTTTGATAAAATCTGATTTTTATCCCAAAATTAGGTTATAGGTTTTGATTTGGGAAATTTCGATATTAAACCCTAGAATTGAATTTGGGAATTTCGATATTATACATTTATTTAGGGAGATTGTTGTTTTCACACTTCTAAACTAATTTATTTCGATATCTTGGAAGAAAATTAATTTAAGAACTCTCTTGTTATGTTTTCATCTTTGTTTCATTTTGTTCCTAGTGTTGTCTTTTTTGCAGACCAATATGATAAAAGAAAGCATAAGGATGAAATACAATGATTTTGGTGATTTTTACTATGCTCATGGTTCAATTGGGGATGCTTTCAAATATTATGTCAGAACTCGTGATTATTGCACTACATCGAAGCACATCATCCATATGTGTATGAGTGCTATTCTTGGTAGCATCGAGATGGGCCAATTTACTTATGTCACGAGTTATGTTTACAAGGCAGAACAAACGCCAGAGGCCCTTGATCCAATTACATCTGCAAAACTCCATAGTGCTGCTGGATTGGCTCATTTGGAAACTAAAAAGTATAAACTTGTCGCTCGTAAGTTTTGTTAGATTGCATCTTTTTTTTCTTCAACTTAATTAAGGGTATTTTTTAGTTTTTGAAAGTAAAAGTTCATAAAATTTCCTGCTTAACTTCTTCTTATATATAAAAAAAAAATGAAGTAGAAGTTCACAGAATTCCTTGCTTAACTATGCTTAATATTTTTTTAAGAATTAATTATATTTTGAGTTTTTTGATATATTCTTCTCATGAAAGATAATTTATCAAAAAACTCTTTTCAGTTTTCACCATGAACTCTGAGTTTTACAGAGCCGTTTTTACAATTTATTGGATATCATTAACTAGCTATCTTTGTTAACTAATAGATTTTTTCTCGGAAAACAGTAGGAATGTACGGAACGACATTCGGAATAAATAAGAAAGTCGCTACTTCTTAACTTTCAATTCTTGAATTTTTTGGAACATACTGAACAATTTAAATAGTGATTTAAAGATGAGGTCTAGATGTTTGTGGCTTTTTGGTCTCCTTCTCGGTAACGAAAATTTCTGTAGTCTATGTATAGTTTGGGGGTTGTTGGTTTAGGACTGTCCTTTTACTAGATCACTTTTGTACGTCTCTTTGAAGTTTTTACATAGAGGGAAACTATCTCAGACTGATTAGACAAGGACAGGCCCACCACCCCTAGAGGAGCATTCTCTCTTCCAAACGTCAGACATTTCTTGAACTTGTCTATTATATGATTCCAAAAGCTGAAAGTGATCGCATTTCCAGAGATACTTAAATACTTCATAGGCCTCGAACCCACACCACGTCCCAAGGTTTGCTAGTTAGATGAAATTAATACTTATGATCTTGTATTTGGCAAGATTGATTTTAAGGCCTAAAAGTAGACCATATATCTTAACCAGGTCAATGAGATTTGTTACATTTATTTTTTATTTGAATATGAAGAACATAGCATTTTAAATTAATCTACATAAAACATCTCTAAAACGAGCAAGGAAAAAGGACTTTCTTGTCTTAATCATCTAGAAGGTCTATACTTGCCTTAATCCTACCATTAATAGAAACATAAATACATTTCCTCTATTTCATGTCAAAGCCTCATTTTCTGGCATGAAGTCCACAAAATCCAAATGAACTCGTTCTTTCTTCAATCACGTCAAATCCAATTTTCAAATTTTAAATTTCAAAACCTTCTTATCTTCTTTTGACGCTCTCCTTTTTTTAAGACTTTATTTTCTCTTGTATCCAAAATCTTCTTTTCTAAACAACAGTGGATCCTCTTTATTATGCTAATAATTGCTAATTTCCACTTCAGCTTGAGCATCAATCTACAATAATTATTAATTGATAATAAATCTTCTCAAAAGATAAGTAATAATAACTAATTAATAAAAGTTGAAGATGTGCTCGATATTATAACATTCCCGAGCAAAATATACATTTTTATTTGATTCATCATTGATTTTTGGCAATATATACATAAAAATAACTTGTGTAATAAGTCTTTTCAAGACTTATCAGTTACCATGAATAACAAGTATATGTTGTCAAGGGTTGGGAGGATCCAAACATTTATCCAAGATCGATCTAAGGCATGAGTATCATTAGTTGAAAATCCTTGATAAGGATATTCCAAAGACAATCTTTCATACAGGGTATGGCATTTAAAGTTCTTAGTCTCACATTTTGGGTTAACCAATATCTCGGCTGATTTTCTGGACTTAACGAACTAGGTTGTCATATTGTATTTGAATAAATTCATCATGATCTTTATTGTTGGCATCCTAATCTTGTCAAAATCTTGATCATATATCATAAAGAACATCTCAAGATTATTTTGTGGACTAAGTTCAATATCTAGATGTCAGAGACTAAGTTTCTTGAACTCATTGTTTCTCATGTAGGGACTTTGATGGACCTTGCTAAGATTGAGATGCTTATCTAGTAGCAGCAATCATAGAATGTCACTAAGATATGTAATTCTGAAGGTTTGATGACTACTATCATCAGTTTGTAAAGAACTTTTTGCAATACCAATGTTGATGATAAAGTTGACAAAGAATGGTGTCAGGTTTGATTGAGATAGAGGTATCAAAATGCATTTGAGAAATTAAAGTGTAGGTTGATGAGTGCTCTCACTCTGACAATCTTGACATTACACACTCTTATGCAATCTACATGAATGCCAGAGGAGTTGATTTGAGTAGTGTTCTGATGCAATGAAGTAAGGTAGTTTCTTACGCATCCTAATAGTTGAAGTCTCACAAACAGAATGATGTAATTGATGAAATGGAGTTGGCAGTGACAAGTTTGGCACTCAATCTTTGTTGGGACTACTTTTATAACATGAGTTTTTAGGTGTATCTAGATCACAAATGTCTAAAGTATTTTTTCACTAAATAGGATATGAACTTGAGGTAGTGCAGATGAATGCAGTAACATGAAAGATTACGTGTTAGCTTCAAGTACCATCTTGAGAAAGGTGATGTCGTGGTTGATGCTAAGAGTCGTAATTCTTGGCAGTTTATGGTTGTTTGGTTCATGAAAGGTAGAAGAGGTCTATGATGACTGGAGATCTTGTTATGCAACAGTATGAGCATAAGCAGATAGCTTGTGCGTACAATCTTGTAGTCGTGCGAAGAAAAAACAACTGATGCTATAGAATAACTAGTTCTCTATACATGCTTAGATATAAACCAAGCTCTAAAGTAACTAACTTGTAAGAAAGACATGTATGAATTTAGAATGGAAATTTTCTAGTAAATTCAGTTGCAATGATAAATCTCTAATGTTTATGTACTAGTAGCCAAATTTAGAATGTAAGAATTTAAAGTTTTTGTATAGTAAGAATCTCTTAAGAGGTGTTCAGTTAGTGTGATATTAGAAGATTACGTGTGGAAACAAAAGTTTTGAGGTGACATATAAAAAAACAACAAAAAAAACATTTTCAACTTGAGACAGTTTTTTAGGTACTCAATGAGTAGAAATTGCATTGCAAAAAGCAGGGACAGGAAGAAATTGCATCACAAATATTTTATGCATTTGATTATACTCAACTACTTTGAACTACTAAGTAACTAGGGAGTAACATGGTAACCTACTTATACTCTTGGACAAAACAATGGTTGGAAATATCAGTATGTTGTATCATCTCTTGAAAGTGATGGCCTTTTCTAGACATGACAAATGGGAAGGTTGGGCTTGACTCGTTATAGTAGCAAGCACTAGCCTGGCTTGGTCCCCGTTGGTGGACCAAGCTGATCCCAATGTACACTTGGGATTGGGCGAGACGGGCGCTTATGTCGGTCAGGCCCCTCACTCCAATGGTAATTTGATTGTTTGGCCCCTCCTCCAGGCAAGGGTCATATGACCGTTGCTGCTACCTCGCCCCTCTCTCTCTCCACACTGAACAATCATATGACAGTCGGACAACCGCCATAAATAACTTATCAACTTCATCATTGACCAAGTTATTTTGTATGTAAATTATCATTCTATTTTTCACATATATAACAAGATTCATCTATAAGTCTAATACTTAGTAGGTAACATATAACGTAACATGAACATAAACGTGATGCAAGTGCCATATGCTTTTCTTTATTTAAAAATGTGCAATGAAACATCGTATTTATTCATTTTTTCTTTTCTTTTCACTTGACCATCTGATTGTTGGGCAATAATCACGAGGGAGTAAGCACCATTTGGTACATCTCTTGGGACAACATTAACTAGAGTTGTAGGAAAAAACAAACATCATTTGGTGCACCTCTCAAAACAGTTTGACTCAACCCCGCTTACAACTACATATTTTATATTTCGTTTCTTTCTTCTTAAGAAAACATGTTTAGGCATGTCACTTTTCACTGCCCCTGGCCTATTTTTTAAGTTCTAGCATTTTCTTTTAGTTCAAATGAACTTTGACTTATTTATAGTTTTTCTATTAATAAGATGGACTATTAGAATTAGGGTTTTGTGATTTTGTGAGAAAGTTAGAGTTTAGAATTGAATACGACTTTGAATTTTCTCTCTAGACTTATCACTGACAATCTTCTCATCTTTCTTAAGTGTGACGTCTATAATATTTGTTTACCTTTGGTTCTAATCTCTTTATAGATAATGGGTCAAGTTTTTTTATCTCCATTCGATATTATACCTTTGGCTCTTATCTTTTTTATTGATAAAGGAAGGTCCGCTAAGATTTAGAACGATCTTTGTTATTTTATTTGAATCTCACTATTATTGGTGAAGTTTATATCATTTGGTAGCAAAGTACGGCTCTAAATCATATTTCATCTATCTCTTATTCTTTATTGTTGTTTTCTTTTGCTTGATTGTTCTTTTTTATTTTATAAATTTGTTCGTAATTTATTTGTTTAAAAAAGAGAAGGAAGAAAAAAAGAGACAAAAAGACGAACATGAAAGAAGGAAGAGGAAAAAAAAGGATTTCACGGAGTGGAGTTGCTTTTAACCTTGATCTTGTTGCCTCGTCAGGAGAGACATCGCCAACCGACAACAAGCATGATACTCAAGGTCATTTAATGCTTTAAAGAATGACGTGGATATGTTGATCAACAGATTCAGAATCTACTCTGCTAGGATAATTCTACGATTCGTTTTACAAGACCAAGAGGGAGAGTTGGGTACAAAGGAGGTAGACAAATAGTTGAATTTGTCTAAAATGACCAATGGAGTGATTTTTATAAGGGGGCCCTATAACTATAGGTTCTGTCTTTCAAAGATACTACTTTTGAAAAAGAATACTTACACTAGTTTTCAAAAGGTAGAGAAAATATTTGAATGCTAAGAATATTCTAAATTAGCAAAAGTTAGATTTACTACTCTCAAATTTACTCAGTTAGATTTACTACTCTTAAATTTACTCGGTATGCAAGTCGGTTGTGGGATAGTCTAAAAGAGCAAAGAATGAGAGATGGTGATGAACCAATTGCTACTTGGGGATTGATGAAGAAATAGTTTGTGTCTAGACATTTCATGTAGGAAATGTATTTCTATATGTAGAGTCTAGTCCAAGGTGGTCTATGTCACTGAGTTTGAGGCTTTGATGATTAAGTGTGACATTGATTGTAATGCCCCGTGATTCGAACGTTACTAATCTGTACTGTTCGTAAGAGTTTATATAAAATGATCAAAATGTGTAAACTGCTTTGAGAAAATATCGTGAAAAATGTGTGTAAAAGTTTTTTAAAAATACTCTTTCTTTTTTTTTTTTTTTTTTTGTCTGAGTGAACAGTACTCATAAGTCGATCAATCGGCAAAACCGCAGATCGATCGGCACCCTTTCGGGTGACAATCGCTCAGTGCAGAACGAGTTGCTGATCGATCAGCCTAATTGCTGAGCGATCGGTCGACAACCCCTCTGATTGCAACACGCAGGCGCCCTAAAGGGGCGATCGATCGCTCAATATTGAGAGATCAATCGGCAACCCTCTGGGAGCCGATCCTGAAGAATTACACAAAAGGAGTGATCATTGGGGTCGACACTTTCCACCATTAACCCTAACTAACACTTCTAAACCTTTCGGGAAAACAGACAGCATAACGTGTAAAATCGTTAAAAACCTGAAACCTCCGTTTTCAAACCACCTTTATTCCAAACAGTTCTAAATTATTTTTCTACATCAAAACGATTACTATTTTCGTAAAACGTAGCGGAAGTTTTATACAAAGATAAACTCATTTTCAAAGCTAAATTTAAAACAAACCTTAAAAACTTAATAAATCCGTGTTTTTCCAAACATTTAAAACATCTATCTACACACATCTACCCAAAAATACCTACAACTTGCCCACATGTCAAAATCGCCTCAACAGCGACAAGCACACTCCATGAACGTCCTCCATCAACTGCTCTGTCAACCATCTTGAGGATCGTTCTCACTTGTGATAATATCACCTACATCACAAAGTAAACCAATGAGTCTAATGCTTAGTAAGTGATGTACGGAAAGAAGAATGCATGCATGCTCATGAATATGCTATGCTGTTCATAAAACATGCACTAGATCTGTTCATTATTTTCTTGCATGACATGAGTTATTGGGATACTGCTTCTAGAGAAGAGATGGACCTAACTGTTGTCCCTCTGCCGAAACAACCATCTAACACTCTAGGGGAAGTGGAATGACATATCTAACAGTCCCTCTGACGGAACCGGTTCCTCTAGCGGAACTACAAAACTCAGTTCCCTACCTACAATAACTATTACGTATTTTACTGTATTATATTCTTTTGCTCTTGTTTACATGAAAACATATGCATAAAACTGTTTTCTATGCTTTAGAAAACCATGATGCATGAATACATGTCACATACATATCCTCGAATGCTGTAAGCGTAATATAAATAAACTCATCAATTAATCCATTAGGGTTTATCTAATCTCCATTAGGGTTTATCTAATCTCCATTAGGGTTTATCTAATCTCCATTAGGGTTTATCTAATCTCCATTAGGGTTTATCTAATCTCCATTAGGGTTTATCTAATCTCCATTAGGGTTTATCTAATCTCCATTAGGGTTTATCTAATCTCCATTAGGGTTTATCTAATCTCCATTAGGGTTTATCTAATCTCCATTAGGGTTTATCTAATCTCCATTAGGGTTTATCTAATCTCCATTAGGGTTTATCTAATCTCCATTAGGGTTTATCTAATCTCCATTAGGGTTTATCTAATCTCCATTAGGGTTTATCTAATCTCCATTAGGGTTTATCTAATCTCCATTAGGGTTTATCTAATCTCCATTAGGGTTTATCTAATCTCCATTAGGGTTTATCTAATCTCCATTAGGGTTTATCTAATCTCCATTAGGGTTTATCTAATCTCCATTAGGGTTTATCTAATCTCCATTAGGGTTTATCTAATCTCCATTAGGGTTTATCTAATCTCCATTAGGGTTTATCTAATCTCCATTAGGGTTTATCTAATCTCCATTAGGGTTTATCTAATCTCCATTAGGGTTTATCTAATCTCCATTAGGGTTTATCTAATCTCCATTAGGGTTTATCTAATCTCCATTAGGGTTTATCTAATCTCCATTAGGGTTTATCTAATCTCCATTAGGGTTTATCTAATCTCCATTAGGGTTTATCTAATCTCCATTAGGGTTTATCTAATCTCCATTAGGGTTTATCTAATCTCCATTAGGGTTTATCTAATCTCCATTAGGGTTTATCTAATCTCCATTAGGGTTTATCTAATCTCCATTAGGGTTTATCTAATCTCCATTAGGGTTTATCTAATCTCCATTAGGGTTTATCTAATCTCCATTAGGGTTTATCTAATCTCCATTAGGGTTTATCTAATCTCCATTAGGGTTTATCTAATCTCCATTAGGGTTTATCTAATCTCCATTAGGGTTTATCTAATCTCCATTAGGGTTTATCTAATCTCCATTAGGGTTTATCTAATCTCCATTAGGGTTTATCTAATCTCCATTAGGGTTTATCTAATCTCCATTAGGGTTTATCTAATCTCCATTAGGGTTTATCTAATCTCCATTAGGGTTTATCTAATCTCCATTAGGGTTTATCTAATCTCCATTAGGGTTTATCTAATCTCCATTAGGGTTTATCTAATCTCCATTAGGGTTTATCTAATCTCCATTAGGGTTTATCTAATCTCCATTAGGGTTTATCTAATCTCCATTAGGGTTTATCTAATCTCCATTAGGGTTTATCTAATCTCCATTAGGGTTTATCTAATCTCCATTAGGGTTTATCTAATCTCCATTAGGGTTTATCTAATCTCCATTAGGGTTTATCTAATCTCCATTAGGGTTTATCTAATCTCCATTAGGGTTTATCTAATCTCCATTAGGGTTTATCTAATCTCCATTAGGGTTTATCTAATCTCCATTAGGTCACTCACAACCTAAATCTTCTACCCAAACCAAAACTCTCAACCTAAAATCTCCAAAATCCACATTCTAGCCATCATCTTTGTGGTGTAGGCCAATCGGCCAAAACACATGCAAACATACTGAGCAGAATTTAAGGCAATTAATAACTTATTCTTGGAGACTTGAAAACCTAAAACAAGTCAAATTCATCGTTAACTTCACAATAATGCAACATACAAATTTAAATCCATCAATATATCCATATATATATTCTCAAATCCAAATGCTTCACAAGTATAACATACATGTTCCTAAATCAAAATGTATCATCCCTACCAAACGGTTTCAAACAATAGGCAAACCAAATTCAACAATTCCATAACCCATTTTTGGAATTCAACTATAATTTAACATAATTTCAAAAATCTTTATCTTTTGCTATACACCTCCGAATTCGATAATTCCAACGGCTATGGGTTCCTTAGAAGGTCTACTTTATCATGCTCAAATCAATTTATCAAAGAAAACCAATTCACAAATCAAAATTCCAGAATTACAAAATGCCCTAAAATTTTACTATTTTTTTTTTTTGTACATTTTCAAACAAATTCATGTTTTTTCCTTTGTCTAACCCTACACCATCGGTATTATCCATTTAAACCCCAAAACAACAAGAAATAGAGAAAAGAAAACCAAATTTCGTGCATCTCCATTAGGGTTTATCTAATCTCCAAAACAAACCCAATTAATCAACTATTCTTTCAATATATAATACACTTTTGTATAAAGAAAACAACCTAATTTCTTCTTACCTGCAAACTTCAGGAGGTCGTGGAAGAAATCCTCAAAGAGAGGGAGAGAGAGCTTGTCACAAGGGTAGAGCAAAATTGGGTTATTTTTCTTTCTTAAGGGATAACTATCAACAAAGATAAGGTGTCATCTTCTCATTTGATGGTCAACACTACCTCCCCTTTTCTTTTCTTCCACGCCAATTACTGACCCAAAAGCTGATTGCATTATTTTTCCTCTCCCATATTACTATCACAAATGAGTTTGACTTTTCAATCCTCTAGTAACCTCTCCTACTATCCAACATGAATACCGCACACTTTTTCACTTTCCATTACACTTCTTTTATTTCCTTTAATTTTTCTAACGTCGATATTTCAACCTCACACTTCCCACTTTTCACCTTTGACTTTTCAACTTAAAATTTTATGTTTCTATTTGCCAACTAACATGCTTTACTTTACCTTAAAACAAATTACTACAATTAACCTCTTAATATATATATATATACATATTTGACATTTCAACCTAAATCAACATCTTTTACTATTGGTCGAAAATAATTTAAACATCAATTACGAGACACCTATAATAAGTTGCACGATAAATTTTTCGGATATTACATATTGTGACTATAAATACTATGCATATTTAGAAATCTATATGATAAAATCTTCGGGTGTTACATTGATGAGCTTAAGGAACAAACTATTGCACGATTCATTAAAAGCCTTAACATGAACATAGAAGATATAGTGGAGCGCCAACAAGACCATACCTTGGAGGAGGTAATTAAACTGGACAATCAAGGTGGAGTGACAAAGGAAGCGAGGATTAAACCTCCTTGCTAGTAAACACAGTCAGACCAAAACACCCATTAATGACCTAAAGAAGGGGAAAAACAATTGAAACTCAACCTCGCACAGGAGTCGAGACTTCAAATGCTTCAAGTGTTTGGGATCAGGATACAATGTTTCTCAGTACCCTAACCGTAAAGTGATGGCAATGCTGAGGGGATCAAGATAGATTAAAAGTGATGATGAGCCTGAAATACTTGAGAAGGAGGAGCATTCTTGAGAATAGCTTACTTTTCCACAAGAGGATCCTCTTCTTATGTTTATCAATAGGTCGTTACCACCCTAGTTGAGAAGGAAGTTGATTAGAGAGAAAATATATTTCATTCCTGTTGCTTCGGCAATGATAATGTATGTTTTCTCATCTTATCTTTGATAGTGATAGTTGTATTAACGTGACTTCAACTTTATTAGTAGACATATTGAGACTACCAACCATCCTACATCCCAAGC
This sequence comes from Begonia masoniana, assembly GCA_022432975.1. Lineage (NCBI taxonomy): Eukaryota > Viridiplantae > Streptophyta > Magnoliopsida > Cucurbitales > Begoniaceae > Begonia > Begonia masoniana. Next base: position 29,098,416 of record CM039516.1, on the reverse strand, counting down.
CATATAAATTAAGGTGGCTAGACGACAAGAGAGAATTGAAGGTAAGCACTCATGTGTCAATACCAACAGATATTGATATCTACAATGATGAAATTAAGTGTGATGTTGTCCATGATGCTTGTCATTTTTTACTTGAGAGATCTTGGCAATAAGAAGATGAATCATGATGACACTACAAATATCTATTCACTTGATTATGGAGGGCAATGATTAAAAAGTCAAAGATTTGATACCTTTCAATAGTATCAACACAAACGAATTTTATATAAAAAAAAAAAGTACAAGAGGATGAAGTTGAACAAATCTAAACTACAAGTAAAATAGTTTCTTAAAAATAATAAAACCAAAGGCAGACATAGTTTTTCACTTCTTTAATAAGAATCGGGCCCATTATTGCTGTTAAATTTTATAAAGTTCTTCGACTTATCGAGCTATATTGACATGATACTTCAATTTTTTCAATATAATTTTTAACATAAAATAGAAAAATAAATAAAATTCATAAACCCAAAAAGATATTTTATAGTAATCTGCCAAGTTTCATTAGTGAAGATAAACAAGGAATAAATAGAAAAACAAAAGGATCAAACTAGCAATAGTGCAGATATGATGTTCGATCGATGCCTTAGTGAAGGTTCATGGTCTCTCTAACAGAGGTTGAAACAGCAGAAATAATCAAAGCAGCTCTCTGTGCAATCATAGCAGCTAGAACAACTACAAAAAAGACAAAGTGAAGGTGATTACTGTTTTGCTATTATGCAGAAGAAAGGGAAAACCTGTGGGGAAAAGAGAGATTAAGAAAGAAAAATACCATTGATTGATGGCTTTGTCTTGCTCATCTTCCCCAGCTTCATAGTGTTTGCTTGAAATCTCTATTCCTTGAGGTGCTGGAGGATCCATCTCTCTCTCTCTCTCTCTCTCTCTCTCTCTCTCTCTCTCTCCCCTGGCGACTTAAAAATGAAATAGGTAGACAGCAATGAAATTGGGAAATGAGTCACATGGTGGCACTAGTGTGTATTTGGCCGCTAATATCCAAATTAAGGTAAAAAAAAAATATTTGGAGTGTATAAATGGGGAAAACCATTTGTAGTAACATTATTGTAAAGAGTAAATAGTTCAACGGTTACGCAACTTCCTTTTATGTCCAACTATTCAATAAATCACATTGAATTTCGAAACATTTTAGTACGTATGTATAATGTCCACTTTTGACTATCTCCAAGCTTTATTAGTTCAACAATGGCGGATTCATTGCCTTCTACCCTAGGGGAAAATGAAGATGGACATGTGCATAGAGAGGGAGAAGAAAGAGACAAAGAGAAGGACAAAAGAAAAAGAGACAAAACACAAGTAATTATTTATTGTGTGTATTTAGTCAAAAAGATGAAGTTGAAAGAGAAGTTTTCTCGAAATTAGTAATAAAAAAGGAAACCCTATTGCCAATCTCGGTAAAAAGGCATTTTGAGATTAATTTAATTCATTTTCGGTTGAAATCAAACTATTTAATTTGAAATTAATGGAATTTATTTCAATTGATAAGCAAAAACTTCCAGGAAAGAACGACCTGATTATATTTATGGGTCTCCATTATTAACGTCACATGTTGACATCGTTTGCTCATCTTGAGTTTTTATGAGCAGCGTATTGCCTAAAATCGGAAAAGGTTTTGCGCGTCAAGCTTAGGAAAAGGTGGGCTTAACCTCTAGTCATCTCTATTGTGATTTACTTTTTTCTTACTTCTTAAATAAACCTTTATCTAAAAAAGGTTATAACAAGTACCAAAAAAAAAATGAAATAATCATCCACTATAAACTACCAAAGGAAAAATCCAATATAAATAGTTAGATGTAGGAGAGCAAGCACAAACCCTTAAGTGTCACGACCCAGAGTCGCCCAAACATGAATCAGGTCGAACAACCAGATTCTCAAAGAGGACCCAATCGTCCAGCACAAACTCAATTTATATCAAAAGACTTAAATTACATCAAAAGACTTAAATTAGCACCAGATCCTCAAAGTAACATTTAAGAATGATGACGATTCGTAGATCCAATCAGTCATATGAAGGTGAAAATATAATTGTTTGATAATATATAAAATATATTTATTTTGAAAATATTCTTAAAAGTCGGTATATACTACATGTTTGTTAAGTCAACATTATTTAGAATTAATATTTTAGGCTCAAACAAAAAGATCGCAAAAGTTTTATAGTTCACTCTGTGTGTTGACACTCTAAAATCAAATGCATACACCCATACTCGAGCCATATAAAAAATATAAGAATTCACGACCGGCCCATGCCCGATAAATACTTTTGTTGCAAATACTTGCAGCAATCGCTTGGATCTGAAGCGAGGATTTCTTTAGTGGATGCAAAAGCAAGTTGCAAAAGTCTACCTTAAAAGCAAAGGTTTTAGAAGCTCCGAAGAAACATGCAGACATCCGAATAACCTCGTGAAATTCCCCCATAGTATTCATCAGAGAAGGCTATCGTTGCATTTATGTGTCTAACTGATAGTTCGCGAACACCAAATGAATACTATGGGGCGACTGCTGGTACATAAAAGCACACTCTGGTGCACAATTTATGCACTAAAATTTGAAATTTTGAGTTTTGAGCATTCATTCTTCATCTAGAAACCTAAACTCTCATCCGCTTGAAATTGAATTGTTCATCTTGAGACACCTCTTTTATTAGTCGTGGAAACTAAAAAAAAAAAAAATCAGTTAAAGCTCAACTGACACCCATAAACTCAATCGAGCATAAGAGTGATGGCAGTGAATAAAGGTGGGACCTGATTCGGTTTGAACCGGGTAATCAAACCGAGACGATTTCGGTTCGATTTTCATGAGGCTAAAAGAGAACTTTGAACCGAACTGACAAAAACTGATAATCTTCGGTTTGGTTCTCGGTTTTACTTCAGAAAAACCGAGTAAACTGAACCGAACCCACCTGACCTTTTAACCTCACCCTAAATCGTTTTTTAATTCTGATTTCATTCTTCGATTATCAAATATCAACCATCATCTTCCTCAGTTCATCTTCCACAATTCCTCAGTTAACCTAACCGACGACCGACGTTCCTTCTCAGTTCCTCGCCGGGCGATCGACTATCGAGTTCCGAGAGCTTTGATTTTCTTCCACCGTCGCTCGGCGCTCGCACGGTTGTCGTGTGTCGTCTCCCTTCTCTGGCACTCGCGTCTCGCACAGTGAGTATCTCTAATCCTCCATTTTTTTTTATTTTTTTTTTCTGAAAACGTGTTATTGGTCTCCAAATAGTGATTTTTGAAAACACAAGTTTTCTGATTCCATGAGTCCTCTGAAAACGGGTTATTGGTCTCCAAATAGTGATTTTATTTTCTCTGTACTTGTAGCTCGCGCAGTGATCCCTAATCCTCCATTTTTTTCTGCATTATTATAGCCTTTCAATCCAATCTTTGTTTTTATTGGAATTAAAGAAATAGTGAGGAAAAGATTGGGTGTTTAGCTCTTTGACTAATTTAGGAGTTTTATTACAGAATGCTATTACCTCTAGATTGGATTCTGAAATTTATTAGACGCAATTTCCATGAAAATTTGTTAATTTAGATTTTGCAATTTTCCATGAAAATTTGTTGAGAAAAGGGTTTGCTTTTCCAGCTGTGTGTGTATTGGGGTTGAAGGAGGAAGAAGCTACCAAAAATCGAGCCCAAATGAAAGCTCAAACCAAGCCCAAAATCATCGGTTTTCAGTTCTCTTCGGTTTGGTTTTTGTTTCTGTTTCGGTTTCCTTGACCCATAACCGAATCGACTTCAATTCTAATTCTATCCAAACCGAAACCAAACTGATACCACCCCTAGCAGTGAAGAGTTATTGTAAGAATCGATTGACACCCAAGAGCTCAATCAATTGTAACCGAAAGGTTTATGAGAAATTTACAAGGATGAACCTTCAAGGGTGGTCATAGACAAGATTAGTCGAATCGCGTTAACAAACTTTTTGTACTCTGTCATTTCTCTCTTTTCGTTGTTGATTTGCTTACATATTAATTATCATCTATTTGATTAATAAAGAAAATAGATTATTTGAGTTTGCAAAAAAATAGAACTTTACTAGCACGAAAATCTTTAGAAAATGATTGTATGCTCTCATTAAACTTCAAAATGGTGCAAGTATTCCTAAATTGGCTTTGAGTACGACGATAACGATCAAGTTTATTAACTTGGCTTAAATGTTAAGCCAATGAGCATATAGCACTACACGTTATCAGATATGGCTCTAAATCATCTTCAAAATTCAAATGCCTCCTTGACTAAACCGGGAAAATAAACTTGATACAGCAAGATTACACGTTACGTCATCCTTACACTTCTATTATAATCCATGGTAATAAAGTGGCTTTGACTAAAATGACATTAGTTGAGAAACCATGGGCGCAATCGTAACTTCCACATCGAAGTTCGCACGAGGGAGATACGTGTCACAAATAAACGGCCAAAACATTCTTTTATAATGGCAAATCTGTAACTGAAAATATTTCAATTAAAAAAAAAGCATTAAATGAAAAGAAAAAACGTGTCACATTTTATAGAAGTAGATATATACGCAGATACCCAAAGGTAGGCACGGGTGATTCAGTCTGGTTTCACTCCAAAATCAAAATCAGAACCGAAATGGCCCGCGATTCTTTGGCATCAACTCGTATTTTACAGTTCGGTTCCAGTGCAGTCCCAAATAATTGAAAAACTGAAAAATTTGGTTTAAAAAAATGGCAAACCAAAATAATAAATTCATCACATCCCTTTATTCACTTTTAACCAAATAGAATAAAAAATGCATCCATTAAGAATTAGACTGAACTAAATATATTTCTTATGATATTCTAAAAATCATAATATAATATCAAAATACTTTAAAAATCAATTTATCAAAAAATTCTAAACATCATAGTATCAAAATATTGTTGCAATCAATTCCAAAACATCAATTCGAAACCACAATGCCAAACCATCCATTCCAAACCATGTGTCGATTCATCATCTTCTTGAAATCTTTCATTCATAGCGCAATATGTCAAACTAAAATATTGAAGACATTAATCACTAAAGATAAAACATGTGTAATAACTAATAATTACGAAAAAAATAGAATTAGTAGCTATAATATCCAAAGTTTCATCATTAGTCATGATAGAACTATCTAGGTCATAAATTTGTTGAGAAATGAAAAGACTGAATGATTTAAGCCAATTTTACGTGCATATAAGAGCTTTAATAGTTTGAAGCAATAGAGAATTATGAAACGCATGAAAAACACGACCACCACACCTAAAAGCAGATTCAGACACGATAATAGAAATTGGAATGATCAATATATCTCTCGCTATTACACTAAAAACTTGATACTTATTTACATTTTTATTCCACCAAGTTACTGTGTCTACACTGTCTGAAAAAATTCACTAATTTCTCAGACAAATATTAATATATCTCTATTGTAATACTGTCATTATTTACCTTAAATATTATCAGGCTTGTAAACATAGAGTAAACTGTACTGGAACGCGCTTGTCCCTAAGTACTCTTTGGATTTGGTGGCCTTTGCAGACTATCAATGCCACTAGAAGTTTGATCTTCATTAATTGAATCACTTTTATACTATAAATGCAAATTTTCTATTATATCATCTATTTACTTTGAGTAATCTGCAACTCTTTCACTACCAATAATATGTTTAGATGGTACTTTAAAAATTTTGTTTCACAACTTGAATCAAGAACAATAGTCACATATAAGAGCATGACCATTTTTTTCAATGTGATATTATCATCGTTAGCATATGCATCAATAAAATCTGCAAATTACAAACTTTACTTACATACATAGTCGATATAATATGCAGAGAAACATAAATATTAAGAGTCATAATATGAAACGTCTCTAAAAATTTTATATATTCTTAAATGCATGATCAATCTTCAGTTGTAAGTGTACCTTCCCCTCTCATTTCAAACAAGAAAGAACTATCATTTTCTACTAAGCTTTCAAACATTTTCTAAAAAATTTTCTAAAAATTTTAAAAATTTTAAAAATTTTAAGAACTATCATTTTCTAAAAATTTTTCATACTTATTAGCTCTTACAAACATCAAATATATAGAGTTCCATCAAGTAAGAACGTTGAGAGACAAATTACTTTTACAAGTAGTTGTAACAATTCAAGCCTTGTGTTGATATTGTAAAAATCTTGCCAAGAAGAAAGGACAGACTTAACAACTCTTTGTACTCACGCTATGAATTGTGATGTTCCTTTACACTATCAAAAACTATCAAATTTAAAACATTTGCAAAGCGTCTCACATGCATGTGATTGCTGTTTAAAATCATCACTTCTAGTTTTTCACAATCTTGGTCAAAAACGAAATAACAACGACATTAGAAGATGCACAGGCATAACATTTTCAATCTCTCATTTAAGTAAATATTTCTCCACTTCTTTATCAATAGATTCACATTTATGGTATAGAATCAAACAAAAATTCGAAATCTTCTTTTGAGCTTTTCAATTTTCATCAATATAATGACATGTCAATACCATATAATTAAAATTTGGAATAGAGATCTTTGTGTCTATCAGGACCCGATTCCTTCACCAGAACTGGACCGCGACTAGCTCTACAAGATTCTCGAGGTGGGAAGCGGAGTCCTCCGAACTCACTTGCATAGATCCGTTTGAATTTAATCTATTGCATTATTTAACCTGAAATCTCAAACTAAGATATTTTATATATTCCAAACAATATATATATTTCAAACATATATACATTATACATTTCAACATTTAAATAATTATCTGTCAGAGCATTCACATTATGCAGAAGCTATTACAGAGTTATAGGTCATCACACGTGACCGTTAAAAAAGAGTTTATACAATCATTGAAACTAACTAAACCCGATCCCAACTCAAAAAGAATACCACCTACCTCGATGGTTCGCTTATGTCTCGTTATCCACCTTATATTGCGTTTGCTTTACCCTCTCGGTGAACGTTTTTGTTATCTAAAAAAATATACAATATCCACATAATGAGCTTTACGCCCAGCAAATAAGTCTAGCAGTTAAATAGCTAACTCAGACTCTATCCACACTAACTAGGACAATTCTCCATCCTCCATTTAACAGTAATTATTTTGAAATCTAAATTTTAATACAATTATGCTTTGAAATTCATGCCATTTTTATAAAATGTATGCAAGTTTGTATTCAACCTTTTAAAAATCTATCAACCACTGTTCAAACTATTTTCAACAATTAAATCAATACAAAGAAAATATAAACAAGTTTGCACGATTTAAAACCTTCTTTTTTATCAAATTTCCAAAAGCAGCTTTTAACATTCAATTGTAAATTTCAAGATGCAATTCACTCTAAACCGATCATTTATGACCATCACACACCCCTACAAATTCCTAGGCTTTCTCCAACCTTCCTCTCGAAGTTTAGGGACTTTCAACCCAATTAGGACATATAGTTAATCTTCTACTTAGTTTCATAGTCATAATCATCGCACATGAAGAGGCAAGTCCAGTCCATTGGGTTCTTGTGTTATCAAGAGTTCCAACTTCCTCCTTCCTAAAATGTATGCTTTAAAACATTTATAAAGTTAATGCTATGCACGTTTAAAATAACGCAACTCACCCATACAATTAATATTAAAAACCTATATGTTCAATTCAACGTAAACCTCGATTTCAAAATTTTACGTTTTAATATTTCAATAAAATCGGAAATAAACAATTTTCACAATTCATTATCCAATTTGCATAAAATGATATTAATTAATTACTTCAATCTATCCAATATCAACAAATCATAATAATTTCTAAACCTATGTAGAACCAAGCCAGAAATTTAAATTATCTCCACCTAATAATGCAATAAAGCATAAACTAATTATTCTAAACAACAGATTTAGTTACCTTATGTCCTTAGCACAATTTATAGCAACTTGATCATTATTCTTTGTGATTTGATAAGCCTATAGCACAATGAATTCCATCATTAGCATCACACTCATTAGATTATATATATATATATATATATATATATATATATATATATATATATAGCCTCCAATTTAAGAAATTTCAATCCAAAGGTTTCATAAGATAATGTATATGCACACCTAAACTCAACTTAAGCACCCTATCATATTGGTTTCGAATATAACATAACCAATTAAATCCTTTCATAGATCAAATTCGAAATTGACTCAATATGTTGTACTAACTTCAAAAATTCATAACTCTTGATATACTTATCCAAATGCTTCAATTCCAAAGCCTATAGTTCACTCAAGATGTCCACTCTAACGTATCAAAACTATTTAACAATTGGAAACCATTAGTTTGGGCTAACTATACAGAAACCGGGATTGACCCTATTTTTCACAGTTTTTTGAATCCATTTACCATATATGCTCAAACATTCATAAAGTAACAATTACTTCCATTTATAATCTAAATTTTAGGCTTACAACAAGATTGAGCATCATATAAGCGGAAGAGTTGACAACAAACCCAATTTTCGTGCACTAAATACAATCAACTCTTCATATCATCAACAATACTCAACCAAAATAACAACTCTTTCACCTTGAGACTATAAACTTCATAAACCCATAAAGAAACTAAATCTTACCTTCAATTCTTAAGAAATTTGAGAGAAAGAGGGAGGAAAATCGTGGGTTTCTATGGATTCCAAAAATAAAGATTAATTTCACTTAAGAGATGTTTTACTTGGATAAAGATAACAAAGGTGAGGTGTTAACTTTTGAGTGGGGGACTTCTCACCAAACCTTATCCCTAATCCTCATCTCTCTCCTCTAATTAAATAAAAATTTCCTTCCATTTTTGCCCCAACCACATAATCCTCATAAAACCTCTCCAAATTATAAATGAATCACATTCACTTTAAGCCTCAACACTAATTGCCCCATTTAACCTCACAAGTTTGACTTTTCAACTATGCCACATATGCCATGTTTATTCCTACAATTTCAATTTTTCAACTTTTGTGGGGTCCACCTAAATATTTATACATCTTACCTTATGATTCTTTCAAATTTCTTGTTTCTTATTTACCGAGCTACATTTTAATATAATCCAATATCATCTTTTACCACTTATATTTATATATAATTCATATATATAAATATCCACAAATACATCATTGATAAAAAAATGAAATAAAAATTTGAACCATTACATTCTAAAGTTACAGTTTTCCTTCGATGGCTTCAGATTCTTTGGGATGTTCTACTCCTTCAAATTTCGGTGATAGCAATTCCATTACAAAGGTCAGAGTTGTTACCAGGGTTCGCCCTTTTCTCCCACATGAAATTTCTGCCAAAAATGGCAAACCCATTTCTTGTATCTCTATTGTTGACAAAGATGGGAAAGACGTTACAGTTCATCTGAAAGATCAAGAAACCAGGTGACTGATTTTGCTTTTTCTCCCTTTAATTTTCTGCTAGAAAGCATTTTTGGATAGTGTTGACCTAGCGCTGTATTTTCGTTTTTTGGTTCAAGCCGAAATGAGTGCTATCAATTGGACGACTACTTTGGGCAAGATGAAAGCAATGTGACTCGGATTTTCAAAAAGGAAGTAAACCCTTTGATTGGTGGTATTTTTCATGGCTACAACGCAACCGTATTTGCTTATGGCACTACTGGAAGTGGAAAAACATATACAATGCAGGTTTTGCCAAAAATAAGTAGATGGAATTTTCATTTAGTCTTTAAATGTTCTGTTCTTGTTTTATTTTTAAATTTATACTGGAAAACAGAGATGTAAGCTTCTGTTACAAGAATATCAGTTCATCCTTCTACTTTTTCTAATAGATGATCATATAGCTGATGATGATACAGGGTACCATGGAGAAAGCCGGCCTCATGCCTCTAGCTATGTCAAAATTTCTGTCAATGTTTACGGGGACAAAAAGTGTGGAAGAGATTTCATACTATGAGGTGTACTTAGAAAGATGTTATGATCTTCTAGAACTCAAGGCCAAAGAAATTTCGATTTAGGATGACAAAGATGGGCAAATTCATTTAAGGGGACTATCTCAAGTCCCCGTTAAGACCATGTCAGAATTTCATGAGGTATTTTCGCGAGGAGTTGGGAGAAGGAAAACTGCACACACGGGTCTTAATGATGTTTCAAGCAGAAGCCATGCAGTGCTTGTGATTATTGTTTCCACTCCTCGTTCTGATGGATCTGGAGGCTTTATCAGTGGAAAACTCAACCTCATAGATTTGGCTGGTAAAACTTCCATACTCATCGAGGATCTTCTGATTTGAAATCGAGTTTCCTACTCAGCTTTTGAAGTTTTATATTAGCTTTGATTTGGTCAGGAAACGAAGATAATAGAAGGATCTGCAATGAAGGGATTCGACTTCAAGAGAGTGGGAAGATCAACCTAGTCTTTATTTGCTTTGTCAAATGTGATATATGCATTGAATAGAAACCTACCTCGAGTGCCATATCGAGAAAGCAAACTTACGCATATATTGCAGGACTCTCTAGGCTGGACAAGCCATTCTTTGATGATTGCTTGCTTGGTAGAGAATTATGTTTTTCTCCTTATATCAACTCAAAATTTAGTGTATGTTTCTTAAGGAATTTTATTAGATATGTATTCCTTTGGCCGTAGAATCCAGGAGAGTACCATGAATCTGTTCATACAATCAGCTTGGCAGCTCGATCCCGCCACATCACCAACAATATTTGTTCAGGCGTTGGAAAAGAGACACCACCAAAAGGGAGTGTCGACATGGAAGCTAAACTCCATGCTTGGCTTGAATCGAAAGGCAAGACGAAGAGTGTACAAAGAACGGCAACTTTTGGTTCTACATTCTTGGTTAAAACTCCTAGCTCTATTAGAAAACTCAATACCTGTCTTTGCAGTTCAGCAAAAACTAACAAGACTATAACCCAAAAGAAAGGTTTGTTGTATCTTACTATGATTTGGTTACATAATAAGCTATTGAGACATAGTTTCTTCTCAGGTTTTTCTCATATCAACATACGTCTTTATACACAAGATTATATCTTTGAGTTTTAGACACTTACTGCATGATGAAGCCCCATAGAAATTTATTTCTTGCTTGGAGGTATAAAATTACTGATAATTATCACGTAACAAGATTGATTCATGTAAAAAAACTGTCTTTTTATTGAAACTCTGTTGATTGTAGGAAGACGGAACGAATGAGAATGTCAAAGAAGACACAAATGGAGTTACTGGTAAGACCTTGCTGGACTCCAAACCAAAATGCACTGGTATTTTCACATGTTTTATTTGTTCATGTTATCTTTAGAAACACTTCTTTACTTACATAATGTGAATTTTTCTATTAGGTGAGTACTTTGACAATGAGCCAGAGGGAATATTTAGAACGCATAAGAGCATATTGGCTTCGGCTTCTTCCAACTGGTCTTCGCTAGTAAGCAAGAGCAAACATGAGTTGCAGGGTTCTAGAAAATCTCTTTCCCACATTAACGTCAATGGAAATCATAAATCAACGGAGTCGGATTTCTCGTCTGCGAATATACTATTTTCGGAGAAATTTGAGCTAGAGACTTCTACAACTTCTTTCCTTTTGAACTATGCGAACAACAAGTCGAATACTATAGACACCCTACTGGATAAGTTTAGTGCAATGAGTTTGAGTTTAAAGGTATATTTCTAAAGTCATCTAAGACCTTATTCACTTGTTGGTTTTTGCTTTTTGTTAATATTTTAGATCCATATATGTGGACAGATCTGTTTTACACAAGAATATATTGATTTGCTGAATTCAGCCAGCAGGTTAGTTTATCTTGTCTTCGTCTTCTACTTATTTATTTCAATTGTTCATTGGAAACGATAGTACTAACCAATTTTGGTTGGTTTACTTGATTGTAGAGAGGAACTACTTGAGTTAAAGGTAAATGGCTCAGAGTACAATAAGGATAACTAAACTTGGATAAATTGTCCTTCTTCATTTTTCATTTACTATTCTGAGATTTGGCTTGTTGAATTCCAAGGAATTGGAATAAAAATGGCAGAGTATATAGTTGAGCTGAGAGAAAGAAGCCCATTAAAATTGGTGAGACAATCTTTAAATGTTTGGATCTATGTTTGAAGTCAGATCTAAATAAACTTTTTTTTGGTTGTTGCAGCTGAAGGACTTGGAGAAGATTGGACTCTCCTCAAAGCAAGTAATTTTAGGCTATAAATACATATTTTACAAGTTTCTCTAAAAGACAAATCAAATACATTGTCAAACTGCTTTGATTCTGGTTGCAGATTCATAACTTGTTCAGCAAAGGTGCCAAAGGAATGTTTGACAGAACAACTGTTTAGTCTTCCAAGTTGCTGTCTTACTTTGTTTTATGTTGTTTTGACGTGTAGGAGATTTGTTTCCATCGTTTAGACACAATACAAAAAACTGAACATATAGCACTACATGTTATCAGATATGGCTCTAGACCATCTTCAAAAATCAATTGCCTCCCTGAGTAAACCAGGAAAATAAACTCCATACAGCAAGAGTACACGTTACGTCATCCTTACACATCTATTATAATCCATCGTAATAAAGTGGCTTTGACTAAAATGACATTAAGTTGAGAAACCATGGGCGCTATTGTAACTTCCCCCACAAAGTTCACAAAAAAATGCATCCATTAAGAATTAGACTGAACTAAATATATTTCTTATGATATTCTAAAAATCATAATATAATATCAAAATACTTTAAAAATCAATTTATCAAAAAAATTCTAAACATCATAGTATCAAAATATTGTTCCAATCAATTCCAAAACATCAATTTGAAACCATACTCCCAAACCATCAATTCCAATCCATGTGTCCATTCATCATCTTCTTGAAATCTTTCATTCATAGCGCAATATGCAAAATTAAAATATTGAACACATTAATCACTAAAGATAAAACATGTGTAATAAATAAAAATTACGAAAAAAATAGAATTAGTAGCTATAATATCCAAAGTTTCATCAATAGTTATGATAGAACTATCTAGGTCATAAATTTGTTGAGAAATGAAAAGACTGAATGATTTGAGCCAACTTTACATGCATATAAGAGCTTTAATAGTTTGAAGCAATAGAGAATTATGAAATGCATGAAGAACACGACCACCACACCTAAAAGCAAATTCAGACACGATCATAGAAATTGGAATGATCAATATATCTCTCGCTATTACACTAAAAAGTTGATACTTATTTACATTTCTCTTCCACCAAGTTACTGTGTCTACATTGTCTGAAAAATTCTCTAATTTATCAGACAAATATTAATCTATCTCTGATGTAATATTTTCATTATTTACCTCAAATATTATCAGACTATACTGTACTGGAACGCGCTTGTCCTTAAGTACTCTTTGGATTTGGTGGCCTTTGTAGACTATCAATGCCTCTAGAAGTTTGATCTTCATTAATTGTATAACTTTTATACTATAAATACAAATTTTCGATTATATCATCTATTTTCTTTGAGTAATCTGCAGCTCTCACTACCAATAATATGTTTAGACAGATCTTTAAAAATTTTGTTTCGCAACTTGAATCAAGAACAACAGTCACATATAAGAGCATGACTATTTTTCTCAATGTGATATTATCATCGTTAGCATATGCATCAATAAAATTTGCAAATGACAAATTTTACCTACATACATAGTCGATGTAATATGCAAAGAAACATAAATTTTAAGAGTCATAATATGAAACGTCTCTAAAAATTTTATATATTCTCAAATGTCTGACCAATCTTCAATTGTGGGTGCACCTTCCCCTCTCATTTCAAGCAAGAAAGAACTATCATTTTTTACTAAGCTTTCAAACATTTCTCATACTTTTTAGCTCTTACTAACATCAAATATATATCAAGTAGGAACGTTGAGAAACAAATTACTTTTGCAAGTAGTTGTAACAATTCAAGCCTTGTATTGATATTGTTAAAATCTTGCCAAGAAGAAAGGACAGACTTAACAATTTTTTGTACTCACGCTATGAATTGTGATTTTCCTTTAAACTATTAGAAACTATCAAATTTAAAACATTTGTAAAGCGTCTCACGTGCATGTGATTGCTGTTTAAAATCATCACTTCTAGTTTTTCACAATCTTGGTCAAAAACGAAATAACAACGACATTAGAAGATGCACAGTCGTAACATTTTCAATCTCTCATTTAAGTAAATATTTTCCACTTCTTTACCAATAGATTCACATTTATGGTTTAGAATCAAACAAAAATTTAAAATTTTCTTTTCCACTTTTCAATTTTCATCAATATAATGACATGTTACCACCATATAATTAAATTTTGGAATAGAGGTCTTTGTGTATGGCAGGATCCGATTCCTTCCCCAGAACCAGACCCCGACAGGCTATACAGGATTCTCGAGGTGGGAAGCAGAGTCTGCCAAACTCACTTGCATGGATCCATTTGAATTTAATCTATTGCATTCTTTAACCTGATATCTCAAATTAAGATATTTCATATATTCCAAACAATATAAATATTCCAAACATATATACATTATACATTTCAATATTTACATCATTATCTGTCAGAGTATTCACATTATGTAAAAGCTATTACAAAGTTATAGGTCACCACACGTGACCATTCAAAAAAAAGTTTATACAATTACTAAAACTAACTAAACCTGATCCCAACTCAAAAAGAATACTAGCTAACTCAATGGTTCGCTTATACCTCTTTATCAACCTTATATTGTCTTTGCTTTATCCTCTCGGTGAACGTTTTTGTTATCTAAAAAAATATACAATATCCACATAATGAGCTTTATGCCCAGCAAATAAGTCTAGCAGTTAGAATAGCTAACTCAGACTCTATCCACACTAACTAGGACAATTCTCCATCCTCCATCTAACAGTAATTATTTCTAAATTTTAATACAATTATGCTTTGAAATCCATGCAATTTTTATAAAATGTATGCAAGTTTGTATTCAACCTTTTAAAAATCTATCAACCACTGTTCAAACTATTTTCAACAATTAAATCAATCCAAAGCAAATATAAACATGTTTGCACGATTTAAAACCTTTTTTTTATCAAATTTCCAAAAGCAGCTTTTAACATTCAATTGTAAATGTCAAGATGTAATTCACTCTAAACCGATCATATATGACCATCACACACCCCTACAAGTTCCCGGGTTTTCTCCAGTAGAGCTGTACAATCCCTTTTGCATTGCTTCCTTTCGAGAGTTGGGAACTTTCAACACAATGAGGACATATAGTTAATCTCCTACTTAGTTTCATAGTCATAATCATCGCACACGAAGAGGCAAGTCCAGTCCATTGGATTTTTGTGTTACCAAGACTTCCAACTTTCTCCTTCTTAAAATGAATGGTTTAAAACATTTATAAAGTTAATGCTATACACGTTTAAAATAATGCAACTCACCCATGCAATTGATATTTAAAACTAATATGTTCAATTCAACGTAAACCTAGTTTTCAAAATTTTACGTTTTAATATTTAATAAAATAAAAAATAAACAATTTTCACAATTCATTATCCAATTTGCATAAAATGATATTAATTAATTACTTCAATCCATCTAATCTCAACCAATCATAATAATTTATAAACTTATCTACATTCAAGGCAAAAATTTAAATTATCTCCACCAAATAATGCAATAAAGCATAAACTAACTATTCTAAACGATCGATTTAGTTACCTTATGTCCTTAGCACAATTTATAGCAACTTGATCATTATTCTTTGTGATTTGATAAGTCTATAGCACAATGAATTCCATCATTAGCATCATACTCATTAGATTATATATATATGTATATAGCCTCCAATTTGAGAAATTTCAATCCAAAGGTTTCACAAGATAATGTTATATGCACACCTAAACTCAACTTAAGCATCCTATCATATTGGTTTCGAACGTAACATAACCAATTAAACCCTTCCATAGATCAAATTCAGAATTGACTTTTTTTTTTTTTTTTTTTTTTTTTTTTTTTTTTTTTTTTTTTTTTTTTTTTTTTTTTTTTTTTTTTTTTTTTTTTTTTTTTTTTTTTTTTTTTTTTTTTTTTTTTTTTTTTTTTTTTTTTTTTTTTTTTTTTTTTTTTTTTTTTTTTTTTTTTTTTTTTTTTTTTTTTTTTTTTTTTTTTTTTTTTTTTTTTTTTTTTTTTTTTTTTTTTTTTTTTTTTTTTTTTTTTTTTTTTTTTTTTTTTTTTTTTTTTTTTTTTTTTTTTTTTTTTTTTTTTTTTTTTTTTTTTTTTTTTTTTTTTTTTTTTTTTTTTTTTTTTTTTTTTTTTTTTTTTTTTTTTTTTTTTTTTTTTTTTTTTTTTTTTTTTTTTTTTTTTTTTTTTTTTTTTTTTTTTTTTTTTTTTTTTTTTTTTTTTTTTTTTTTTTTTTTTTTTTTTTTTTTTTTTTTTTTTTTTTTTTTTTTTTTTTTTTTTTTTTTTTTTTTTTTTTTTTTTTTTTTTTCCAATATCATCTTTTACCACTTATATTTATATGTCATTCATATATATAAATATCCACAAATACATCATTGATAAAAAAATGTAATAAAAATTTGAACCATTACATTCTTCCCCCATTAATAAAATTTCGTCATGAAATTTATCTTTAACTTAATTTTAAAAAAGTTGGGGGTATTTTTCTCTAATTTCACTTTCTAGCTCCCATGTAGCTTCTTCGACTCTTCTTTTCTTCTATAAGACTTTGACAAATGGAATCACTTTATTCCGTAACACTTTATCATGTGAATCCAGAAGAGCAACCGGTTTTTTCACTACTACCATATCTGATTGAAGTTCCAATTCAGTCTAATCTAACACATGCGAAGGATCTGGATCATATTTTCGCAACATTGAAATATGAAAAACATCATGGATTCCCACCAATTGAGGAGGTATTGCGATTTTATAAGCCACCGGACCTACCCTTTGCAATATTTGAAACTCTGATGTGATTTTACCTTGATAAACACATGATCACCCTCATCAAATTCAAGTTGTCTTCTCTGTCTATCAGCTATAACTCTTCTTACAACTCTGAGCGTTTTCAATCGTTGATCTTTTTGTTGGTTTCTTTTACCAAGTCATGTCCCAATAATATTTGATCACCTATCTGGGTCCAGCACAACGGAGATCTGCAAGGCCTCCCATATAATGATTCAAATGGTGTCATACCGATACTTGCTTGGTAGCTATTGTTGTAAGTAAATTCCACCATATGTATATAATCTTCCCAACTCCCTTGAAAATCCATAACACATGCTCGTAATATATCCTCTAAAGTTTGGATTGTCCTCTCAGATTGGCCATCAGTTTGTGGGTTATAAGCTGTACTGAGATCTAACATTGTATTCATAGCCTTTTATAAACCTTGCTAGAATCTCGAGGTGAATCTTGGATCTCGATCTGAAACTATAGAAATAGGCACACCATGTAATCTGACAATTTCTTTTATGTATAATTTACTGATCTGATCAATCAAATGAGTACTATGCATGGGTATAAAGTGACTCGATTTGGTAAGTCGATCCACTATTACCCAAACAGTATCATTTCCTTTTGACGATTTTGGTAATCCCATCACAAAATCCATCGTAATAAATTCTCATTTCCATTCTGCTACCGGTAATGGAACGAGCAATCCTGTTGGTTTCTTATGCTCTGCTTTAATTTTTTGACAGATCATGCATTTGAAAACAAATCTGGCGATTTCAGTTTTCATTTTTTTTCACCAATATTATTTTTTCATATTTTGGTACATCTTGTTGTTTCCAGGGTGAATGGCAAATTTTGAGCAATGATGTTCTTTCAAGATCTCTTCCTTCAATTCCTGATCATTTGGAATCCCTAAACGACCTTGATATCTTACACCTGAGTTGATATGACTGGAAAAATTTTCAACTTCATTTGCTTCAATCTTTGTTTTCAATTCGGCTATTTCAGTAATATTATCTTGTGCCTCCATAATTCTTTGCACCAAGTTGGGTCTTACATTGACATTTTGAAGGTATACCCGTTCATTGCCTCCTTTCAACTGCAAATTAAATTGATCAACCTTAGCCCACATTTCATATTCTTTAATGCCAATACTAGCTGCCATCATTCTTGATTTTCTGCTCAAAGTATCTACAACCACATTAGCTTTTCCTAGATGGTACTGGAGTGTATAGTCATAATCCTGCAAGAATTTCATCCAACGTCTTTGCCTCTGATTCAGTTCTTTCTAAGTAAATAAGTATTTTAGACTTTTATGATCCCAAAATACTTCAAATGTCTCTCCATACAAATAATACCTCTAATGCTTTAAAGCAAAAACTACTGCAACAAGCTCCAGATCGTGAACCAGATAATTTCTTTCATGCGGTTTCAATTGTCTCGAAGCATAGACAACTACTTTATCATTATGCATCAAAACGCATCCCAAACCATTCAATTATGCATCACAATAAACCACATAACAATTTTCTCTTTCTGAAATTATCAGAATCGGTGGAGACACTAGCTTTCTCTTTAGCAATTGAAAAGCTACTTTGCATTTGTCGTCTCATTCATACTTTACACATTTCTTGGTTAATCGATTCAATGACATCGAAACTTTGGAGAAGGCTTCCACAAATCTTCTATAATATCCGGCCAATCCCGAAAAAACTTTTTATCTCAGAAACTCACTTAGGTTGTTCCCAATTTTACACTGCTTCGGTCTTTGAAGGATCAACGGCAATACCCTTCTTTGAAATCACATGGCCCAAAAATTTAACTTCTTTTAGCCATAATTCACATTTACTCAACTTGGCATACAACTGGTGTTGTCTCAACAAGCTCAAAACACAATGCAGATGTTTCTCATGATCTTGTCTCGAAGAGGAATACACCAAGATATCATCTATGAACACAATCACAAAGCTGTGCAAACACTCTGTTTATCAAATCCATAAACGCTATTGGTGCATTCGTCTAACAGAACGGCATTACCAAATACTCGTAATGACCATAGCGAATTCTGAAAGTTTTCTGAATATCTTCTTCCTGAATTCTTAGTTGATGGTATCTGGATCAAGTTAATCTCCGAGAAGTAGCATGAGCCTCTCAACTGATCGAACAGATCATCAATCTGAGGAAGTGGTATTTGTTCTTCATTGTCACTCCATTCAATTTTCGATAGCCAATGTACATCCTCAATGTGATATCTTTCTTTTTGACGAAAAATGCTGGAGTACCCCATGGAGATGTGCTAGCCCTTATAAATCCTTTCTCCATTAGTTCCTCCAATTACACTTTCAGTTTTTTTAATTCTACTGGTGCCATACGATGATGAGGAATTGAAACTGAATTTGTTCCCGAATACACTTCAATTGAAAATTCTATCTCTCTTCTTGGAGACAATCCGGATAGTTCTTATGGAAAAACATCCATATACTCACTCACAACTTCAATATAGTTAAGCATGTTATTACCATCTGGCTCTAACAAAATGTTAGCTATCCATCCATTGAACTCAAATGAAGTTCGAGGGAAGTGGTACCTGATTGAATTTCTATTACCATAAAATGATATTGTTTCTCCTTGGGAAAGACATACCATTATTTAATTTCGCTAACAATCCATAATTGTTTTGTATTTGGATAGTCAATCCATCCCCAAGATAACATCAAACCATTCAAGTTCCGTTACGATAAGATCAGCCACTATCTCATAGTCTTTAATCTGCACAACACAGGATTTACACATTTTATTCCCATTTGTCTTTACTTGCCACCAGCTTTTGTTCAATAAGCATGGCCCTCTCGACCATATTTGGATAAAACTCGATCTTCAAAGCCACCAGTATATTGGAAATGCCCGACCTAAGGCCCTGTTCAAAACGTTGGGCCTTAGCAGCTTCATCTGGAATAAACTGGCCTCCATATTTGACCAACTCCTCAAACTTTGTCTGGTAGTTTAGAACACTCGTGTCTTTCTGAACCAGCTCTAGGAATTCCTTGGTTTTTGCTTGCTGAACATATTTGGGGAAGAATCTCTCCAAGAAGACATTCTCAAATTGATCCCATTCACATTGATCTCCCAAGGATGCCTTAATCTGATCCCACCATTTGTCAGCTTTATCGTCAAGTTTGATTCACAGAGAAGTTAACTTTGAACTCTTCTGGTACTCCCACTATTTCAAACTTCTTTTTCAATTGACTCAGCCACTCTTCAGCTATGGTTAGATTGCTTTCTCCCATGAATACCGGAGGTTTGGCCTTTCGAAACATCTCCAATGATTTTATCTCCATTAAGTCAGCACTTTCAACTCTTTCATTGCTCAGTTGAGCAATATTCCTATTCACCATATCAGCTATAGCTGTAATAGCCCTTCGCATTTCAACTATATCATCAGCTTGTGTATCGATTCTACTAGTGGAGTCTTTTCTCTCCATCTACAATAAATCATATATTATCAGAAAAACGTTCACTACCAAGGCAATATTATAGACATTCTAAACATAGTTACTAACCAATTAGAACTATTATGTATAACTCTGATACCAAATCTGTCATGACCCGATTCATTCCCTAGAACCAGATCCCGACGGGCTCTATGGGATTCCCGAGGTGGTAAACGGAGTCCTCCGAACTCACTTGCATGGATCCGTTTGAATTTAATGTATTCCATTTTTTAACCTGGTATCTCAAGTTAAGATATTTCATATATTCCAAACAATATAAATATTCCAAACATATATACATTATATATTTCAATATTTACATCATTATCTGTCAGAGTATTCACATTATGCGGAAGCTATTACAGAGTTATAGGTCACCACACGTGACCGTTCAAAAAGAGTTTATACAATTACTAAAACTAACTAAACCCGGTCCCAACTCAAAAAGAATACCATCTACCTCGATGGTTTGTCTATGCCTCTTTATCAAACCTTATATTGTCTTTGCTTTACCCTCTCGGTGAACTTTTTCGTTATCTGAAAAATATACAATATCCACATAATGAGCTTTACGCCCAGCAAATAAAGCAGTTAAAATAGCTAACTCAGACTCTATCTACACTAACTATGACCATTCTCCATCTTCCATCTAACAGTGATTATTTTGAAATCCAAATTTTAATACAATTATGCTTTGAAATTCATATCATTTTTATAAAATGTATGCAAGTTCATATTCAACCTTTTGAAAATCTATCAGGCACTATTCAAACTATTTGCAACAATTAAATCAATCAAATACAAATATAAACAAGTTTGCGCAATTTAAAACCTTTTTTTTTAATCAAATTTCTAAAAACAGCTTTTAACATTCAATTGTAAATATCAAAATGCAATTCACTCTAAACCGATCATATATGACTATCACATACCCCTACAAGTTTCGGGCTTTCTCTGGTAGAGTTGTAGAACCCCTCTTGCATTGTTTTCTCTCGAGGTTTAGGGACTTTTAACCCAAGGTGGACATATAGTTAATCTCCTATTAAGTTTCATAGTCATAATCATCGCACAAGAAGAGACAAGTCCAGTCCATTGGATTCCTGTGTTACCAAAATTTCCAACTTTCTCCTTCCTAAAATGCATGTTTTAAAACATTTATAAAGTCAATGCTATACACGTTTAAAATAACGCATCTCACTCATGCAATTGATATTTAAAACCAATATGTTCAATTCAACGTAAACCTTATTTTCAAAATTTTACGTTTTAATATTTCAATAAAATCAGAAGATGTCTTCAGTAAAAGCCATCGGAAGATGTTTTCAGTTAAAGCCATCGGATGATGCCTTCAGTAAAGTCATCGGATGATGTCTTCAGTAAAAGTCATCGGATGATATCTTCAGTAAAGTCATCGAATGATGTCTTCAGTGGAAGCCATCGGAAGATATAAGTAGAAAATTTGTCATTTTGTAACCGGACGATGTCGAGTATTTTATCCATCGGATGATGTAGGTAAAAGTCTTTTTGTCGTTTTGTAATCGGTGGATGTCGTGTATTAAACCTACCGGATGATGTAGTAGAAGTTTTGTCGTTTAGTGATCGGTATATGTAGCTTGTTCTATCGGAAGACGTGAGTAAAAGATTTGTCGTCTTGTGGTCGGCATAGGCTGGATGAATGAATCATCCGGCTGATGTCATCGGTAGATGCGAGTAGTAAAACTTGTCATTTTGCGATCGGTTGAAGTTGGATGATTGATTCATCCGGCTGACGTCATCGGTGGAAGCCTTCGGTTTTGCTTCTGCCCTTTTCGTTGACTTTTTTCAGCGGATGATGTGTCTGACTTTTATAAACTTTAAGTGTTTCATGCTTAAGTCTTCATCATTTCTGGCTGAATTATTTCTCAATACTTTAACCGATTCTTTTAAAAAAAGTTGTTTTATAGTTTTGCTTAACTTTGTTCTGTTCAAAAGGATTTCCACTGTAAGTTTTAGTGTTTTGAGATCTTAGCAAAATGTCAAATTTTGACTTTCGACCAATTTCTTTAATTTGGTCCAAAATTTCCTAGTTATGTTCGGATTTTTGAGTAACGAACCGGGTTCTGAAAACTCGGGGCGTTACACATGATGTCCAATCTAACATGTCAAAACTATTTAATAATTGGAAACTATTAGTTTGGGGTAACTATACAAAAATCGAGACTGTCCCTTTTTTCTCACAGTTTTTTGAACCCATTTGCCATATATGCTCAAACATCCATAAATTAACAATTCCTTTCATTTATAATCTCAATTATAGGCTTACAACAAGATTGAGCATCATATAAGTGGAAGAGTTGAACAGCAAACCCAATTTTCGTGCACTAAATACAATCAACCCTTCATATCATCAACAATACTCAACCAAAATAACAACTTTTTCACCTTGACACCATAAACTTGATAAACCCATAAAGAAACTAAATCTTACCTTCAATTCTTAAGAAATTTGAGAGAAAGAGAGAGGAAAATCGTGGGTTTCTATGGATTCCAAAAATAAAGATTAATTTCACTTAAGAGGGGTTTTACTTGGGTAAAGATAACAAAGGTGAGGTGTTATCTTTTGAGTGGGGGACTTCTCACCAAACCTTATCCCTAACCTTCATCTCTCTCCTCTAATTAAATAAAAGTTTTCTTCCCTTTTTGCCTCAACCACATAATCCTCATAAAACCTCTCCAAATTATAAATGGACCACATTCATTTTAAGCATCAACGTTAATTACCTCATTTAACCTCACAAGTTTGACTTTTCAACTATGTCACATATGCCATGTTTATTCCTACAATTTTGACTTTTCAACTTTCGTGGGGCCCATCTAAATATTTATACATCTTACCTTATGATTCTTTCCAATTTCTTGTTTTTTTATTTACCGAGATACACTTTACTATAATCCAATACTATCTTTTACCACTTATATTTATATATCATTCACATATATAAATATCCACAAATACATCATTGACAAAAAAATGTAATAAAAGTTTGAACCATTACAGTGTCAGTGGTCAAAAATACACTTGTGATTTTGTCAGAAAAATACTCTTTCAACTCAAATTATTCTTTCTCAAAAAATCTTGCTATTATCTATTGCAATTGTTTTTCTAGATGGCATAGTGAACTTAGAATTGAGAAATAGACAAAAAACTCTACAACCTATTTCTTCAACTGATTTAATTGGCAACTTATCCAAAATGATCATCTTTTACAAGAAATTCTTGAACACCCTGAAAAGTATTGATTCTAATTTGTCTGTTTGTTCTCAGTTTTATTAACTAACCCTGTTTGGTTAATTTAATCTATTTTGCAAGTTGGTTTAACATAATATTGAAGGCTGCCTTCGTTAGGGTGAGCAATAATAAAAACAGAAAAGAAATTAGAGAGAGAAAAAGAGCGATTAGGGCTGCTGTGCGATCGTGACTCTCCTTCCATCTATGCATGCTCTATTTTCTGGTGGAGAAATGAAGACAGAGAATAGAGAAGAGAGGTTGTATTGCTTTGTTTCTTAGTTAAGTTGTTCTTTCTTTCTTTGTTGTGAATACTCTTGGATTCTTGGACGATTTTTGGTTAATAAGAAGAGGATAATAAGGTTGCATCTATAGATGTAGGACTTACGTGCAAAACACATCAAATTCTTGCGTTCTCTTTTATTTACTGCTTGTTTGATTTAATTCGGATTATGGAAACACAAATTGAGTGCGGTGATAACGAAAATCTGCACACCCATTATAGTAAATGTGGGCAAATTAGAACTTTTTCTCTCATTAGGTTTGAAAATCGAAGTTTTTTTGTTCCTTATCTAAATTTCTTGCAAATTCTTTACATACTTTTATATGCTTTATCACATTTGAAGTCTCAATTTTTTGACAAATGAACTGTATAAGTTTGCACACAATAATTACATGTAGTTTTATTGCTATTTAATATTCTATTATAGTCATTCGAAACTCGATACTTAAATCTTTTCATATCTTCATGCAAATTTTCATTACGAGAAAACAATTCATCCTATAACAACATAAATAGTCATAACATCGATATTGATGGACAATTTAAACTAAATAAAAATTATACCAATCCGAAGCTAGTATATCCTATAAATTTAGAACAATACTAATTTCATCTTCACGCACAATAGAGAGTACGCAAACAAGATTTCACAATTTCATTGCATATTTGATAACCTATTTACCTTAGATTTCAAAACTCTCGAACGAATTGCGAGTCGACGACAAATCTATGCAACTTGCCAAGTACGAAATAAGCTTCAAAATCACCCCAAGAAAATTCAAAAATCAAAATCTATCTTTTGTGAACTGTGAAGTTTGCACTCTGTTCTGCAGTGTGCGATGGCAAAATGAATGTGTGCGACGACAATGACTGTGACTCTGTGAGGTTAGAGCTGTCAAATGTGTGAAGTTCCCCACTCTGTTCGACCGAGTGCTAACGAAACAGTGCGGCGTCGACTTCGACCTTGGAGCTGCATTGGACAAGTAGAGAGAGTGAGCTGATGCTCGTTCATCGTTGAGGGCGGTGGAGAGAATGGAGAGTGGAGAGTTGATCGTCGATGGATATTGCAAATTTGCAGAGGCTATCCTTGGCGTCTGTTGTCTAATACTCGTTGCTTGATAGTCGATCAATACAAAAGATAGATGGACCGGCAGATAGGGTAGGGTTGCTGCAGTGGGTGGGTGTGGGACCGTGGGTCGGATGCCGAGTTTTGGGCAGGCAAATCACATTTTGGTTTGGAAAACTGGGTCTTGGGTAGGATAAATCGAAATTTACTCGGTTGACCCATGATGCAGGCGGTTTTTGACCTCCAAAACCGAAAACCAAACCGTGGCCTATATTTTTTATGGTCTCCAAACCATCGCCAATTCCTAATAGACTGGCCAAGACCGATCTGAACAGCGCAGGTCGGCCATACCCTTGGGTCTGTGTCGATTTTTTCCACCCCTATAAATGTCACGTGTACCACTTAATAGAATAATAATCTTACACATCTGTGCAATTTCTACATAGTGTTTCTCTCCTATTATTCAAAATCAAACAAAATCAGCAACCTTCTGATACATAACCCAAAAGGTGAAAGCGTTTAGGTGAATTTAGTGAGTTGGGTTAATTTCAGGAGGAGAAAAAAGGGACAAAATGGCGCAATTAGAATGTAGTTTTTGTACATGACAAAGGAGGAGGAAAGATGAAAGAAATCCTAAGAAATGTGGCTCAAATTCCAAAGGGAAAGAAAGTTATTACCGATTGCACAATGTTGGAACAAATGGTGCCCTTTGCTTCAACACTTTTAGCTGAATGGTATGCACAACAAAAATGACTTCAGGTTCGTCAATATGGCCACTTAAATCCTTTATTTCTTTAAAGAACGAGCTAAGAACAGATGTGATTCGTCTCTTACCAAGAAAGAGGACGAAATGGTGAGGAGAAACAAGTGGTCAAATAAACACCTACACGAGTGGTCGCCTAGCTTGTGCCCATTGGCTTACAAATTAGGTTATCAGTAACAAAAATAAAAAGTCCAAAGTACTCTCACAACTTATAATAAGCTCGTCTAGATTTAAAACACTTACCCGAGTGACACAAAAACATAAAAAAAACAATCAAACATACTTATCAAAGAATCAATCCACATAAGACAAAGTCTAAAGTGCTTATGATAAGAGTGAATTTGGGTTCGCTAGAAAATAAGTAGAAAGAGAGAGAAAGATAGAGTTCGAGAGAGAGAGAGAGAGTAACAGAGAGAGATTCAATATATTCTTTTCTATTCCCTTTCTACGTTGGAAATGAATGACACTTAAAAGAAACTAAAAGCAACAATTAACTTCCTACTAATCGACAATTAACTTTCCACTAATCGGTTTTCACTAATCCATAAACGATAATATAGGCTAGGAGTTAGTCTCCACTAATGCACGTATCATTCTCCGCCGCTTAAGAATCCTTGTCCACAAAGATAAATCAAGATAAGTTTCAAGGAACGTCGAAAAAAAAAAAAAAAAAAAAAAAAAAAAAAAAAAAAAAAAAAAAAAAAAAAAAAAAAAAAAAAAAAAAAAAAAAAAAAAAAAAAAAAAAAAAAAAAAAAAAAAAAAAAAAAAAAAAAAAAAAAAAAAAAAAAAAAAAAAAAAAAAAAAAAAAAAAAAAAAAAAAAAAAAAAAAAAAAAAAAAAAAAAAAAAAAAAAAAAAAAAAAAAAAAAAAAAAAAAAAAAAAAAAAAAAAAAAAAAAAAAAAAAAAAAAAAAAAAAAAAAAAAAAAAAAAAAAAAAAAAAAAAAAAAAAAAAAAAAAAAAAAAAAAAAAAAAAAAAAAAAAAAAAAAAAAAAAAAAAAAAAAAAAAAAAAAAAAAAAAAAAAAAAAAAAAAAAAAAAAAAAAAAAAAAAAAAAAAAAAAAAAAAAAAAAAAAAAAAAAAAAAAAAAAAAAAAAAAAAAAAAAAAAAAAAAAAAAAAAAAAAAAAAAAAAAAAAAAAAAAAAAAAAAAAAAAAAAAAAAATTTTGGGCATGTAAAGAAATTTCGGGTATGGCTTCGGGGTCCCCTGTTTCTCTGTCAGCCTTCATATTGTCACTGGGGCTTGAATGTGATGAATCTTCGAGCATGAATAATTGTGGTCTTTCGCAACGATGACCTGAGATAAACTTCTCGTCACAATAATAGCAGAGCCCTTTTTCTCGACGTTCGCATGCTTCTTGGTTGGTGATTCGGTGAAATGTCGTTGCTGGAGTAGTAACTTTTGCCGTCACTTGGTGGTTTGGGGAAGGGCCAAGTAGGCTAGCGGAGGGGTTGGAGACAGCCTTTGAAGTTGGCGAGACAATTGGACCCGATTTCTTTTACAACTGGTTCCGTTCCTCAATTAATTGAGCGACGCCGATCGTCTCTGCTAAGGTCCATGGTTGTTTAATTTTTACATCCAAACGAATGTCATCCCGAAGTCCGGCGATAAAATAACCAACAAGGAAAGTTTCGGGTAAGCCATCCACCTGATTGGAAAGCTTCTCAAAAGCTTCTTGGTACAAGGTGACAGTTGTGGTTTGACGCAGGCGTGATAGAGCCTCAGCTGGGTTCGGTTGGGCCAAAGCGTAGAATGACAGCCTTGGTGAACGCACTCCAAGTCAGAGGACCACGAAATTTTGTTAACCAGCGATACCATTGCAAGACAATGCCCTCTAGATGGAAGGAAGCAAGGTGGACTTGTTGAGTTGGGGGAATGCCTTGGAAATCAAAGTATTGTTCGGCTCTGTAGATCCAGCCTGTAGGGTCTTCGCCGGCGAAACCCAGGAAGGATAGCTTGAGGTGCTGGTGATGGTGGTCAGGGATGGTGGGTGAGCGACCTGTAGGATCGAGATTTGTCTAAGAGGGGGGTGAATTAGACTTTTTAAAACTTAAATTAATAATCTAGATAATTTCTCTCGTGATTTGAACTTAAAAGCTAACAGCAGACAAACAAATAAAGTAAAGAGTGAGAGAGAAATTAACACAAGAGTTTTAACGTGGTTCGGCTCAACCCAGCCTACATCCACGCTTCAAGGTTCATCCCTTGAAGATCCTTAATCTTCTCCTCGAGAATAACAGATCGGAATTTCGGGCTCCGATCAACTGCCTTTACAATTCAAGATTGAACTTCACGGGCGTCAATCCACTGTCTTATACAGAATGTTGAGTTTGTAAATGGTAAGCTCAGACTACACTCTCACAATGATTGAATCTCAAGTTAAATCGAGAGGTGTAGGAATAATACAGAGTATGATCAGATTTTCACAAGTTAGGGCTCAGGAATTCAAATTCGCAAAAGTTGTATCTTTGTGCTCTAACCTTGGCTTAAATACTCTGTCTTCGGAATCGGCTTGACTTCAATGCTCCTTATCCAATAATAGAAACTTTGTTACCGTTGGAGCAGCTTTCGTACAATTTCAGGTAGTCGTTGCCGTCTGTAGTTGCAAGTCGTCGTCGCCATTAAAATTCTGGAGTTAATGCTGAAAACGACGTCACTGTAGCTTCGCGGCTATTTTAAAATCTGGCGGAAGATCACCGGTTTAAACAGCTTCAAAACAGATTGCCACGTCATCGGCATGAGTTGCTCTAAAGGTCCATCGGCATATGTATCTTCAGCGCTATCGGTAGATGCAACACGAATAAGCTATCGGCACTAGCAAGCTTTGTACTTCATCGGCAGATGCATCTTGTAAATTCATCGGCAGATGTATTCTGGAAAAGTCATCGGCAGATGCACCTTGAAATTTCATCGGCAGGAACAGCTTGAAAGCGCCATCGGCAGATGCATCTCAAAAGTTATCGGCAGATGAAGGCTTTGAATTCCATCGGTAGATGCACCTTGAAAAAATCGTCGGCAGATGCATCTTGAACTTCATCGGCTTGATGGCTCCATTGGCAGATGCAAGTTGATATGTCATCGGCAGATGAATGCTTTGGAGACCATCGGCAGATGCAAGCTTTAAAGCTATCGGCAGATGCACGCCTTAAAGCTATCGGCAGATGCAGGCTTTAAAGCTATCGGCAGATGCATGCCTTAAAGCTATCGACAGATGCATGCCTTAAACACTTAACCAATATTATTAGAATACTAAAATACCATTTTCAAGGGTATTTCCAAAGGATTAAAAAAACAAATGTATAATTCAATATTCTCATTCAACATAATCAAATTATTTAATTATCATTCAAATACATCATCAAAAACATATTTAGACTTAAACTCTATTTAAGTCAACAATCTCCCCCTTTTTGATGATGACAAAATATTAATTTGATTAAGTCACTCTCCCCCATAATCCTATCTCCCCCATAGCAAATGCATATATTCTAAAAACAAACACGGAGCAACCAGAGTTTCACAACCATGCATATATCGAGATTTTTGTTTCAGAATTCCAAAAACATAGTAACTGAAACATGCATATTATCCAGCAATCAAACATAAATTCTCCCCCATTGACATTATCAAAAAACAATCAGAGTGACAACAGAAAGAATGGATTCAACACAGGTCAGAAAAAAAAAACATCAGAGTAATTGCTTGAGAGAATCAAGAAAGGTGTATACATGAAATCAAGTCTTTTATTTAAAGAAAGCTACAAAATGTGACCAAAAAGCTTGGCTAATCCAAGCAGGCACTTCACAGTTTGAATTAAGATAAGCATCTACAAGTGCTGGAAATGAGTGAATATCTACAGAGAGAGGGGGCTGATAAGGCACGAGTGCCAGGCATGGAGTAGTCGCTGGCTGAAGTGTAGCAGATGGAGAGGGGCCTTGATACACCACCATGTCCATACATGGAGGAATGTCGACAGGAGGAGCAGCAGTAGACTCATCAGGAGGAGAGAATGCAAATTCAGTCTCCTAAAGATCCAGTGTCGTGAAACGCACATCTTCATAAACTGCTGGCCGGGAAAATGGAAGAAAGAGATCTTTATAGCAAGCCTGTGAGACATCAATTGAACAGGATGGATCAAGTTCGGGTGCAGGAGTCAGATTGTCAATAGAGGTTTGGAATGACTCAAGTTCCCTGACAACCATGCGCCTATCAGCATCCACTTTCTGAGACAGCAAACCAAGACTAGTATCTAAATCAGTACGCAAGACTTGGATATTCTTGGCGAGCTTGGCATCAAGAGATTGAGCAATCCTACTGTCAATGGAGCTAAGAGCAGTCTCAATGCGGTCAATAGAGGCTTTCAGCTCATTATACTGAGAGGCACTCATCGAAGATCTCCTCTGATAAGTTAGAGGAGTGGCAGGTGGTACTGAGGGAATGGGTGAGAAGACTGGTTCTTGAGGAGTGAGGGAGATATGTGGAAGGTCAGATTGTGAAGGCATCAAGAGTGTAGGAGAAGGAGGTGAAGGGATTGAGACTAGAGAAGCAGTTGTACTGGGAGGAGATAATTGGACTGAGAGAGGTGGTTGGACTGGTGATGGAGGACCAATATCCTGTTGGATTGGAGATGGAGGAGCAATATCCTGTTGGACTGGAGATGGAGGAGCAGGAGGCAGAACCGGTAATAGAAGGGCAGGTGGAGGAGATGGAGGATTCTCTGGAAGGAGACGAGGCACAGATGAAGGAGTAGAAATTACCTCTGACACAGATGCTCTTGAGATAGGGGCACGACGCCTTCGCACAAGAGGAGGAGGTTGGAAACTAGAAGCCTGAGACTGAGAAGGGGAATTATTGAATGCAGGAATTTCAGATTCATCCCCACCCTCAGCAGTGGACTCCTCTGGCAGGCTGAGTTTTCTCTTCCCTTTCTTGGCAACTACAGTTTTAACAGACCCTTGCTTAGAAGCATCTAGAACAAGATTCCCTGTTCTTGTTCTCTTAATTCCCATTTTCTTAAGAGTGGTTCAGGAATAGTAACTTGAAGGTTGAAGACAGAAGGGGTCTTCATCCTCTGGAAAAGCAACCTCAAGCTGCATAAAAATCTTCATAAGCAGCAGATTGTAGGGAAAAGAGGTAGCTCGGGATGACACTGCTTGAATCATCCTTCGAACAACAATGAAGCCAAGATTGAAGGGTGTCTTGAAGTAAATGGCAAATAGAACAAAAAATTCCATTGCACTGATTTCATCATGATGACCACCTTTAGGGACAATGTTGTACCCAATCATTTGATGAAATAACCTGGCCCTTGCAGTCAGGTGTTTGCCTTTAAGAGGATCAGGAGTGTGATTGGGGTCATTAACAATAAGCTGTAGAAAGCTCTCACCATCAGATGTACCAAAGAAAGGAAGCTCAGTGCCGGATACATATTTATAAGGGCAGCTATCTAAATGGGAGACTTCTAGAAGAGCATTAATGTACTGGGGAGTGATTTCTATGTGTTTGTTATACACATAGCTCCTAATAATGGAGAAATCAGAGGTGAAACTAAGATTGGCGTAGAACATTTTTATGGCTTCTGGATAATAATAGGACTCTACATTGAACAGACCTAATAACCCGAGATCCTTCAAGGGTTCAATAATATCCTATGCCAGCTAAATCGTCAAAATCAATCCCACGACTAGGTATAAGAGTTTTGAACTGATAATCATCATGATACCTAAACTCCGCAGCTTTAGTGAGAAAGTAGAGAGAGGGCCACTCTTTTGCTCGAGGAATCACGCGTGGAGGACGAGTTGAAGTTTTGGCCTTCTTTTGAACCGGTTTGGAGACGGCGCGGGAAGATGAACCCTGAAACTCCATTGAAGGAATAGAAACTGCGAGAGAGAGAGAACTGGTAGGGCAAGAGATTTTCTGAAAGAGCGCGAAAAAATGAAGCGTCTTTGAAAAGAAGCAGAGTTTAAATGGAAAGAGGCATCGCCCGACGAGATGAAGTCACACGTGTAAGACAGATTAACCCGATGGGTCACACGTGTCGGTAGATCAATGATGCAAATGCATCTTCCGATGCCTACAGAAAAGCACATCATCTACCGATGCCTTCCGATAGACATGCATCTTCCGATGCCTACAGAAAAGCACAGCATCTACCGATGCCATCATAGAAGGAAATGCTCTAACACTCAAGAATTTCCAACAGAGGGATAAACTTAATTTTTCTCAACCCGAATGAGGCCTAGCCTTATTCTAATACTGTTGAATGTCTTTTCATCCAAAGGCTTGGTAAAGATGTCGGCCAATTGATCAACAGAATTGACAAATTCTAAAGATATATCACCTCTTTGAACATGATCACGGATGAAGTGATATCTTACATCAATATGTTTGGTTATAGAATGCTGAATAGGATTTTTAGAAATGTTAATTGCACTGGTGTTATCACACCGAATAGGAATCCTATCATAAAACAGATTATAATCTTCCAAAGTTTGTTTCATTCATAACATTTGTGCACAACAACTGCCAGCAGCAATATATTCACTTTCAGCAGTTGAGAGTGCAACAGAATTATGTTTCTTAGAAAACCAAGACACTAGAGATTCACCAAGGAATTGACATGTTCCACTGGTGCTTTTCCTATCAACTAAACTTCCTGCATAATCAGAATCTGAATATCCTATCAGATCAAAAAAAGTACCTTTAGGATACCATAATCCTAAGTCAGGTGTCCCACTTAAATATTTAAAAATCCTTTTGACAGCAGTTAAGTGAGATTCCTTTGGTGCAGCTTGAAATCTAGCACAAATACAAACACTAAAGAGTATATCTGGCCTACTTGCAGTCAGATATAACAAAGAGCCAATCATACCACGATATTTCTTGATATCCACACTTATACCATTTTCATCTTTGTCCAATTTGGTTGTGGTACTCATGGGAGTTCTAGAAGATTTGACAGATTCTAATCCAAATTTCTTAAGAAGTTCTTTGATGTATTTTTCTTGGCAGAAGAAAATTCCATCAGGGGATTGACTAATCTGGAAACCTAAGAAGAATTTTAACTCCTCCATCATACTCATTTCAAATTCACTTTGCATGAGGGAGGAAAACTCATTACACATATTGACATTTGTTGATCCAAAAATAATGTCATCGACATAAATTTGAACTAACAAAATATCCTTATCCTTTTGCATGGTAAATAGAGTTGAGTCGGTGTTACCCCTTTTGAAATTCCTTTCCACAAGGAAGTTCTTCAACCTATCATACCAAGCTCTAGGAGCCTGTTTAAGACCATAGAGAGCTTTCCTTAACTTATAGACATGGTCGGGTTTGTCAAAAGCTTCAAAACCTAAGGGCTGCTCAACATAAACTTCTTCTGTAATGTAACCATTTAAGAATGCACTCTTTACATCCATTTGAAAGAGTGTGAAGTTTTTGTAGCAAGCAAAAGCTAGGAGCATCCTAATTGACTCTAATCTAGCTACAGGGGCAAAGGATTCTTCAAAATCAATACCCTCTTCTTGAGAGTATCCCTTAGCAACTAGTCTAGCTTTATTTCTAACAACAATCCCATTTTCGTCTAATTTATTCTTGAAAACCCATTTAGTTCCAATAATGGGATGATCCTTAGGCCTTGGAACAAGTTCCCATACCTTGTTCTTTTCAAATTGATTTAGCTCCTCTTGCATAGCTAAAATCCAATACTCATCATTCTCGGCATCTTCAAATTTCTTAGGCTCTACTTGTGAAATGAATGCCACATTGGCACAGAGATTTCTAAGAGAAGCTCTAGTTTTGACTCCTAAAGAAGGATCACCTAAAATTTCATCTATTGGATGGTCTTTGACATACTTCCAATCTCTAGGAAGAGCAGGATTTTCATTCTTGACATGAACAATATCTAGAGGAGAGGAGGAAGGTTCTATGGATTTTTCTACTTGGGGAGGATCACTAGGCTTTTCTAAGGAAAGAGAATCCAGTTGATTATCCAAAATATCATCCTCATCCACATTGATTGTGGGTTGAGAGGATTCATCAAAGTTAACATGGACTGACTCCTCTACAACTAGAGTTCTCCTATTGAATACTCTATAAGCTTTGCTGGAAAGGGAATAACCCAGAAAAATTCCAAGATCTGATTTGGAATCGAATTTTCCTAGGTTATCCTTAGTGTTTAGAATGAAGCATTTGCTTCCAAAAGCTCTAAAATACTTGACAGAAGGGATTTTACCATTCCAAAGCTCATAGGGTGTTTTCTCAAGAATAGGTCTTATGGAGACCCGATTAAGCACATAACAAGCTGTTGACACAGCTTCTGCTCAGAAATATTTTGAAATGGAATTCTCATTAAGCATAGTTCGAGCTAGCTCTTGGAGAGACCTATTTTTCCTCTCAACAACACCATTTTGCTGAGGGGTCCTAGGAGAAGAGAAATTGTGCTCAATTCCATACTTGAGACACAAGAGTTCAAATTTCTCATTTTCAAATTCTCCACCATGATCACTACGAATAGCAACTATGGTGAGCTCCTTTTCATTTTGAACTCTTTTTCTAAAACTAGAAAAGGTGTCAAAAGTCTCATCCTTAGACTTTAGAAAGTGAACCCAGGTAAATCTAGAAAAATCATCAACAATGACAAATGCATAGAATTTTCCTCCTAAGCTAGCAATATTTGAAGGACCGAAGAGGTCCATGTGAAGAAGTTGGAGAGGCTTAGAAGTAGAAATTGCATTCTTAGATGCAAAAGAACTTTTGATCTGTTTGCCCATTTGGCAGGCTTCACAGACCTTATCTTTTTCAAAGGATATCTTAGGGATTCCTCTAACTAAGTTCTCCTTAGTAATCTTAGCTAAGGTATCCATCCCTACGTGTCCTAATCTCCTATGCCAAATCTAAGAATTATGGGAAGAATTCACAGCAAAACATTTTTCATCAGACACAGCAATATCATCTAAGTCAATAATATAAATATTATCTTTCCTATAGCCAGAAAACAGAACTTTGCCATTTGAAGCATCTTCAATTATGCAAGAATCTGACTTAAAAATTACTTTATATCCTTTATCACATAACTGACTAATACTAAGTAAATTATACTTTAATCCATCAACTAATAAAACATTCTCAATAATAGGATTAATGCTGTTACCTATGTTGCCAATGCCAACAATTTTGCCTTTTTGGTTTCCACCAAAAGTGACACTTCCTTTCTTCTTGTTGACAACTGCAAACTTGGTTGAGTCTCCTGTCATATGCCTCGAACATCCACTGTCGAGGTACCATTGGTTTTTCCCAGGAGAACAGTCAACCTGCAAAACAGAGATCAGGTTGTCTGCTTAGGTACCTAAATCTTTTGGGTCCTAGTGTTAGTTTTGGTTCCTTTGGGAACCCATTGCAGCTTACTACCATTTTTCATATTATGTGTTTTTAAAGGACATATGAAGGACTTATGTCCTACTTCATTACAGGTATGGCAAGTAGTCGGTTTGACAAAGAAATTCTTAAACACTTTTCTCTTATTGAATTTGTCATAGCCTAAACCTGCTTTATCATGAGTAGCTCTATGATTCCCTATTAGCAATGTTAAGTTCTTGCTACCATTTGAAAACCAAAGAACAAGTTTATTCAAAGATTCATTTGTCTTCTTTAGTTCAGAAATTTCTTTTTCATGCAACTTCACTTCTTTAGCATGCTTCTCAATTAGACTTGCATTTTCCTTTTTCAGTGTATTGTATTTAGCCTTTAGCATGCCAAACTGTTTAACCAAATCGTTAAAGGCATCAACCATATCCCCATCATCATCAGACTCACTCTCACAGGAAGAAATGCTTACCTCATTATCGTGAGCCATGAAGCAGAGGTTGGCTACTTCCTCGTCTTCTGAAGAGGATGTGTCACCTTCACTGTCATCCCAAGTGGCCTTCATAGCCTTCTTCTTAAATTTCTTGGGATTCTTCTTGGACTGTGGACAATCTGCCTTCATGTGGCCAGGCTTTCCACATCCAAAACAAGTAATTTCCTTCTCCTTGTGAGATTTCTCCCCCTTTGGAAATCTCATTCCTTGCATTCTTTTTCTTTGGAGGAATTTGCTGAACCTCCTTGTAATGAGAGCGATATCCTCATCATCTTCTTCTTCCTCAGACAGATCTTGTTTACTTGAGGAAGCTTTCATTGCAATATCTTTTCTTTTTGTAGCCTCTCTCTCTTTGAGATCTTCCTTCTCGTTTGACCTCATCGTGATCTCATGTGTCATGAGAGATCCAAGGAGTTCCTCAAGTTTTAGAATCTTGAGATCCTTTGCTTCCTGTATGGCAGTCACCTTTGGCTGCCTGCTTCTTGGAAGACATCTAAGAATCTTCCTGACCTGTTCTTCACAAGAATATGATTTACCAAGAGCTTTTAAGCCATTGGTAATGTTAGTAAACCTTGTAAACATAGAAGATATAGATTCATCTTTTGGCATAGAAAATAACTCATACTCATGTACAAGCATATTCAATTTACTCTCTTTTACCTGATTTGTTCCCTCGTGGGTAACCTCTAATAAGTGCTAAATTTCTTGAGCACTTTCACACCCTTGTACCCTATTAAATTCATCTCTATTTAAGGCACAATACAGGGTGTTTATCGCCTTAGCATTAAGGCTTAGATTTCTCTTATCTGACTCAGTTAGATCAGTGGAAATCTTAGGAACACTTTGGCCATCTACAGTTTTCATGGCTTTAAATGGACCATATTCTATAATGTTCCATAGCTCATAGTCCATGGCTTGAATGAATATCTTCATTCTTGCATTCCAGTAAACATAATCACTCCCATCAAAGAAGGGAGGCCTATTTGTAGCTTGACCTTCTCCGTCTGTGGAGTTAGTGTTGAATGTCATTGCCATTGTAAATATATCATACAATGATTAAAAGACAGCTTAGACAATGATAACCTCGCTCTGATACCAATTGTAGGATCGAGATTTGTCTAAGAGGGGGGTGAATTAGACTTTTTAAAACTTAAATTAATAATCTAGATAATTTCTCTCGTGATTTGAACTTAAAAGCTAACAGCAGACAAACAAATAAAGTAAAGAGTGAGAGAGAAATTAACACAAGAGTTTTAACGTGGTTCGGCTCAACCCAGCCTACATCCACGCTTCAAGGTTCACCCCTTGAAGATCCTTAACCTTCTCCTCGAGAATAACAGATCGGAATTCCGGGCTCCGATCAACTGCCTTTACAATTCAAGATTGAACTTCACGGGCGTCAATCCACTGCCTTATACAGAATGTTGAGTTTGTAAATGGTAAGCTCAGACTACACTCTCACAATGATTGAATCTCAAGTTAAATCGAGAGGTGTAGGAATAATACAGAGTATGATCAGATTTTCACAAGTTAGGGCTCAGGAATTCAAATTCGCAAAAGTTGTATCTTTGTGCTCTAACCTTGGCTTAAATACTCTGTCTTCGGAATCGGCTTGACTTCAATGATCCTTATCCAATAATAGAAACTTTGTTACTGTTGGAGCA
The DNA here is from genome assembly GCA_022432975.1 of Begonia masoniana. Lineage (NCBI taxonomy): Eukaryota > Viridiplantae > Streptophyta > Magnoliopsida > Cucurbitales > Begoniaceae > Begonia > Begonia masoniana. The sequence continues at coordinate 29,061,014 of CM039516.1, read as the reverse complement.
GCTTTCGTACAATTTCAGGTAGCCGTTGCCGTCTGTAGTTGCAAGTCGTCGTCGCCATTAAAGTTTTGGAGTTAATGCTGAAACGATGTCACTGTAGCTTCGCGGCTATTTTAAAATCTGGCGGAAGATCACCGGTTTAAACAGCTTCAAAACAGATCGCCACGTCATCGGCATGAGTTGCTCTAAAGGTCCATCGGCATATGTATCTTCAGCGCTATCGGTAGATGCAACACGAATAAGCTATCGGCACGAGCAAGCTGAAGGACCGGAATTGTCTAAGAGGGGGGTGAATTAAACTTTTATAAAATTAATCTAATAATCAATTAGTGTTACTCTCTTAATTAGTTTAATAGCAAATAAGGTAATATCAAAAATAAATAGAGAGTAAGAGAGATTCAACACCAGTACTTTTTACGTGGTTCGGCCAAACTGCCTACGTCCACGATCCAAGGCTCACCCCTTGAAGATCCTTACCCTTCTCCTCACGAGAAATAACAGATCGGGATTCCGGGCTCCGATCAACTGCCTTTACAGATTTGGATTGAACTTCACGGGCGTCAATCCACTGCCGTTACAAGTTTGAGTTTGTAAAATATTAAGCTCAGACTACAATCTCACAAAAATGAATCTCAAGTTAGGATTGAGAGATGTAGAGAAGAATACAGAGTGTGAAAATAACTTTCGCAGTTAGGGCTCAGAATTCAAATTGGCAAAAGTTAGTCTTCGAGCCTTTTCTTCTGCTTATATACTCTGTATAAAATTGCTTCAGAGAATTGAATGCTTCTTTCTTCAAATGTTAAAATTTTACCGTTGGGAAGCATCCGTACTGAAGCAGCTATCCGTTGCTTCTGAAAATGTTGTTCGTCGTCGCCATTAAAGGTCTGGAGTTAATGCTGAAAACGACGTCACTGTAGCTTCGCGGCTAGCTTTGAATTTTGGCGGAAGTTCACCGGCAGATGCAACTTATGAAGCAGAGACACGTCATCGGTGGATGCAGCTTGAAATGCCATCGGCAGATGTATCCTAAAAATCCATCGGCAGGTGTATCCTTGAATTCCATCGGCAGAAGCATCTTAAACTTTTATCGGCAGAAGCACCTTAAACTTTTATCGGCAGAAGCACCTTTAAACTCCATCGGCAGGAGCATTGTCAAACGTGATCGGTATATGCAAGCCTGTTTTGCTATTAAATTCTGTATACTCAAACCGATTTATTAGACAACTAAAATACCCTTTTCAGGGTATTTCCAAATAAACTCATATTCATTATTCTCTTTAAATACACATAATCAAATTGTACACTAATTATACAAATACATAATCAAAAACAAATTATGACTTAAACAATCTATAAGTCAACACAAGCTTTGAACTTCATCGGCAGATGCATCTTGTAAATTCATCGGCAGATGTATTCTGGAAAAGTCATCGGCAGATGCACCTTGAAAGTTCATCGGCAGGAACAGCTTGAAAGCGCCATCGGCAGATGCATCTCAAAAGTTATCGGCAGATGAAGGCTTTGAATTCCATCGGTAGATGCACCTTGAAAAAATCGTCGGCAGATGCATCTTGAACTTCATCGGCTTGATTGCTCCATCGGCAGATGCAAGTTGATATGTCATCGGCAAATGAAGGCTTTGGAGACCATCGGCAGATGCAAGTTTTAAAGCTATCGGCAGATGCAGGCTTTAAAGCTATCGACAGATGCAGGCCTTAAAGCTATCGGCAGATGCATGCCTTAAACACTTAACCAATATTATTAGAATACTAAAATACCATTTTCAAGGGTATTTCCAAAGGATTAAAAAAACAAATGTATAATTCAATATTCTCATTCAACATAATCAAATTATTTAATTATCATTCAAATACATCATCAAAAACATATTTAGACTTAAACTCTATTTAAGTCAACACGACCATTGTTTGGGGACTGAGAAGACGGTCCTGCGGCAAAAGGGTTGATATCGGACGAATTTCGGGAGGTTCGCAGAGCTTGGAGCTCGGACAACACCGCTTGTAAAACTGCGTGCACTTGATCAAAGTTAGACTCATGGCGGGCTGAGACTTCGTTCACTTCGCTGCGGAATTCAGCGTTCGATTTACCTCGTGTATCCATGAACGCGGCTCTGATACCACTGATAAGAGTGAATTTGGGTTTGCTGGAAAAGAAGTAAAAAGAGAGAGAAAGATAGAGTTAGAGAGAGAGAGAGAGAGATTCAATATATTCTTTTCTATTCCCTTTCTACGTTGGAAATGAATGACACTTGAAAGAAACTAAAAGCAACAATTAACTTCCCACTAATCGACAATTAACTTCCCACTAATCGGTTTTCACTAATCCATAAACGATAATATAGACTAGGAGTTAGTCTCCACTAATGCACGTATCAGTTTCCAAGTCTTATCAAAGTTGATAAAACCTTTAGGATTGATTCTTGGTGTCATTCAACAAAAATCTTCAAGTTTACTTGAATCGGCTTCAACTAGAGTTTGAACTTGAATTCAATTGAGCAAGTGTCGTGGTTTGCCTTAATACAAAGTGTTAGGTGACTCCTCCAAGTTTTCTATGATTCTTTTACATGCAAAATAGCGAGAAATATTAATGATTAATGAGTCGCCTAGTTTAGAAATGAGTGATGGGTCCACTTGATGCGTCACTTTCGCACTAAAATTTAATTTACATTTTAAAACAAACAATTCAAATAGCGAGAAATATTAATGATTAATGAGTCGCCTAGTTTAGAAATGAGTGATGGGTCTACTTGATGCGTCACTTTCGCACTAAAATTTAATTTACATTTTAAAACAAACAATTCAAAATTTAATTAAAAGAATCATAGCGTTGATGTTTAAGTATTTTCTTTGAGACGTTTGATAAAAATAAAGATTTCAACCTTTTTTTTCTTTTACAAAATCTTACAATATTTTTGTGAGAATTAACAATAAACTTAGGTTGAACCCCATGTAAATATGTTGTAAAATTTCTCATTCCACAATATTAAAAGGCATTTCATCTACAACAATCATCGTGACAAGCACTGCCGAAACACATTTGAGTTTTCTCTGGTACTATCTTTTGTTAGAAAACATAAAGTAGTTTGCTAATCATCTACGCTTGATACTAATATCTGCAAGAAATCATATGCTTTTTCATATAAAATTTCATTTAGATGCACTGTTGGAAGGACAAATTTTTTAATAAATTAATAATTTTATATTGATTAATTCTATGTTTTCATTTTAGATTATGCTTTATAAAAATTTTAAAAAAAATCTTGGTTATTTTATAACTTTATATTAACATAAATATAGCATATATGTAAGATAAAATACAAAGAGTAATAACTAAAAAAAGTACATTACTTGTATATTAAATATGAAATTTTCAAATACTATGAAGTCATAAACAAAGTTTATGTAATTAAAAATATATAATTATGTCTCGACTATGTATGTAACGATACAAGATGAATATATTTTATGTAATATGATTATATAAGATTAAGCCAGATGAAATTATATTATTCTAAAAAATTAAAACAATTAATTATGTCATAGGATCTAAATTCATTGTATTTAACAAAACCTCTGTTTCATTTAATTTATTTTTAGATTTAATCAGTAAACTTTTTTTATGAATTACAATTCAAAACCTTGTACTTTATAACTAAATTAAAATGTTAGTTGAAAATGTTAAATTTGATGCAATAAAATCTATTTCTTTATTGTTAATTCAGATGACCGAATAATTAATTCACAATTCATAATCGTTTTGAATTATTTATTTATTCAAGAACTCTCAGTACTTAGACACAAAAAATGTAATATAAAAAGTTAACGGATTATAAATCTAACTCTATTACGAATTTAAATGAAGATTCAACGCAGATGTAACGACTATATCAAATAAAACTTTAAGTAAAGATACTATGTAGGTCTAAGATTTCAATTCTAAATATTTAGTAAAATTACTTAAAAGTAATAATTGTCACAATCTAAGAAGGGACAATGACAGACACGGGGGACGATCCGACCTTCAATAAGATTGAACCGTCCGGTCCTCGGTAGAATAATTAGCTTGCAATAAGTCAAAACAGAGAATAATTAGAGCCCAAAAATGTTGAGCTAAAAAAGGTACAACATGACATCATACAATACAATACAATAATAAATATGAAAAAAATAAAAGAGTTTATGCAACAATCATCATATGAAGTATGTAAAACTAAAAAGAAAAGAGACTAAATAAGGGTACTAAAATGTCACACTAATAATAAAATATTTGAATAAGTAAAGAAACTAAGTAATGTCAAACTCAATGTCATGTCGAATGTGTAACGATCCTTTTTCCCAGCAAGATATTGTCCGATCTGGGGATTGGGCCGTAGCACAATATCCTCCCCTCACGGCTTTGTTTGGCGAGAACTTCCCAGAAGGTCATCCAACCTGGAATTGCTCTCCCCGAAGCACTTTTAACTTCGGAGTTCTTATGGGATCCGTTGCCAATTGTGCTCCAAAACTCGTCTTACTATGTTGAAAGGGTCTCTTTATATATGTTTCATTTCTACATACTTTCCCAAGCGATGTGGGATTGTGACGACCCCCTTTTTACGACCTGTCACCTTCCGGTTCGCCCGTGCGGACGTACCGCCATCCGGGTCATCACAATCACCCCCACTCGGGGGTCCAACGTCCTCGTTGGCCACATTTCCGGTTGGGTACAGGCTCTGATACCATTTGTAACGACCCCTTTTCCCAGCAAGATATTTTCCGCTCTGGGGATTGGGCCGTAGCACAATATCCTCCCCTCACGGCTTTGTTTAGTGAGAACTTCCCAGAAGGTCATCCAACCTGGAATTGCTCTCGCCGAAGCACTTTTTACTTCGGAGTTCTTATGAGATCCGTTGCTAACTGTACTCCAAAACGCGTCTTACTATGTTGGAAGAGTCTCTTTACATATGTTTCATTTTCACATACTTCCCCAAGCGATGTGAGATTGTGACGACCCCCTTTTTACGACCTGTCACCTTCCGGTTCGCCCGTGCGGACGTACCGCCATCCGGGTTCTGGTTCGTGCAGCCATCGTACCCATACGTGCATATGCGGGTCATCACAATCACCCCCCCTCGGGGGCCCAACGTCCTCGTTGGCCACATTTCCGGTTGGGTACAGGCTCTGATACCATTTGTAACGACCTCTTTTCCCAGCAAGATATTGTCCGCTCTAGGGATTGGGCCGTAGCACAATATCCTCCCCTCACGGCTTTGTTTGACGAGAACTTCCCAGAAGGTCACTCAACCTGTAATTGCTCTCGCCGAAGCACTTTTAACTTCGGAGTTCTTATGGGATCCGTTGCCAATTGTACTCCAAAACGCGTCTTACTATGTTGGAAGGGTCTCTTTACATATGTTTCATTTTCACATACTTCCCCAAGCGATGTGGGATTGTGACGACCCCCTTTTTACGACCTGTCACCTTCCGGTTTGCCCGAGCACAATATCCTCCCCTCACGACTTTGTTTGACGAGAACTTCCCAGAAGGTTACCCAACCTGGAATTGCTCTCGCCGAAGCACTTTTAACTTCGGAGTTCTTATGGGATCCGTTGCCAATTGTACTCCAAAACGCGTCTTACTATGTTGGAAGAGTCTCTTTACATATGTTTCATTTTCACATACTTCCCCAAGCGATGTGAGATTGTGACGACCCCCTTTTTACGACCTGTCACCTTCCGGTTTGCCCGAGCACAATATCCTCCCCTCACGACTTTGTTTGACGAGAACTTCCCAGAAGGTTACCCAACCTGGAATTGCTCTCGCCGAAGCACTTTTAACTTCGGAGTTCTTATGGGATCCGTTGCCAATTGTACTCCAAATATCCTCCCCTCACGGCTTTGTTTGACGAGAACTTCCCAGAAGGTCACTCAACCTGTAATTGCTCTCGCCGAAGCACTTTTAACTTCGGAGTTCTTATGGGATCCGTTGTCAATTGTGTTCCAAAATGCGTCTTACTATGTTGGAAGAGTCTTTTTACATATGTTTCATTTCCACATACTTCCCCAAGCGATGTGGGATTGTGACTACCCCTTTTTACGACCTGTCACCTTCCGGTTCGCCCGCGCGGACGTACTGCCATCCGGGTTCCGGTTCGTGCAGCTATCGTACCCATACGTGCATATACGGGTCATCACAGAATGTTCCAAATCTTTCTAACTATGACTTCAAAGGGGAGAAAGTGGGGTGATTAGACGAAACTTAATAAGAATTTCAAGTGCTACATTAATCATTTTAAAAAAGTAAGTATACATGTATCAAGAAAATCAATAGATCATAACGAGGATAAAGCGTCATCCAAAACAGGTTTAAAGAACCATCAATGGGGCAACTGTCAAAATGATACACTACACTGTAGTAAGTAAAAAAAACAAAAGTCACTCTTATTAGTGAAAAAACACTAGTTGAAAAAAGAGTCACTCATGGTACTCGAACACAAAATACAATATATATATTACATGGAGTGAAGGTAATACTCAGATGATAGCAATATAAAACGATAACATTAATCAAGTTTATCTATTCGCACCCAAAGACATTACATAGTCATTTGTCCCATTAATTATCATTTTTGGCTAATAAAACGTTGACAAGTGGCAATATTTAATTAATTATTATTTATGATTAACATTAATAAACATTATATTTTTGTAAAAAGATGGAACTCTAAGAGTAAAATTGTCTTTTTACTTGGTCAATTAATAACAAAACGGTAAATCCAAAAATTAACATTTATAAGATAAAAATAAATGAAAAATTATCTATGTCGTGTTAGAGGTGTTAAACGAGCCATCCTACTCGATTGGTTCATTTAACTATGGTTCGAGAGCTATCTCGGGTTGAATTTTTTTTTTAAGCTTTTAGGCTTGCTAGCTAGGCTCAGTAAGCCGAATTCTTCAGGGTCGGCTCGACTCGGTCGACTTATTTTATCACCCTAATTGTAAATAATTGAGAATTAAGCAAGTGTCAAATGTCTGACTTTTTTTTTTTTTTTTTTTTTTTTTTTTTTTTTTTTGGGCAGTAGTTGTAATTGATGATTAGTTTCCAAAATTTGACACAATTGTGGGCTTCAGTTTTCTTTTATATTTGGGTAAAGATAAAATAAAACACTTAAATATGGTGTGATTTTCAATTCTGATAGTGAACAAATTTTTTCATTAATTCCAATGTCAGACTATCGATTGTTACCAAATACTCTGGATTTCATGTTTTCTTCTTTGTTCTTCACCATGGATAGTGGTTCTCATCGTTTCACAGATTAGGGCTCGAGCTTTGTGAACACCGAGGGAGAAAAAGAGGGAGAAGAAAGCAGCAAGCGCAGGACGTCGAGGTTTAACGTGAACGACGAAGACCACCGACCATCTACGAGCTACGTGACAAGCTGTGTTTGCCCTAATTTCCTTGGGTTCGAAGGTTCGCAAATTTTTGTCTTCTGTCGTGTTAAAATTTGTGATTCCGTGGCTAGTGAGATACTATTTTCCTTCTCTGTCCATGTGATTCGTGTTAAAATTTGGATTTGTGGCTGTTAAAATTTAATCATGCTATTTGCCATGTGATTTTTCTCTGTGTTCGGTTAGAATTTTACATATTCGTGGTTGTTATGTTTTGTTAGATGCTATCTCAAATTCCATCAGTGGTTAAAATTTGTAAATTCATTGTTGTTCTGTCTTGTTATATGCCATATTTTGTGTTTAAATTCACTGTGCAACATTTGGCTTTGTTCATGCTACTAAGATTCATTTGTGCATAGTTTGGCTACTGAGATTCCTTATATTGATTCAATCAATGTGATTCGTGGCAAGTGGTTTGAAGATATATGAGGAAGGATGAATTTACAGTTGAATGCAACATAGGGGGAACATTTGTCACACCTGGCAGAGGCAGAATGCAATATATGGGTGGACATGAAGAAGTTGTGCCCATGTATGATTGGGATACGATGTCAATGCTAAGGATGAAATAATTTCTGCAAGAATTTAATGTAACTGAATGGAAGACGCTACAATATTGCGTGCTAGGCTACGCGACGGGTTGAGATCTTTGCTTACAGATTCAAATGTGATGAAAATGATTGGTAGTTTGGATAAAAGAAAATACGTGAAAATTTACGTTGAGACGATGGATGATTATGAAAGTGTAGAAGATGAATGTAGTGCCAAGAATGTAGAATTTCTTGATACCGAAGGTGATGAGAATTTTGATAATAAGGGGAACAAAAATGAGTGTTTTGGAGATTTGGTTAAAGCTGAGAAGGATAAAATGGATGTGGACATGAGATCGGATTCTTCTAGTCTGAACAAGGACATCTAGTCACTTAAAGAATCAAAGTCTTATTCTAATGGGCGTTCCAATTACGTAATGCTTTTGTGTGCATTATCAACAGCTGGATATAGTGATTTTGAATTGGGATGGACATTTTGTTCTTTACTAAAGCTCAACAATTTAGTTGTTGAAAATGGAAGACAAAATGGGCATAATGTGGAATTTGCTAGAAGTGAAGCAAATAGGTTGTTTGCAATTTGCATAGATGGGTGTAAATGGAGGTTGCATGCGTCGAAGATGCAAAACGAGACACTTATCAGATTAAGACGCTCACTAATAAGCACACTTGTGCACGTACCATGGAGAACAGACGTGCCACAGTGAAATGGGTGGCAACTAATTATCGGGACAGGTTTAGAAGCCAACCTGACTGGAAAATTCTGTCCATAATTGAGACGATTCGACGAGAGTACAACATCAACATTATGCAGACACTAGCATATAAAGCGAAAAACCATGCTCAGAAAATGAATGATGGTTGTGGAGACGAGCAATATAAACAACTTTGTTCATATACAATGGAGATAGAACGAACGAATCTTGGTAGCACGTTTATTTATTATGTTGATCGACCATAATTCTCGCGCGAACCAATATGCAAGACAACCTACATGTGTTTCGCTAGATATAAGACAAGTTTACTTGAGGAAGATAAACCGGTGCTATGTCTTGATGGATGTCATTTGAAGGACAAATGCATAGGACAACTTCTACCAGTAGTTGGAATTGACAAAAATGACGGAATATATTTGCTTGCCCTTGCAGTTGTTGAAACCAAATGTACAGTCCTCGTGGACATGGTTTTTTGAGTTGCTAAAACAAGATTTACCACTTGATACATGTGTATTGAACTATTCAATAACTAATTGGATTACGTGGACTTTTTATGTACACTATCTAATA
>CM039516.1:29040732-29051636 GCA_022432975.1 Begonia masoniana | reverse complement strand
TTATTTAATAATTTAAATACAATACGGGGAAACCATTACGTGACAAAAATGCCGGGGGTTACATATTTACTCTCACATTATTTCCGCACACAAAAAACTAAAGTTAGTAAATATGATCAAACTGATAATTCAAAATAATTTTTTTTTTTCTTTTTTGGCGTCTTATATATGAAATGAGAAAGAATGACCAGATACGATAATTTCTCACATAATCCATGCACAAATAGTCACTCATAGTAAATCTTCCAAATATGTTATTCATCGGGCCATTGAATAGTCTAAATCCATACCAATAATCCAAAACCATGATTATATCCACTGAATTACACGAGAACATAAGCTTGTTAATGGAGATGATTTGGAGTTGTTAAGTGAGACTTGTTTTTAGACAGTGACTGGAGCTCTCTTTCCATGGCTTCTACTCTCGTGTGGATGAATTTTGTTTTCTCTTTCTACACTGGGGTGGGTAGTCCTGGTTCGTACAATGATTGAATAGTTGTGTTGAGTTATGATATGAAAAATTTGGAATTAAGATTAGTGTGAAATTATTATATTTTAATTTTAATAATTAATTATTTATAATTTATTATATTAATTATATTTTAATTAAATTAATTATTGTTTGACACTATAATATTATTCATTTGTTTTATCAACTCGTCTTTTTCTCACCTGCACCCCTTCTTCAACTTTCCTTCAAACCCAAGAAAAGATTAGTCATTTCAATACTAATTATCACATTAATCGCGGCCTTCCCATCCCCATAATTTTTGATCCCATAATTAATGAAAAAAATCATACTTTAGATCATAGCCATTCATCACGTTTAGATCTTTCCTTCACTTTATTCTCTCTCCCAAACCAGTGGTTATGATTTTAAAAATTTTTAAAAATATGAAAAAAGGAAAAAAAGAAGAAGATATTTGACAGACATTAACTGCGACCATCTTATTTCTGTGGAAACATCACATCAAACCCTATCCCTAACCCTAAAACAAGTAGGAAAAAAAAAAACTAGGTAGGATATTTGGTTGTCAATTCAGCTAATTGGATTCAGAGCAATCGGTAGGCTTAAACGATACTATTTTCTCGACGGAATCGTAACCCACGAGGGAATTCATTTGAGCTACATTGCCATATATAGCAATATTTTCAACGGAGGCGAAAGCGAAGCAGACAAAATCTTCTGAAACCCTCACGAAGGTGTTCATCTCTATTAGTTCAACGTCAGCTCCGTCGAAATGAAATGTAATTTTTGGTATTTTAAAGTCGTGTGATTGTCTCTATTCGTGAACATTACCAGCATCCCAACCAATCAGATATCGACACTTCTGACAGTCACGAGTCAACACTTCTTGGTACGGGTCGGGTAATGGATGATTTGAATACGTGGAGGGAGTAGGATGGTGATGTGCGGCACACGTCATCGGATATCATGGCGCATAGCGGGTTTTGTAGCCTTCTGCGGCAGAGATTCATCTCCTCGCCTCAAAATCAGGAACCTTTGTAATCACTTTCTCGAAATTAAAACAAAACTAATATTTTTAGTCATTTATAGCATATATTTTGATTTTTTTTAACAAAATAGATCTCTACTTTTTGACTATTAACAAATTGTCATTATTTAATTATTTAAATTTATCAAGCGGAATGTATGTGACAAACTTTTTTTTAATTCTAATTTTAATTCTCGTGAATCTTTTATATTAAATGTGATGATTTTTCAATCATCTTTTTCACGCATTCGCTGTATTTTTTTAAGATTCAATTAGAAAACAGAATGCATGGTTGTAAGTCAAATCTAAAAGTGAATTAAAATTAAAAGCAAAGCATGTCACGTCCATTCCATATAATTGTTTTATACCCAAGAAATTAAGGTCTATTTTGTTTTATTTTTTTTTAAAAAAATATGAGTTATCCATTATAGATGATAGCAAAGGTCATAACTTAAATTGCACTTTACCTTTTTAGTTTTCTCAACTATATCGTTATATTTTCAATCAATTTTGTTTTAAATGATTGTTCAGTCAATTAATTTTGATCAATAAATTGAAATAAATTGATCTTATTTTTATTACAATTAATATTTTGAAGTTTTACTAAAAATATTATATTAAGGAGGGATTAGTCCGCCAAAAAAGACCAATTTTAAATGTGAGGCGGATGGAGAAGATGGCTGGATATAATCTAGCAATCATGGGCATAGATTGGGCAATTCAATATTAAACAAGCCCAAGCCAACTGGTATGTTACACATACAATACTTGTTTTTTTGTTCAATAAATGCACAACTTAAATCTGGCAAGGACCCAGCAGAGAACACAAGTGTGAATTTAGTCTATTATAGCAAATTTATTCAATTCGTGCAAGTTCTAGCAAAATTAAACTCAACTGAACTTTCGTCCCCACCCCAGCAATAGACCACTAGGGCTGGCTTGGTCAACGAAAATGACTAGGGTCTAGCCCAGATCTAGTCTAACAAGCCTAAGCCTTTGAGTCTGGACTTTTGGGTCCAATTTTTGGGACGCATTCGGTATAAAATACATTTTCGAAATCTTCTAAACTTGGTCAGCAACTCCGATACTCATTTTCATAAAATATATTATCAATCAATTATTTAATTGAAACTAAGCCATTATTTGTGAGAAAAGAAGGGTTAAAAAGTGAAGAGAAAAAGGTATAAAAGATTGAATAATGGGATTGAATTCCAAAGGACAGGAGAATCGCTAGCTGTCTCTTGCCTGCTGGGAATTGAAAACGTGGCCAACTTTCATTTATTTCCCACCATCCATAGTTTTCTTTCAATTTTGTGTCCCTTTACTTTTTAACTTCACCTTTCCACGTAATTTAGTATCTCACACAAATAAACGTCCCTTCCCTAATACAACATATCCGCTCTGGGTCAAATCTCGCATAACTTACTCTTATATTATATTTTAAAATACGTTAAATTAGGTAGAGATGACGATATTTGGTTGTACATAGTTGAGAATCGAACGTTAATCAAGAAGAAAATAATAAACGTAAAAAACGCGAACATTGAAATTTACATGGAAAAAATCACAAACACGAGAGAAATTCACTAATCAAAAATCAAGGTATAATGAATTTTGCGACTCAAACATTAATATATAGAGAAAACATAAAATACTAATATTGATATATGAGTCTGACTCAGTATAATTAAAATTCAGATCACAACTAACTTTAAGATACATATTTGAAGACAAAATTGAGTACTTTATAAGTAGAGTTATCTTTCCTACCTAGTACAACACGTTTTGACTAATTTTAAAAATAAATACTAAACATAAAAGTCTATGCATATCAAGCTTTTTGCTAGATGTGTACACTCGCTTCGCTTCGTTACATTCTGTCTTTCTTATGATTAGATAAATATTAATTGTACAAATGAAATCAGAGATAAAAGAAGAATGATGTTATAATTTCTCCCTCCGTCGAAAGATTGCAATTAAATTAGAAAATCACTTCGTATTAACTTACTCCAAAATTGGCTTATAAAAATAGAATAATGTTAAGTTAATTATCTTGTTCTACTACCTTAAAATGGTCATGGGCGTGTCAAATAATTATTGACGCAATTAACATAATAAATAAATTATTTATAATTTATTACTTTAATTACACCAATAATTATTTGACACGTCAGCGATTATTTTAATATAGTATAATAAGAGAATAAACGTAGCGTCAGTCATAAAAATAGTATTTTTGATTTAGCATTACACAAAACTTTGTATGATTCATATTACTTCCTGCAATTAATGGGCCAGCCCAGAAATTTTGAACCCATCGCTTCATGGGCTGTCGGGATCGTTCTTGAGCATTCGACAAGGTTCTAGTTCAAATTAAATTTTGAATTTTGATGACCAACTTTAACTTTTTTTTTTGAACAATGTAAATCTTGAACTTGACATTGTAAACAAAATGGACTTCAAACTGATCTTTTTGGTTTTGTTCCACTTTTGTTTCGGTTTTAGTTTTTTCAAGTTGGACTTAGTTTGATTCTAGAATTTGAGTTTTGGTATGTTTTAGTTGATTTATGCTCGAATTTGGCCGGTTTCATTTGATCTTTCATAATTCTTAAAATTAAATTAGAAAATATATTAATATTGTAATATCTGTTTAGTATTATTTTGATTAGAGTAAAACTTAGCAAAGTCTAATTTATTTAGCGTGCAAAATTTGAGATTTAATTGTTAAAAAAAAATTAGATTTTAAGTGGAACGAATTTTCAAAGTTTTTGATCCAATCACATGTTTAATGTGTAGAAATAAAGTGTAAAATGAGAGTAACAAATCCAATATTTGACTGAGTTTTCCAAATCAAGATTTCTCACCATATCTGATTGTGCTCCCCTATTCAAAATAATCTAACTAGCGTTTGCTCCATGCCTCTTTTATAAGTAAACGAAAGTCTCTGCATGTCTTAGACCTCAGATAATCCTGGCTATGGCGGTTCTTACTGTGTCTTCTCCCACTTCTTTGATTCTTAAGTTAGCAAAAACAGAATTACGAAATTGCGCTCAATCTCTGTATGAAAGAGTGGGAGGCTCAAGATTGCCATTGTTGATACTGGCATTAGTAGAAGGAACGAAGAAGATGGACAGTGACGAGGAGGACGGAGCTTGTTCTATGTTACAGTTAGCATTCGTTCTACAACGGCGATTTCGGAATACCAGGCGTTAGGGTTGGACTGTGATTCCCTGCAACAAAAAATTAAGAATAATTTTCCCATAAATTTCATATGATTTAAATTCTATTTTTCAAATAATCAATTCAACTTCATCTTCTCCAGCCCTGATCCAACAGGGAATATACTCTCAGCCCAGTCCCAGATTCAGACCAATACTCGACCCATTAGTGGAGGATTAGTACCCATTCATCCTAATTCCTACGTCGTTTTTGAACTTGAGAGGCAGATTATACCCATAATAAAATTAATTATTTTAATCACAATAGAATAATAAAGCGTGATCGGAAATAATTATTACATTGAATGGTCTTGGATGTGAGTAAGCTAACTTCATAAAAGAATAAATATAAAATTAATTCCTTGAATGTAAATAACTAAGATGTGACTTTTGACTTTAAGAAGTTTAAAATATATGTCAAGCGATGTAAAATTGCACATTTTAACAAAATAAGAGGTGGTAGTTGATATAAGTAAGTTTATGTGCAAAAAAGGAGTTTGCACATAGGACGGGTAAGATTAAAGCTGTATAAGATCAGTTTAAGAATGTATTGACTTATAGTTGCTTACTGAGCTAATAGTTCCCCTCCAACTTTTCAGGTATAAAAGAAGTTCTAAAGACAATCATTGTGCAGTTATGTCAAAAGACCTATGTTTGTACATTTTATTTTATAATGTTTTGTTAATATACAGTGGAACCACGTATATATAAAGTTTTTGTGTCTAATTCATTGCAACAACAACGTAAAATGGTTTTTGTTATAATTTTATTGTTGACCTTTTGATTTAGAGATATATTGTTAAAGTATAATGTATTATATGTATCACACATTTAGATTCTAGGCTATGTATATTCACGAAGTGAGCATGATTGTGATGAGTATAAAATGGAAGCGCCAAGTAGGAAATTGTAGAAAATGTGCTAGGAAAGAGGTTAGATGGTTAGTGAGTGGTTTATAAGCAAGGAAAGAGTAGAAGGTCATGTGGTGACAAAGAGGTTAGAGGGTTAATGGGTGGTTATAAGTAAGTAGATGAGAGAACGAAGAGGTTATAAAATATTGTTTATAACAAATATGTAGGAGTTGTTTCTTTCAAAGTGTGGAATTGTGCTAATTTTCGAGCGGAGTGTTTCGTCGATCTTGTGGTGTTCGTATTTCTATTATGTTAGTGTGTGTTTGATTATAGTTTTCATTGATGTTTCAAGAGTGTGTTTTGTTTTGGATATTTACGATTTTATGAAACGAATATAAAATCTATTTGTTTTATCTTCTCATTTCAAAATCTATTAATTTAAGGTTTAGGGTCTAGCATTTCAGAACTCAAGTTTGGGCTGTAGGGATTAAGGATCTGGGATATAGGGTTTAGGGTTTAAGTAATGGAATCCATTAAAGATACTAGACAACAATGTCAACATTTGCACATAAAAGAATTTTGAAAATTACTGTTATTTTTAGGCAAGATTTACGTTCTCTAATCCTCAGATCTTTAATGATAATCACAGCAAAGAAATAAAATGCAAAAAATAGAAAAGAAAGAAGACAACCAGATTTACGTGGTTCGGTTGTCACTAACGACAACCTACATCCACGGCAGCTCGATGCGAGCTCGAAATGCACTATCAACCTCAAAAGTTACAGCTATAGTCCTCGGATCTCACAAATACTTCATCAAGAATTCTCAAAGAATACACAATCGCATCACTCGCTCCTCAACAAGGAAAGGAAATAGACATACACTAAATCCTGATGATCAAGATGATCACCGCGCACAACGATCGATCAAAGTCTCAGAGAACTCAGCATCGGCAGAGAAGAATCGCCAAGAAAGAAGATGAAGAAACCCTAGGGAGAACTGCTGCCTTATGAAAGAAAATGCTCTCTGTTTTTTACTTCTCGCTGTTTTCATAGAAATTAAAAGAATAGTAACTTACATAAAGTGAAGTGGGTAGGTTTTAAACAACTGGGTCATGGGCCGGGTTAAATCCACATCCAGCAATATGGTTTGGGCTGAGGATCCAGCCAACAGCAATAAAACCCAACTGTTTCACCTTCCAACAAACTCCACCTTGAAGCAAGTCCTATAAAATATCATCGGTATCTAGTGCACTTCGCTGGCTGTCAAGCATCTTCATCGCTGCAATTTTGATGCCTAAAGATTATCCAAGCCTCAACAAGTCCAAACAATGTCTGAACTTGGAAACAGGGACAATATTGGTACCAAAATCGGAAGGATTATCCTCAGAGGAAACCTTCTGTAACTTCACAGTACCTGCATCAACAACATGTCTCACATAATGGTATTTAATATCAATATGCTTAGTCCTATCATGGTATACAGGATTTTTACTCAAGTAAATAGCACTCTGTGAATCACACCAAATAACAGGAATATCACAAACAAGTTTAGCTTCAGAAAGTAAACCAGATAACCAAATAGCTTCCTTACAACAATCACA
This sequence comes from Begonia masoniana, assembly GCA_022432975.1. Taxonomy (NCBI): domain Eukaryota; kingdom Viridiplantae; phylum Streptophyta; class Magnoliopsida; order Cucurbitales; family Begoniaceae; genus Begonia; species Begonia masoniana. Next base: position 29,044,468 of record CM039516.1, on the reverse strand, counting down.
CAATGCTACATATTCAGCTTCAGTAGTTGAAAGAGTAACTAAAAGTTGTTTTTGTGATTTCCAAGATATGCAATTACCACCAAGAGTAAAAAAGAAAGCAGTAGTAGATTTTCTATTATCTCTATCACCACCAAAATCAGAATCAACATAACCATTTAAAGTAAACACATCTGATTTTTTTATATATCAATCCTATAGAACTATAAGCATTTACATAATTCAAAACCCATTTCAAAGCATTCCAATGTTCAATCCCTGGATTAGATATGAATCTAGATAATAAAGATATAGCATATGACAAGTCAGGTCTAGTACTAATCATAGAGTACATGAGTGAACCAATAACATTTGCATATGGTTTATCTAACATTTTCATTGATTCAGTAGAATTTTTAGGTGATTGACCCTTATGCAGAATAAAATGATTTGCAAGAGGCATATGAACAAGTTTCGAATCTTTATTACCAAAATTAGAGATTACCTTTTCCAAGTATGTCTGTTGATGCAATTTTAACATGTTACTTTTCCTATCTCTCACAATATGCATACCAAGAATGTTTTTAGCACTTCCTAAATCTTTCATATCAAATTCAGAATTTAAAGAGGCTTTCAGATCACATATAAGAGACATGGATTTGCAAATAAGTAACATATCATCAACATATAATAGCAAGAATATAGGCACATTATTCACAGTTTTAAAATAAAAGCAACTATCATAACTACTTTTAGAGAAGCCAATACTAAAAAAAAATGAATCAAAACGTTTGTACCACTGCCTAGGAGATTGTTTCAAACCATAAAGCGATTTATGTAACAAACAGAACCTATCAGGATATTTTTTGTCACTAAAACCCTCAGGTTGTGCCATCACAATATACTCCTCTAACTCCCCATGAAGAAATGCAGTGGTGACATCTAATTGCTCTAACTCAAGGTCAAACTGGACTACATATGCTAACATAATGCGAATGGTTTTAAACTTAACTACAGGAGAGAAATCTCATCAAAATCTATCCCTTCCTTTTGGGTGTACCTTTAGAGTACTGCAACCTAGCTTTGAACTCGACTGAGGTTCATTCGGTTTACCCCTTCTTTAAGTGTAAAACAACACTTCCTTATATTCTGGAACAACTGTTGGCCTTAGGGATTAAGCTAGTAAATGACAAGTTAGTATTTTAAAGACATTCTTGGTATTCATATTGTGAGAGATAGGAAAAGTAACATGTTAAAATTGCATCAACGACATACTTTTAAAAAGGTAATCCTCTAATTTTGGTAATAAAGATTCGAAACTTTGTTCATATTCCTCGTGCAAATCATTTTTATTCGGCCATAATGGTCATCACCTAAACATTCTAACTGAAATCAATGAAACGTAGCTAACCATATGCAAATGTTCTTGGTTCACATCATGTCTCTATGATTATTCTAAGAACCGGACTTTTCAGATGCTAATCTTTATTATCTAGACATATATAATCCATGGATTGACATTGGAATGCTTTGAATGTTTGAATTATGGAAATGCTTATAGTTCTATAGGATTGATATATAAAAAATCCATGTGTTTACTTTAAATGGTAGTTGATTATGTATTGGGTGTGATAGAGTAATCGAAAATCTACTACTGCTTTCTTGTTTACTCTTGGTTGTTAATTGCAATATCTTGGAAATCACAAAAACAACTTTTAGTTACTCTTTCAACTACTGAAGCTGAATATGTAGCATTGTGTGCTTGTTTCGGAACTATTTTGGTTCTGCCTCTGTTTACTTTCTGAACTAACCTTGTTTTGTATATTTCCTGTGATTGGTGGGTTCACAGAGTGCTTTTCCTTGGATGTAACAATCCTGTATACCATGATAGACTAAGCCTATTGATATAATACCATTCTGTGAGACATGTTGTTGATGCAGGTACTGTGAAGTTTACAGAAGGGTGTCCTCTGAGGATAAATCCTTCCGATTTTGGTACAATATTGTCCCTGTTTCCAGTGCACATTGTTTGGTACTTGGGGAAGGCTTGGATAATCTTTGTAGGGCATCAAAAGTTGCAGCTATGAAGATTCTTGACAGCCGCGAGTGCACGAGATACCGATGATATTTTATAGAACTTGCTTCACGGTGGATTTGTTTTAGGTGAAACAGTTTGGTTTTATTGCTGTTTGCTGGATCCTCACCCAAACCCTATGCTGGATGGGATTTTAACCCGCCCATGACCCATTTGTTTTAAAACCTACCCACTTCACTTATGTAAGTTTTACTATTCCTAATTTCTATGAAAACGCGAAGAATAAAAACAGAGAGCATTTTCTTCATAAGGCAGCCGTTCTCTCTCCCTAGTGTGTCTCATCTTCTTTGCTGCGATTCTTCTCTGCCGATGCTGGTTCTCTGAGACTTTGGATCGATTTCGTTTGGGCGCGGTGTCCTCTTGAGCTCAGGATTTAGTGTATTCTATTCCTTTCCTTGTTGAGAGCAGTGCTGCGATTGTGTCTTCTTTTTAGAATTCCTTGATGAAGTATTTGTGAGATCCCGAGTAGACTTAGCTGTTAACTTTTGAGGTTGATAGTGCATTTCGGCTCGCATCGAGCGCCGTGGAGGTAGGTTGTCGTTAGTGACAACCGAAACCACGTATCTGTTGTCCTTCTTTTCTTTCTATTTTTTTTGCACTTTTTATTTCTTGTGATGTGATTATCATTAAAGAATCTGAGATTAGAGACGTAATCTGCCTAAAAATACATTAATTGTTTCACAATTCTTTTATGTGCAATGTTTGACTTGTTGTCTATTATCTTTAATGGATTCCATACTTAAACCCTAAAACCTATATCCCAGATCCTAATCCAACAGCCCAAACTTGAGTTCTGAAATGCTCGACCCTAAACCTTAAATTAATAATTTGAAAATGATAAAGAGTCACAAATAGATTTTATATCGTTTCATAAAATCGTAAATATCAAAACAAACACACTCTTGAAACATCAATGAAAACATAATCAAACACACACTAACATAATGAAATACAACACCACAAGATCGACGAACACTCTCGCCGAAATTAGCACATTCCACACTTTGAAAGAAACAATCCACATATGTTATCAAACACTGTTTATAACCTCTGTCGTCTCGTCATCTACGTACTTATACCCCCCTTACCCTCTACACCTCTTTGGCCACCACATACCTTCTACTCTTTCCTTGCTTATAAACCACTCACTACCATCTAAAACTCTTTCCTATCAATTTCACAATTCCTACTGCGCTTCCATTTTATACTCATCACCTCATGCTCCTTCGTGAATATACAATAGCCTAGAATCTAATTGTGATACACTATAATACATTATCTTTAACAATATATCTTCTACATCAAAAGGTCAACAATAAAATTAGAACAAAAAAACAAAAAACCATTTTACTTGTTTTGCAATGAATTAGACACAAAACTTATATATACGGGTTCCACTGTATATTAACAAAACATTCTAAATAAATTACAAACTTTCGTCTTTTTTCTTTACTTCGTAATTATATGGTCCGTACGTAAAACGGACCCTTGTTACTATTTTATTACAACGTCCTTTATATTCGAGAAACGTCATTCTCGTAATTTAGTGTTACAACCCTAAAATTCTCCGAAATTTTTTTAAATCCATATTCCATTATAGGCTGTCTAATAACGTTTCCCTTTCGGAAACGAACTTATTTGACATATTTAACAAAAATGCCATCA
>CM039516.1:29020388-29040632 GCA_022432975.1 Begonia masoniana | reverse complement strand
ACAATACTTGGGGGACCCTAAAAGTGTTTTAGGCCACTGTCCAATTAATGAGCCTATTGGGTCGCACACTGGAGGCGGTGTTTTGTGTTAAATTGGTTATGGGCTTATGCATCCTATTAAGGATTAAAAAAGGTTTTTAATTGTCGCAACCCATAAAATAATAGACGATCATCTTCTACACAAATTTTGATCGTCGTTGATAGCGGCAACCTCTAGATTATTCCTAGAATTTGCGGGTCCTAGCAGACAAGCTCCAAGGCGTTTGATTCCCGCTCCCGTGTGCGATACTATGAGAGCGTTCGTCTTCATTTTTCATTCGGCGTCTCCGTGGAATCGAATCGGCAATCTGTCAAGAGAATTCCAAATCAAACCAGGTTTAGCATAGTGTTTGTGTTAATCAATGCCGTCGCTTCGTTAGGGTCTGTGGATTTTTTTTATTGCATTAATCGTTTTTCCGCTGCGCGACCTGAACCAATCTTGAAGAAAAAACCAACAATAAATACAACCAAGATCAGTCTAAAGGTAACAAGAGAAATCAAGATTCTTTTTACTTCAGGGATTACCTCACTTTGTTATTTTTACTTTCTTGTTATCATGTACAACCTAGAAATCAACATCACTCATTCCGTTTACTTCAAAAGGTTGATTAATATCGCCCTGTCAGTTTTCAGAAACAAGTTGGTCACTAAATTAAGAAGACATGATTTATTTGGAGTCATATGAAAAAGAGCAACCTGAATCTAGAATCCAACGGTCATTACAAGGAATATCAGAAACATTAAGTACTTCAAACAAATCAGAATCAGAACCTAGCATGCAAACTACATTATTTTCATTTTTATCTTTATTCTTTTGTTCTTCTAAGTACTTATAATATTGTTTTATTAAATGTCCTTTTTTTCCACAATGATGACAGCTTCTAGTTTTTTTTTTTTTTTTTTATTGTTATCTTTTTTATTCTTATTTTCTTTCCTTTTGTTATTATTGTCAAAACTATTATTCCCTTTAACAAACAAGTTATTTCCAGTACGTTTCATTTGATTAAGCTCAAGCTCTCTAGCTTTAAGGCCCGAGATCACTAAATCCAATTGAGGTACTATTCCAGTGTATTGAAGTGAGTCTTTAACAACCTTATAACGATCAGGTAATGAATTTAAAAGAATCATTGCAAGACTAGCATCATCCAAGTTTTGGTTTGTTCCTTTTAAAGACAATGTTAATTTTAAAAACTCATCTAGATTCTCATCTAGCGTTTTATTATTATCCATTTTATAAGAAAACAAAGCACCTTTCAAAAACACTATATTATGCATAGAAATAACAGAGTAAAGGGATTCGAGTTTACCCCAGATGGCAAAAGGGGTTTCATTGCCATCTACCTTTCTTAACACGTCATCTGATAAGCTGAGTACTATTAAGTTGTATGCTATTTCATTTATTTCGGCCTTTTTGGCCTTTTGTTCCTCCGTTCCCTTTTCCTCATTTGATTCCAATGCGATGGCCATCTTGTTGAAGGAAAGAAGAGCCTGCATCTTCTTTTTCCATGACCCGAAGTCATGTTTGCCGTCAAATGACAATATTTCCATCCAAGCAGCCATAGTGTAATCGAGGTTCAAAAACAGAGAAAACAAAAAAAATTCAGAACTCAGATTTGCTGTATTTTAATGGCAATTCAGAATTCTAACACAAAAGAAAAAAAAAATCACGTGACAGAGGCAAAAAATCTGAAATTATAATACTCAAAACAGATTATAATTCAAGAATCAGAATGACAATTGCTAATTAACAACAGAAAAATTAGCTATTGAAAAGGTTAACGAGGTCAGATCACACAGAGAAGTTAAGAACAAAAAATCAAGACACTAAATTTGCGGAAGTTTAAAAAAACAGCAACGAAGAGTCCAAGTAACGATTCAATAGGCTTTGATACCACTGTTATTTTTTAGGCAAGATTTACGTTCTCTAATCCTCAGATCTTTAATGATAATCACAGCAAAAAAATAAAATGCAGAAAATAGAAAAGAAAGAAGACAACTAGATTTACGTGGTTCAGTTGTCACTAACGACAACCTACAACCACGGCAGCTCGATGCGAGCTCGAAATGCACTATCAACCTCAAAAGTTACAGCTATAGTCCTCGGATCTCACAAATACTTCATCAAGAATTCTCAAAGAATACACAATCGCATCACTCACTCCTCAACCAGGAAAGGAAATAGACATACACTAAATCCTGATGATCAAGATGATCACCGCGCACAACGATCGATCAAAGTCTCAGAGAACTCAGCATCGGCAGAGAAGAATCGCCAAGAAAGAAGATGAAGAAACCCTAGGGAGAACTGCTGCCTTATGAAAGAAAATGCTCTCTGTTTTTTACTTCTCGCTGTTTTCATAGAAATTAAAAGAATAGTAACTTACATAAAGTGAAGTGGGTAGGTTTTAAACAACTGGGTCATGGGCCGGGTTAAATCCACATCCAGCAATATGGTTTGGGCTGAGGATCCAGCCAACAGCAATAAAACCCAACTGCTTCACCTTCCAACAATTACCTTGTTCAATCTGTCGTCATTTTTTGAAATACCAAACTCTTTCATGACGTTGTCCTCGAGAAAAACTTTAATGCTTTTCGTGGACAAATGAAGTTCGTTCTCCACAGCCTCTAGAATGCATTTCATGTGTGGCATTAGGACATGAACCACTCATTTGTTTAGCTGATTTATGCAGAGATGAAGATCTAATACATGACTGCACATTATCTTCAATTCCCACTCTCACCACTTCAAATACAATCTTATTATTTCCACAATGTCATGAGTGTTGGGTGTTGAAGCGATTGTTTATGGATGAAAGCCGAGTGTATTTAGCTTGAGTTTAGTAAAAAGCCATGGGCTTGATAGAATTAACTAATACAAAACTTGAACCTGTCAATAATGATGTAGAAGACGAACGTCTAGAGACCAACAACTGATTAGTCAAGCTGCAAGTGACACATTAAGGTGCTAAAACAATTTATCTTGACCTTAAGCTGGAATATACTAATGGACTTTATTTTTCTTGGTATGATGACACATTTTTCGAATAAACTAAAAAAATGATAAATTACTTTCAAAGTAAATAAATTATGGTCTCAATTTACATTTTTATATCATATTTGTCTTATAGTTCACATCTACTCTTAATTCTAATATCTTATCAAACAACATTAATAAAATCATGACAAACCATTCATGGTCATTTAATTTCTTGTATATTCATGTATCATAAATTTCAATTTCAAAGAGCCTTGAGTTAAAACCAAATCAATGATTATTTTTTTACATGCCAAAACAAAATCCTTAGTCAACTACTTATAGCTTCATATGGAATTATGTCAGTCTGCTCAATATGAGTGGTGTAATCATTGTCAAACACATGAAACTTTGGTATATATAAAGACACAACCGCATAAAAGACATCATTCCAAAATACTTGTAAACAGTAATCAAAAAGCATTCTGCACACAACCGCATAAGACAACCAAAAATCTTTTATGATCCCAATAGTCTTCGTCAATCTTGGATGGTGAACAAAATGCCCATCGTTATAAGGGATTCTAGTGATATTGTAACAGGTATCAGAGTCATAACTTAAAGTTTCTGCTTTCCGCGTCGTCCTGAGTCTATTTCCACAAGCTTCGATGATGATGGAGTTGGCAATAGGGCAGCAAGACCAATAGATCCAGGGATGTCAAGATCAACTCTACTAGACGGACATACAGCTGAGTGCTTTATATCAAGCTCACTAAAGGGCTGAATTTCAAGTCTCACTTTCTTAATCTGCTCATTAGAGTAAATTCATTAATAAAATCTCTATAAAAAAAATATTGTCAAAATATACCACGGGGGATGAAACCTCACAAGTTTAATGTGATGGATGGATGAATGAGCATCAACAAGTCTCTTTTGCATATCATCTATTTTCTTTCTCTGATATCCAACTTTCTCCATTTCATTTCCTCTCTCACGTAGTTCTTGATATAAAGCTATTTAAAAACTACTAAAAATAAGCATGACAATGACTGTAAATTCAAAGACTTGTTTAATTAACATGCTGAAGAATATAAACTATTAAACTCATTAAAGTTGACAAGTAATCTCAGTGTATTAGTGCTGTTAGTGTAAATAAAACACAACCGTAATATGGTTTCTCTCGTAAAAATATGAAGGGCATTTCCCATCAAGTGGTGAAAGACTGGGAAAGTACCATTCAAACAGAGTGTTTGCTCAATCAAAATCATGAAACAATAAGACAACAATCAAGGTAGTTTAGTCATATCAACTTCTGAACCTTAGTGATTTGAATTTTAAACATACGTGACTAGTGAGAAATGAATATCCATTTTTCTCAGAAAGAAAACACGTACTTGTCAAAACAGATAGAACCCATATCTGGGTTGGTATGTCATAAAGTTTCTTAGCCAAAGTCAGGGACAAGCTTAACATCTCTCTGGCTTGAACAGTGTCATGTAAAGCAAGCGCCAAACTCCCAAGGATAGTCAAGTATTGTGCAACAAGCTAAAGATTCCCCAAATGATTGTGTCAATTGCAATCCTTTGGCTAGTCGGATTCTGCATAAACAATTAGTTTCTTAACAGAGAGAGAGAGAGAGAGAGAGAGAGAGAGAGAGATGTATAAATTAATAAATTACACGAGTCATTGCATCAATTTGCAGATTTACAAATAGAAATACGCCTGAAAATTGTGATTTCAACCCAATTGCAACCCCTATTATTCAGTTTGTATAAGTTCTTACATTGATAATGGTTAAAAATTTCTCAGCAGTTAATTCTTCGTGTAAGTTATCGACTACCTACTACCACTTTTGTTTCCACCGGAAAGACTATCACATCACTACTCTTTTTTTTTTCAAGAAAATGAAATATATATTGACATGAAAATTTAAAACTACAGATTTTGGAGTCTTAGCAGAGGTTATATACGGGGTCTTAAAAAGAAGCGAAAATATGGAACTTGGATAAAGAAGTGAAAATATGCACACTGCCAAATAATACTCATGCTTCAAGCACAAAAAAAAAAAGCAACATTGAATATTCCTGACTTCCTAATAAAATGTACACATTTCCAATGTCATTTAAAACAGAATACAGTAACTAGAAAAAATAATCAGATGGCAATCTGAAGTTCTCCTTATCAAAACAAAAGGGATAACAAAAAAAGGAAAAAAATTACAAACTACTATTCATACCTCGCTTCGTGCAAATCATGTTGCTTCATGAGTAACAAGCCATAAGCAAACAGGACACTGGTCTTCTCCCGAACTCCAACAAAAGATTCGGTCATTCGGTAAACTGGTCTAATCAAGTCAAGTGCCTGAGGGAAACCAATTCTGAGAAAATGATCTCATGTGTAAAAAGAATGAACGACAACCATGTAATGAATGTATCAAACCTGTGAAGAAGACTCAACATCACCTATGCAGATGTAGGAGACAGCTGCATAAACTTGGCACATTGCTTGCACTGATTTGCTCTTAGTAAGCTGAACACGCATGAGTGAGAGAATATCTTTTCAGATTTAATTGAAATTATGCACCAAACTCATCAATATAGGCATGCACAATGCTGCAACTTAAATCATGAGCATAATGAAACAAGAAAATTCACAGTATTAATGGAATTTTATACATAAGAAAAAAAAATACTTTTGCAGCTTCAATATAGTGAAAAGTGGCTTCGCTGTAACAGCCAACAGAATGAGCATACTGCCCCCTAAGCATCTCAATCACACTCTCACAAGGTTGTAAAATTGTAGGGAAACGTAAGAACCAATCTTTCATTTGCACCAAAGCCTGCAAAATGAAACTGGCTGATTAAACTGATCTACAAATATCTTATTTTTATAAGAAACTTGCAAAAAATATCTGTAAAAATATACAAAATGGGAGGATTTAGAATTCTCCACGTGAAAAGTAAAAAAATAATTATACAATTAAATATTGCTATGCATTTCCAATTGGATATAGTGACACGAAAAACAAGCTTATAAACTCCTAATTTTTTCTTACTTTACCTTCATTTTCTATTTCATATTGAAAGAACTCTTCCGCTACATAAATTTGTATCATATAAAAAATTTTCACCTCAACCTGATGTTAATGATGGTTCTCGTGGGCATTATATCACCGACAATGAACAAAGATTTGACATTATTGATCAACAATTTGAAAAATCGACCAAGGGATAAGTAAAATTCATGAAACCCTTTGCAATTTTTCGCAGTGGAGCAGCGACAAAATCAGACGACTCAAAGGTTCGATTTAAGCGAATCAAATGAAAACTGAGAAAACACCGAATAATGGAGAAAAAATAGCAGAAACAATAACAAGTTAAACCTTAATGTGGTCGAAGGAAACAACCAGCAACCTAAGGTTCAGCCCTCGACCACGCCGACCAAAGGCAATTGGTGACCACAAGCGACTTCTTCTCGGACCGGAACATGGCTGCGAGTCGTGCATCCCCATAAGGGATTCGTGCATATCTGAATCATCCATGCGACTCACTTCGTGCAATTTTGACACAACCTTCACCTACCACTGCGCATCGCTCAAACACAGCTTCTCAAGCGCCTGCGATGTCTTCTTCCTTGTCATTGCCCAGGTAAAATGCTCTGATACCATTGTTATGGTTCTTGTAGTTTTTCCAATTCCAGACAACACACACAGCAAGAAATAAACCAACCTACATAGCCATAAAACTCCGAACAATATTGAAGGGAATTCTAGAGCCCTTCTCTCTCCCTTTGGAGAGGAATTCTAGAGCCTCGCACTCTCCCCTTTTCCCTCAGTTTTTCCACCCCTCGTAACACTCTCCCCCCCACATTTATAACCCACAAAATAACAAACTCATAATAACCTTAATAATATTTTTTAATCTACCCTTTACTAATATATTCCTAACAGAAAATGAGGTCAAACTTGTGGTATATGAATTAAAATGACGAGATTCTGCACAGTGGGAACGACTTCAGTTTAATCACCAACGACATGGAAAATTATGCGTAAGAACTTGGCCCAAGGTGAAAGCTTGTTAAAAAGGAAATTTCTTTTTCCTAATTAAGAGCAGTTTCTATATCAACAATATCAAAAAATTTGGCAAGCTAATTGTACAATAAATGAATATACAGAAGAATTTTATCGATTAAATGCGAATGTGAATTTTTCTCAGACAGATGATCAATTCAATTAACATCTCACTAACATTGGGTGTTTCAAACTAACTATTCAACATCGATCGACTCTTGAAATCATTCGAAGTATGACAAATGTAGCTAATCTGACAATGAAAATTGAAGTGCAAATAAACAACTGCAGTTTGTCTAGCAAACAATTTTTGACGACACACTCTGAAAAATTCACTAATTTCTAAGTGATCGACAATTATAGATGACAATGACATTAGTCAGAATTGTATTTCTCTAAACAAAAACTCGATGCAGAATTCCAGTGAAAGTTCTTCAACCATTGTTCAGCCTGATCACCAAATCCAAATTCGTCAGCAGCAACAAGTCAATAAAAATCCTTAGGCGCATCTTGATCTTTACAAATATTTTTGGTGCAACCAACAATGTATCTTTTAAATAATTGCCCGAGGAGTCTAGTTAATTTTCTAGAGAAAGATGGTGGTGACGAACACGATGTTGAAAGAGATATTTAAGCAAGTGGTGAATTTGCAAAAGCAGATGTTAGAGAGGAAGTCGTGTACATCCTCCAACAACTTTTACTTACCTCAAAAGAACTAGACACCTCTCAAAGCCACAAGATGTTTCACACACAATGCACTAGTCGTGATAAAGTTTGTAATGTGATCATTGATAGTGCGAAAAAATATTGATTCCAAGGTTTTGGTAAATACCCTGAATTTACAGATAGAAAAATATCCTCTCCCGTACAATATTGCATGAATAATTATTGAAATATAAAATCATTAATGCTTGAGAAACATTAATAATTAAAGTTGTAAATTTGACGACGATAAGCTAAATCTAATAGTGGTGCATAAATATATACATTTAGATAAGATAAATGTTAGACAAAATCATGTACCATTGGTTTAATTCATATGAAGTTTTGTTGTTTGTATTAGTTTTAATTAGTGATTTTTTTCACACAATTTCAAGTATTTTAATTGTTCAAATAAAATTAGAATCGATATAATTTTGATAGTTAATAGGATGATTCTCGAGGGAACGATATTACTTACATTTATATTACCACCGTGTGCAGAATATATCAATGTTTCTCCCTGATATTTGCACGAACAATAGTGAATGCGGCCAGGGAGAAACATTGATATATTCTGGACACGGTGGTAATCCAGCAGTCGAAAAAGCAGAAGTGAGAGATTTGAGACTTAAAAGGGGAAATCTTGCACTGAAGAACAGCAAGGAAACAAAGAGTGTAGTGAGAGTGATTAAAGGAGTACAGGTACTAGGGACTTCAACTGGAGAGGAGGAATCCAATTGTAATTTTAGGTACATTTATGATGGTTTATATTTTGTTGATGATTGTAAGATTGAAAGAGGAAATTTTGGAAAATTTGTTTTCAAATTTTCGTTGAAAAGAGTTTCTGAGCAGCAAAAACTCACTTGGTAGAATATGCAGGATTTAGTTGATTAAGTCGATTATGGAAGGTATTTATTTATGGAAAATAAATAGTTTAAAGGAAGTATTTTTGAGGAGAAAAATTTCTGGAGAAAGGTTTAAACTTTAGCTTTATTATATTATGTTAATCAAGAAATGTTGAAATATAATTGACCAACTGCTTGCACTGCCCTTCAAACTATCTTTCCAAGATTCATACTTAGGCATGGAATAAAATGATAAAACATTCCCATTCCTGTGAGTTTCCTACAGAGATTAGAAGACCAACAAATGTGAATTCTTTTATCTTAATAGACATTCATAAAATGCTAACATTTTTTTGGTGAATATAGGCTAGAAAGAATACCAACCTTCACAATTGGAGTTATGAACTCAACCAAAAAAGATGAAACTTTAAGGAGAGATGGCCAGAAAGAGTGAATAAAATTAATTAAGAGTCCTTTGATGTGAGAACCATCATGATCCTGTACAAGTCAGCATATAGAGAAGCATTATGTGCATTATATACAACATATTTTATAAAGAAATGTCATTGTGCTCGTTAGAGTCATAGAGCGTCAAGTAGAAAAAAAAAGAGAACCACTATAGTCAAGAATGTATGAAACAAACCTGATCAGTCATTATCATCATATGACCATATCTTAGAGCTTGTACACTCTTGTACTCCTTACCCTGCTGAAGTCCAAGAATCTGCTTGATGTACTGAATTTCTTTATTCTCAAAAATCTGCTTACTGCTAGCTTCCCTCACATTCAACAATTTACCTCTAAGAGGAAACACGCCATAGAGGTCTCGCCAACAACACCAAGCCCAGCCATCTAAACAACAATGCAGAAGGTCTTAAAATTTCAAAATGAAAAACAAGCAGACAGTTATGAATAAAACCTAGACTTCTTTAAAACTGATCTTATTAACAATTCTTTGTTATCTTTGTAATGTGTAATCTCTAACTACTGGCAATGAGAGGTAGGTCTGATATTCTTGCCATATGGGAAAGCCCCTTGAGTATGAGGAATAGTATCACTAAGAACTTCTTTTAACCTAATAAGGGAACCTTAAAAGGGATTTTATACAAACTAGATACCACGCCCATAGAAAGAAAATTATCTTCTTAACTCTTCCTCCCTTTTGAGAATGAGAGAAATATAAGTTCCATTAGTCTCACAATAACCTTTCCTATTTGAAATGAATCAATAAAGACCTTGGCTCTCCCTTGATCTGGCCCTTGTGCTCCTAAAAAACCATAGTAAAACGGCTTTATATATAACAGAATTGAAGAATACTCTCCTAATATCTACCTCTTTGATGACTCTGCTATTACAATGTTGATCCATATTTGTTAACTCAAGCGTTGGGCAATATCTACCTCTTGATCATCCTCGTAGTTTTCCTTTTTTGTGTTTCAAATCACTTAATTTTGAAGTTAACTAGCTTTATGTACCTCTGTAGTCTCTTTTTTATTAACCGTGAAGTTTAAAGATATCCTTTGATTTTCTCACGAGTTAATCCTTCATTATTATTTGATCAAGTCATCTAAACAATTTGTGTTAGAAACTTTAGATTATATATCTTAAGTACTTTATCACCGATTATGTGCAGTTTCTGGAAACTGGTCCTGAATTGGACAGTCATTAAAATGAAGTGATTGTATCTCAAGATGTTGCAACTTATGGTGGGCTATGTGCTCTTGCAACTTTTGACAGGACTGAGCTGAAGACAACTATTATATATCTAATCTTTGTTCTATTCAATTTGTTTACCAATGAAATTAGAAGGTGCAGCTCACAGATTATCTTTTAATGAAAATTCTTTGCCTGGCAGAACAAAGTTATCGATAATGTTAACTTCCATAATTTTTTAGAGCTAGTACCTGAAGTCTCAGAGAGCTAATTAATGACTTTTACTCAAGGTAACGGAGAGCCGTCTTATACATAATCTTATTTCATATGTTCCCTTGCTTATTTTGTTCAATCATGCTACTGTTAAGCTGTATGAATGTCATTAATTTTTTTTTTAACTAAGAAACAAAACATATTGACAGAATAAAAATACAAGAGACGAGAAGTGGAAAACATTTCTCAAGAAAAAATAAATACTTAAAAACAATTTCACTCTAATTAAAGAAAACTAAACTAAAAAGATAAATCCTAAAAAATTCAACGCAATAGGCTTACTTATCAGTGTCATTTATCCTTGAAATGCTTCCTTTCTCAAATTGGTCTGGTACAATCAAATAATCGTATATAAAAGTTTTGTGATACAAAATTCACAGCATTCTTCATGATATAGAGGTGTATGCAGACATGCCTTATCTGTCCTACACTACTTTTTTTATCCAGCATTATTTATAAACTTTTGTGACATTGATTCTTTCTTGCTTGCAGCCGCTATGCATTGTGTTTAGATTATCAAGCAAACTTGTCTCTGGACATTCATCTGCATGACCACATTGAAACCCTATACGATCAGATCCTGCACAAGGCACTTATTCAGTAAACACACCCATTTTTGTCTATAGATTTGTGCATGATGGCCAACGCTTTCAAGACAAGTGTTTTAGGCCTGGAGAAAGAGCTTGAAGCTTTGATTACTGATAACCAAATACAGGTATATTTGGGTATCCACTTTCATGTCTTATTATTGCTTAGATGACTATCTTTCATCGCAAGTGCTGTTAATAATTGTAATGTGTATGTTGGCATTCATTATTCCCTACTTGCTAAGCATTAGGCTTACGTTTTGTGTTCTATGGTTTAGGTAATGACGAGATTTCAGGTGAGCTCCATGAGGGAGGCCAGGACTAGGGAGCAGTCGGCGACGCACGAGGCATGCCGGTGCGGGTAATTGTCGGGAGAAAAGGAAAGTTAAGTCCTTGATATGTGGGGCCCTTCCCTATTTTGAAGAGGATTGGGAAGATGGCGTACCGGTTACAGCTTTCGGTATCAATGAAGGGCATCCACAACGTATTTCATGTGTCAATGCTTAGAAAGTGCGTGCGTGATCCGTCGCATGTCATTGAAGCAAGAGAGATTGAGGTACAGCCGACACTGACTTATGTGGAGAAGCCAGTACGGATTCTAGAGTCCTCCATCAAAGTGTTGCGCAATAAGGAGATCCCATTGGTGAAAGTCTTATGGCGGAACCATGGCGTAGAAGAGACTACCTGGGAGAGGCAGCAGGATATGATGTCCAAGTATCCTGAACTATTTGTGTAATCAAATTTTAGGTACAAAATTTTAATTAAGGTGAATAGAATGTAACACCCGGTTTTACATGATTTTATTATTCCAATGTATAATGACATTTTGTAAATATGTCAAATTAAATTCGTTTTGCAAACAAAAAATTTTAATAGAG
Source organism: Begonia masoniana (assembly GCA_022432975.1). Classification (NCBI taxonomy): domain Eukaryota; kingdom Viridiplantae; phylum Streptophyta; class Magnoliopsida; order Cucurbitales; family Begoniaceae; genus Begonia; species Begonia masoniana. The sequence continues at coordinate 29,028,613 of CM039516.1, read as the reverse complement.
CCACAGTAATAAATTGAAATTATGGGTGAAATAAGAAAATTTAGAGAAAACGAATCGATAAGTCAATTAATGAAGTAAACGAAGGATTAATAGAGAATTGGTTGAAGGGAAAATAAGTAATTTTCATATCAAAATTTTAATAAAGGCAAACATCCCTCCCCTCCAACGATTTTCATTCTGAAAATTGTTCCTCCAGTGAGCTTTTGCGATTTCTCCTCTCCCTCTCACGCAATTCCTCTTCTAGCGACCAACACCTCCAAACTCCGACTCGACTCTTCATGCTTTCTTCTCCAATCGACGTCTTAGGTATGATTCTAGTGTTTTCCGGCCTTAGTTCCCACTTTTCGGGTTGTTAAAAAATTAGGGTTCGTTTAGGGTTTTGTTAAAAATGTGGCTTGAGGTTTGAAATCGATAGGTTTACCTTGATTATGCCTCTAATGGATGTATTTATGGTTATTGGGCATAGTTAGTTCGGTTTATTGATGTATCTTAGAGTTTTGGTTGTTGGAGAACTTAGCAACTCCATTAATGGAGGCTTAGGAACTCACGCGCACGAATTGCTCGATAAAATGCCTCGATGAGTTAAATTAGAGTTTTAGGAGAATTTTCCTTAGATAGGAGTTTTGCTAGTCTTCGAAATTCGATGTTCTAGGCCAGATTTTAATGATGGTTTCTATGAATTGGTTTAGGTGAACAACGCTCGCGGACGGAGCTCGGTGTGCCACGGACGTGAGGTAAGTCTTCATGACTCGTTTGGCCGATTGGCCTACATCATAAGAGTAGTTGTTGATCGAGGTCTTGGTGAATTCGGATGTTTTGTGGAGATAGGATGGGTAGCTAGGGCCTTACGGTTATAAAATGCTCGTCCTAAGTTTTAATTATTGTTTGTGCTTATTGTGTGTTTATTTCATCGTTAAATTCATGCATCATTGTTTCCAAAGAACATGAAAATGAATTCCGCATACGTTTTCATGAAAAGCAAATGACTAATGAAAAGATAAGAATGCATGTAAGCACGGTTACGTTGGGGAGGTGGTTTAGACATGGCTGTCCGATAGGTGAAGCATGTTTTCCCCCCGGGTAGATGGAAGGGGCTATCCAACCGCTGGATGTGCTGTTTTCATCTACTGAGAGTGAACCCCCGGTGACATCTCGCTATGTAACTAAATGAATAAAATTACTGCATGATTTCTAAGTGGCATGCATATCACTCATTTTTATTTACGTAGATTTACTGAGTCTTTAGCTCATAGAATGTCTCTATGGTGTAGGTGAGGATGACATCCCTCCACCCGACGTATGAGCAGGTTGAAGAAGGATCTTCGTGGGAGTGTGCTGACATAGTCGGTGCGACTTTTGACCGTGGGGAACGACGTATAGGTATTTTGGGTTAGAGATGGGTAGAAATTGTATAGATAGTAAAATAGTTTATGGATAATTTGTAAAGTCTAAGTGATAGTTTTATTTTGAAATGTTACTGGAACTACTTGGTGATTAAAGTTTCACAGGGTATTTTGTTCAGTTTTTAAACGGATCCACGCAATTCGTTTTTATGAAATTTCACTACGTTTTCTAGTAGTTCTGAGTAGTTTTGAGTGATTGATGGAGTGAGGAATTTTATGAGGATAATAAGTATTTACGTTGAATTTGTATTTGGGTGTTAAATGATGAAGGGAATTGGTGAAGGAAGAGTTGTGTGAAGTGTGTGAAATATGCAGGGCGGCTCTCTGGAATTCGGATTCCAGAGGGAACGCCGATCGATCGCTAAAAGAGGCGATCGATCGGTCCGATTGGCTACGCTCTGGAAGAAGTTCCAGAGCGCTAGCCGATTGATCGTCTGGGAAGGTGATCGATAGGCTAGAGATCGATCGGTGTGGGGCGATCGATCGCCTGGTATGAGGGCGATCGATCGCCCAGGCAATTGTTGCCACAGCCGATCGATCGGTTGTTGTGTTTTGGCGATTTTGCCCTCTTTTTGCGAAGATCAGTTGGCCAATGGTTTTTCTTATATCTATAGGTTTTCTTTAAATGAATTTGAGGATGATTTCTGTAATGCCCCGTTTTTTTTTCAAACCCGGTTTGTTACTCAAAAACCTGAACATAACTAAGAAAATTTTGGACCAAATTTAAAACTTCGCTCGAAAGTCAAAATTTGATATTTTCTAAAACCTCAAAACATTTAAAGAATTACAGCGAAAATCATTTGAGGAAAATAGAGTTAATCAAAACTATAGAACAATGTTTGAATAATCGGTTGAGGTGTTAAGGAGTAATCGGTCAAAAGAAAAATGTTTAAATCGCGGAATACTTTAAAAGTTGCAGAAGTCAAACGCATCTGCCGCTGAACAAAGTCAACGGAAGAGGTTGAAACAGATAACAGAAGGCTCCTTCCGGTGACAAAACGACAAAACTTCCACTTCATCTTCCGGTAAGTCTAATACATGACATCCACCGGTCACTAAACAACAAGACTTCTACTACAGTCTTCCGATTAGTTTAATACGCTACATCCACCGGTCATAAGATGACAAAAGTCTTCCTACATCTTCCAATGACGTCAGCCGGATGATTCCTTCTTCCGATCGACTTTATCTTACATCTACCGATGACGTCAGCCGGATGATTCCCTTCATCCAACCTCTGTCGATTGCTAAACAAAAAATTTTATTTATACCTTCCGATGGCTTCCTCTAAAGACATCATCCGATGACTTTACTGAAGACATCTTCCGATGGCTTTACTGAAGACATCTTCCGATAGACAACAGAACATCAACTCAACATCTGCCGATAGACATCATCTACCAATAGAGAACAGAGCGACATTTCAACTATCCCTTGTTATACAAACACAACTCTACTATAGAAAGGAATTTGCTTACTTCGCTGAAACCATTCAGAAACAATTCAGACCAATTCATTACTCAAAATCCAGTAAGTACCAACATTAAAACTCAATAGAATACTATTATCTAAAAAAATCTAAAAAACATATTCAAAATATTGAAACCACTACTGTCATGAACGCTCAACATACTTAAATTGAAACATTGTCAACTAAACTTTCACACCAACTGACATCAGTTAAACCGCCCCATCAACTGCCAGATTGTTGTATAGTTGCACTCCTCCAACCAGTCTAGTCCTCAGCAAACTCAGTAAACACACCTGCTGTCACTTATTCACCTACATCACAAAACTCATCTATTAGCCTAATGCTAAGTAAGTAAAGCAATAATGTAATGCAATACTGAAACATAAATTCCTAAATATGCAGTTTCTACTTTCTCATTTCAGTTGCATATGCATTATTCTGATCTGATCCCCCTGTGAAATTGGGAGTTGGATCACTTCTCCCAAAGTATAAATATCCACTGACTCATTAAGGTGCGGATTACTTCCCTTAACAGTAAATCTGATTCACATGTTTCTGATCCCCCTGTTCGATGGGAAGTGGATCAAGTTTCCCAAAGTCTAAATATCCACTGTCTCATTAAGGGGCGGATTACTTCCCTTAATAGTAAATCTGATTCACATAGCTGTTTCATTATGTTCATTGCTTACCATGCCAACATGCATTCAAATTCATTTTCGTATACTTTTAAAATATGATGCATGACATACTGACACATTCAAGTAAACAAAATCCTAATGTTTTGTGATGTAGGCCCGAAGGCACAAACATACTTCACTTACCTGGTCTCCTGGAAAGTTTGGTTGAAATCTCCCTCGGGAACTTGCTCAAACCTAAATCCATAAACCGAACATTATTTAAACCTTCACTAAACTTCATCCTAGTCAACCAGAAACCTAAAGAAACTAATTTGAGAACTCAGGTCATAATGCATTCCCGATACTGCACTAAACCGAAACTAACACTCACCTACAGCATCCTCAAAATCCTCACACTGTACTCCCTCGGCTATCTCACTGCTAAAATATAAGAAATGAGGAAAACTTACCTAGATAGAAGAAGGATCTGGTGGAAGAATCGCTGAGGGCTCCGCTGAGCTTGAGCTGGATTTCGAAAAGGAATAAATGATGAAACAATGGCGGCTACAGTGCATAAATCGCTAAACCTCTTCCCTTAAATAGGTTATCCACTTTTGAAATTTTCAATTTACTCTTATACCATTGTCTAGTCACTCAATAACCCTACTTTAATTATTGCCTAATAAAGTGTATACCATTTACAATAAAAGAGAGCTGATTTGATAGAACCGGGTGTTACAATTTCAACAATTTAGACTTCAATTTAATGCTTTAGAAATCAAAATTTTATGAGTGTATAAAAAGAAAAATTTTACGGGAAGTTTAAGGGTACAGTATAAGGGACGTTACAGTTATGGCGCGCCCCACTCGTGCCAAATATTATGTTTTATGTTCCTAAGCCTCTTTTGATGATTCCCGACCTTAGACGAGTCATTTTGGGTACGTTTTAAGTTAGAGCCTAAATGTCGATAGATATGGATTGAATGCCCGAGTCCATTCTCTAATTAATATGAATGAAAGAAATGAAGAATGAAAACGAAAATGAAAGAAAAAAATTACGATGAGAACGGGTGAGGGTAGTATGCACGTATATCACGGCACAGGTCGTGGCGGCACCGACGCGGTGTCAGAGTCGGGGCGCGCCAGTGCCGATCGATCAGCCAAACTCGAGAGCTAGCAGATCGATCGGCCCTGTGCGCCGATCAATCGTGGGCGCGCACGCAGCACCCATTGTGTGTCAAGTTTGATTTTTTTTTTTAAATTTTACCCCTTTCAAATATGTTTTAACCCGACCTTTTCCCGACATATTTTGCACGTATTTTATGCACGTTTTCCAACCATTTTTTAGGGTTCAAAAAACCCAAAAATCGAGTCCTCATTTTATCGAAAATCATTTTAAATTTTGTTTTAAACGTGGGATGGTTGTGTAAAGTAGTGCACCGAGTCGGGGCGGGTTCGGGAGCGTTACAAGTTGGTATCAGAGTAAAATGGTCAAGTCATTCAAAGGATTACCCAAAAATGCCGGCCGCCATGCAACGTGCTTCACCAACTGTAAGTATTTTAGCTCAAGTGGTATCAGTGATGATGAACCCATGGTTATGAAGTCTGGGAGCCTGGGTTCGAATCACTGGGGAGGTAAAAACTCCCCTCAAACCAGATGGGGGGAGAAGACTGTGCGTGTGACTTGACCCCGGGTCTGGTGAAATCTAGATCGGGGTGACGTGCCAGCAACGTACAGCTGGGCAGTCGTTACACTTAAGGATTCCATCGTCAGAATAGCTGAACTCCGATCTATCATTAGAAGCCATGCTCAGCTTGAACTCATTGCACTCAGTATCATCCTTCTGAGCTTCTTTATTTCTCTCTAAAATAGTAGGCTTCAAAGACATAGCAGATAGCATAGCTGATACATTGGACACTGATTCCAATTTGAATCTCTGAAACTCTGACTCCAAAGCCAACGACAGAACAAGGATCATTGTCGAAGTAGATGCCGTTACCCTGCTCAGTGTATCAGCCACTACATTTGCTTTGTCGGAGTGGTACTTGATCTCAAAATCATAGTCCTCAACGAATACTAACCACCGCCGTTGCCTCATATTCAACTCTTTCTAAGTGAAAATATACTTCAGACTTTTATGATCTGAATATATTTCACACGGCTATCCATACAAGTAGTGCCTCCAAATCTTTAGTGCGAAAACTACCACGGCTAACTCTAGGTCGTGTGTAGGATAATTCTGCTTGTAAGCTTTCAACTGCCTTGATGCATAGGCTATCACCTTCCCGTCCTGCATCAACACAAACCCAAGACCTATCTTGGAAGTATCACAATAAATGCTAAATTTTCCATCTTCAACAGGAAGTGTCAATATTTAGGCAGTGATCAATCTCTGCTTCAAAGTCTGGAAACTGTGCTTGCAATCTTCAGACCATAAGTACTTCACATTCTTCCTAGTCAATCGGGTAAGAGGTATTGAAATCTTTGAAAATCCTTCAATGAACTTTCTGTAATACCCTGCTAACCCAAGGAAACTCCGTACATCAGTAACACTCTTCGGTCTAGACCATTCCTTAACTGCTTGAACCTTGGCTGGATCAACAGATATTCCATCCCCTGAAATAACGTGACCTAGAAAATGAACTCGGTCCAGCCAAAACTCACACTTAGAAAACTTGGCATAAAGTTGGTGTTGCTTCAGAACTCCAAGCACCAACTTTAGATGTTCTACATGTTCGTCCTTAGTGCGAGAATAGACTAAAATATCATCGATAAACACTATGACGAATTGATCGAGATACTCATGAAACACTCTATTCATTAGATCCATAAAGGCTGTTGGTGCATTTGTTAATCCGAAAGACATCACTAGGAACTCGTAATGTCCATAACGTGTCCGAAAAGCAGTCTTCAGAACATCTTCTGGTCTGACCTTTAGCTGATAATATCCAGACCTTAGGTCAATCTTTGAGAAAACTCGTGCACCTTAGAGTTGGTCAAACAAATCGTGGATCCTTGGAAGTGGATACTTATTATTGACAGTCAATTTGTTCAACTCTCTATAATCGACGTACATGCGCAACGACCCGTCTTTCTTCTTGACAAAAAGGACCGGTGCACTCCATGGAGAAAAACTGGGGCGTACAAACCCTTTCTCCAGTAATTCCTCTAATTGGCTCTTTAGCTCCTTAAGTTCAGTTGGCGCTAATCTATATGGATTCTCTGATAAAAGTTCAGCGCCTGGATAAACATCAATAGCGAACTCTATCTCTCTATCCGGCGGTAATCCAGGTAGATCGTCTAGAAATACTTATGGGAAGTTTTGAACAACTAGGACATCTTGGAGTTTCGTTTCATTTACAATTTGAGTATCTACAATATAGGCTAGAAAACATAAGCACTCACTAATTAGAGAAGGTCGAGCGCTGATAGGAGCCATAACAGATAGCCTCTTACTTTTCTTCAGGGCTTGGAAGGTATGCTTCACTCCACATGGGGGCTGAAAACTGACTATCCCAGATCTACAATCGATTGTGGCATAGTACTTGAACAGCCAGTCCATTCCTAGTATTACATCATATCCCGTTATCCTTATAATAATGAGATCAGCAGGTAGGCTTTTGCTTCACACTGACACCACACTATCACGCATCACTTGATTAGAATGTATGCGCTCACCGGAGGGTAACGTGACATCATACGTGTGCTCGGTTGACATAGGCCATACGTCTAACTTAACAGCGAACGTAGTAACTATAAAGGAATGCATTGCACCGGAATCGATTAAAGTATAAGCAGACACAGAGTTGATCAATATAGTACCTGACACCACAACAGGCTGATCGTCGTCGCCGGACTCAATCATAGCAAATATCCTAGGCTTCACCTTAGAAGGACCCTTTTTCGAAGCTGGGCAATCATTGCTGACATGGCCTACTACATTGCAATTATAGCATCGGACAACTCTGGGCTTCGGGCAGTCTCTAAGCAAGTGTCGGTTTCATCACAGTTGAAGCACTTACCCGAACTAATTCTGCATTCGCCCGGGTGATGTCTCAAGCACTTCGGGCACTGAGGAAACTTCCCGATCTCTCGTGCTCTCTTCATTCCTCCCTAGCTACTTTGGCCCTCACTGGACCTCTTCGTACCTCCAGTTGAATAATTTCTCAAAAACACTTTTGGGGAGCTTCCCTCTGTCTATTACACTTCATTTCGGCTTCTTCGACTTCTAATGCCTTGGACACAACTTCGATGTAAGGCAAGTCCTCAATGCCGAAAATCTTTACACCCTTGTATATCTCCGGCTTCAACCCTTGCATATATTGAAAAACTTTGTCTTCATTCCTGTGTACGAGGTGGCTAGCAAACTTGGACAAGGACTCATACTGTCTAATGTACTCGAACATCGACACCATCAGCTTCAGGTGTAGAAACTCCATTCTCTTTGTAGCCTGGACAATGCTGTTAAAGTATTTCTCATAGAAAGCCTCCCTGAACTGTGCCCATGTCATGGTCAGCACATCAGTGGTGGTCTCTATCGTCTCCCACCAATGCCGGGCATCCTTTGCTAGGTGGAATGTCGCCACCGTAACCTTATCTATCTCCTCCACCTCTGCATATCTGAACATACTTTCTATCGCTTTTATCTACTTTCTATCGCTTTTATCCATTCTTCAGCGGCAGTCGGATCAGGTGATGTCCCTAAAGTAGGAAAAAAAAAAAAAACCATCAAG
>CM039516.1:28988786-29020288 GCA_022432975.1 Begonia masoniana | reverse complement strand
ACACTTAGAAAATTTTGGCATAAGTTGGAGAAGGTGTGGGTCCTCAGTACACGTCGTTCTCATCACTTCAAGTTAAACCTTGGAGGTGAATGGTAACTTAGGTTCTAACCCAATCAGGTAACATCAACCTCATTTGCTTATAGTTAGTTTCTTTAAACAAATCGATTGAAGTGAACTTTCTTATTACTTCACAAAAAGCATATAAGCTTAATTATGCGTCATGAAGGTATGGGTCCTCAGTACGCGCTCTTCTCATCAATTCAAGTTAAAACTGAAGGTGATGAAAGGAAATTGGGTTTTAACCCAAGTCATGTAAAGTAACCTCATTTGCTTGATACGTTCAGTCTTTTGGAACACATTGATGAAGTGAAATTTTCTTATACTTATCAAAACGGCATTACTAAGGCTTAATACGCGCCTGAAGGTTGTTGGCGTCCTCGTACAAGTCAATCTCATCACTTCAAGTTAAAACCTGGCAGGTGAAATGGATAAATTAGGTTCTAACCACAGTCATGTAACAGTCAACCTCTTGCTTCCTAATCAGTTCTTTTGGAACAAATCGATTGAAGTGAACTTTCTTAGACTCATCAAACGCTGACTAAGGCTTAATTACCGTCCATGAAGTGATTGTGTCCTCAGTACACGTCGTTCTCATCCACTTCAAGTTAACCTTGAAGGTGGAAATGATAACTTAGTTTCAACCACAAGTCTGTAAATGCAACCTTTGTAGCAATTCATATGTAAGTTCTTTGGAAGAAATAGATTGAAGTGAACTTTCTTAAATTTATCAAACCGCATTACTAGGTTAATTACACGTCCATGAAGGTTGTTGGTTCTCGGACACGTTGTTCTCATGACTTCCGTACACGTCGTTCTATCACTCAAGTTAACATGAATGTGAATATGAATAACTTAGGTTCTAACTACAAAATCACGTAACAGTACACCTCATTAGCTGATACGTTGTTCTTTTGGAACAAATCGATTGAACGGGAACTTTCTATAATTTTAATCAAAACACAATACAAGGCTAATTACGCGTCGATGAATGTTATTGGGTCCCTCACTAAACGTTGTATCATCACTCAAGTTACACTTAAAAGTGAAATGGATAACTTAGGTTCTAACCAAAGTCATGTGACAGCCAACCCATTCGCTGATAGTTCGTTCTTTGAAAACAAATCGATAAGTGAGCGATTCTTATACTTCATCAAACGCATTTATAAGGGTAATTACCGTCATGGACGGTTATTGGGTCCTCAGTACACGTCGTTCTGATCACTTCAAGGTTAAACCTGAAGTGGGAAATGGATAACTTCGGTTTTTAACCACAATCATGATAGCAACAGCATTGCTTGATACGTTCAGTTTTTTGGAACAAATCTGATTGAAGGTAACTTTCTTAGACTCTCAAAGCTACAAGGCTTAATACGCGTTCATGAAGGTTATGGGTATCAGTACACGTCGTTTATCACTTCAATTTAAACCATGAAGGATGGATAACTCGATCAACCAAAAGTTATGTAAACAGTCAACATCATTAGCTTTATGCGTACAGGCTTTGAACAAAATCGATTGAAGTGAACTTTCTTATACTTATTCAAACGCATTACTGGGTAATACGGTCCGATGAAGGTTATTGGGTTCATCAGTACACGTCGTTCTCATCACTCAAGGTAAACCTGAAGGTGGATGGGTAACTTAGGTTCTAACAACAAGTCTGTAACAGTCAACTTCATTAGCTATTGATACGTTCAGTTCTTTGAACAAACGAGTTGAAGTGAACTTTCTTTACTCATCAAACGCATTCTAAGGCTAATACGCGTCAATGAAGGTATTGGGTCCTCAGTACACGTCTTTCTCATAATTCAAGTTAAACCTTGAAGGTGAAATGGAAAACTTAGGTTCTAACCACAAGTAATGTAACAGTCAACCTCATTAGCTTGATACGTCATTTCTTTTGCATTCAAATCGATTGAAGTGAAACTTCGTATACTATATGCCAAAAGCATACGAAAACTTAATTAAGCGTCCATGAAGGTATTGGTCCACAGTACACGTCGTGCCCATCACTTCAGTCTAACATTGAAAGGCTTAAATGGATAAACTGATGGGAACCACGCCAACGATGTGACGGGGACCACGATCAAAAAATTGGCGTCGTCTCTAACCCAGGCATCTGACAAGTTCGAAGAGGAAAATTCCTTGACCGAAATCTATCCAGAATCCGAACCTTGGAAATAGGAGGACGCAAAACGAAATATGCCGGTTCGTTGATAAGTCAGATTTTGAACGCACAAGGAGAACCTTGTTAAGTGCGGAGTTTCTTCAAGGAAACTAGGAGAAATTCTCTCACAATTAGATTTAAACCTCTGCTTGCTTTTACTCGGATTGGTCCAGCCGTATCTTCAATTGGATCCTTATTCTTGGGCTTTGATTGTGAACTGGATCACAGTCAATAATAACATAGGTTCTAAACCACAAGTCATGTAACAGTCAACCTCATTAGCTTGATACTTCAGTTCTTTTGGAACAAATCGATTGAAATTACTTTCTTATACGTCATCAAACGCATTACTAAGGCTAATTACGCGTCCATGAAGGTTATTGGGTCTTCAGCTACACGTCGTTCTCATAACTTCAAGTTAAACCTTAAGGTGAAATGGATAACATAGGTTCTAACCACAAGTCACAGTCCACCTCATTAGCTTGATACGTTCAATGTTTTTGGAATAAATCGATTGAAGTGAACTTTCTTATACTTCATCAACGCATTACTAAGGCTTAATTACGCGTCCATGAAGGTATTGGGTCACAGTACACAGCGTTCTCATCACTTCAAGTTAAACCTTGAAGGTTGAAATGGATAACATAGGTACTAACCACAAGTCATGTAACAGTCAACCTCATTAGCTTGATACGTTCAGTTCTTTTGGAAACAATCGATTGAAGTGCACTTTCTTATACTTCATCAAACGCATTTACTAAGGCTTAATTACGCGTCCATGAAGGTTATTGGGTCCTCAGTACACGTCGTTCTCATAACTTCAAGTTAAACCTGAAGGTGAAAGGATAACTTAGGTTCTAACCACAAGTCACTGTAACAGTAAACCTCATTAGCTTGATACGTTCAGTTCTTTTGAACAAATCGATTGAAGTGAACTTTCTTATACTTCATCAAACGCATTACTAAGGCTTAATTACGCGTCCATGAAGGTTATTGGGTCCTCAGTACACGTCGTTCTCATCATTTTAAGTTAAACCTTGAAGGTGAAATGGATAACTTAGGTTCTAACCACAAGTCATGTAACAGTCAACCTCATTAGCATGATACGTTTAGTTCTTTTGGAACAATCGATTGAAGTGAACTTCTTATACTTCATCAAACGTATTACTAAGGCTTAATTACGCGTCCATGAAGGTTATTGGGTCCTCAATACACGTCGTTCTCATAACTTTAAGTTAAACCTTGAAGGTGAAAGGGATAACTTAGGTTCTAACCACAAGTCATCTAACAGTCAACCTCATTGCTTGATACGTTCAGTTCTTTTGCAACAAATCGATTGAAGTGAACTTTCTTATACTTCATCAAACGCATTACTAAGGCTTAATAACGCGTCCATGAAGGTTATTGGGTGCTCAATACACATCGTTTTCATCACTTCAAGTTAAACCTTGAAGGTGAAATGGATAACTTAGGTTCTAACCCACAAGGTCATTTATTAGTCAACCTCATTAGCTTCATACGTTCATTCTTTTGGAACAAATGGATTGAAGTGAACTTTCTTATACTTCATCAAACGCATTACTAAGGCTTAGTTACGCTTTCATGAAGGGTATTGGGTCCTCAGTACACGTCGTTCATATAATCAAGTTAAACCTGAAGGTGAAAGGGATAACTTATGTTCTAACCACAAGTCATGTAACAGTCAACCTCATTGCTTGATACGGTCATTCTTTTGGAATAAATCGATGGAAAGTGCACTTTCTTACTTCATCAAACGCATTATTAAGGCTTAATTACGCGTACCATGAAGGTTATTGGGTCCTCAGTACACGTCGTCTCCTAACTTCAGTTTAAACCTTGAAGGTGAAATGGATAAACTTAGGTTCTAACCACAAGTCAAGTAACAGCACCTCATTAGCTTTGATATGTCAATTCTTTTGGAACAAATGAGTGAAGTGAACTTTCTTATACTTCATCAAACGCATTACTAAGGCTTAATACGCTCCATGAAGGTTATGGGTCCTCAGTACACGTCGTTTCTCATAACTTCAAGTATAACCTGAAGGTGAAATGGATAACTTATGTTTCTAACCACAAGTCAGTAACAGTAAACCTCATTTGCTTGATACGTTCAGTCTTTGGAATAAATCGATTGAAGTGCACTTTCTTATACTTCATCAAACGCATTATTAAGGCTTAATTACGCGTCCATGAAGGTTATTGGGTCCTCAGTACACGTCGTTCTCATAACTTCAAGTTAAACCTTGAAGGTGAATGGATAACTTATGTTCTAACCACAAGTCATGGAACAGTCAACCTCATTTGCTTGATACGTTCAGTTCTTTTGGAAGAAATCGATTAAAGTGCACTTTCTTATACTTCATCAAACGCATTATAAGGCTTAACCGCGTCCATGAAGGTTATTGGGTCCTCAGTACACGTCGTTCTCCTAATTCAAGTTAAACCTTGAAGGTGAAATGGATAACTTAGGTTCTAACCACAAGTCAAGTAACAGTCAACCTCATTTGCTTGATACGTTCAGTTCTTTTGGAACAAATTGATTGAAGTGAACTTCTTATACTTCATCAAACCGCATACTAAGGCTTAATTATGCGTCCATGAAGGTTATTCGTCCTCAGTACACGTCGTTCTCATAACTTCAAGTTAAACCTTGAAGGTGAAATGGATAAACTTATGTCTAACCACAAGTCATGTAACAGTCAACCTCATTTGCTTGATACGTTCAGTTCTTTTGGAATAAATCGATTGAAAGTGCACTTTCTTATACTTCATCAAACGCATTATTAAGGCTTAATTACGCGTCCATGAAGGTTATTGGTCCTCAGTACCGTCATTATCATAACTTCAAGTTAAACCTTGCAGGTGAATGGATAACTTATGTTTTAACCACAAGTCATGTAACAGTCAACCTCATTAGCTTGATACGTTCAGTTCTTTGCAACAAATCGATTGAAGTGAACTTTCTTATACTTCAACAACGCATTACTAAGGCATAATTACGCGTCAATGAAGTTTATTGGGTCCTTAGTACACGTCGTTCTCATAACTTCAAGTTAAACCTTGCAGGTGAATGGATAACTTAGTTTTTTAACCAAAGTTCATGTACCAGTCAACCGCATTAGCTTGATACGTTCATGTCTTTGGAACCAAACGATTTGAAGGTGAACTTTCTTATACTTCAACAAACGCGATTCCTAAGGCATAATACGCTCGTCAGAAGGTTTATTGGGTCCTCAGTACGGCGTTCTCATTAAATTCAATGAAACTTGAATGTGAACGATAACTTATGTCTAACCACAAGTCAGTAACAGGAACCTCATTAGCTTGATACGTTCGTTCTTTTGGAACAAATCGCCTTGACGTGAACTTCTTATACTTCCTCAAATGCATTACTAAGGCCTTAATTACCGTCCATGAAGGGTATGGGTCCTCAGACACGTCGTTCTCATAACTTCAGTAAACTTGAGGTGAAATGCGATAACTTAGTTCTACCCCAAGTATGTAACAGTCCAACCATTAGCTTGATACAGGTTCAGTCTTTGGGAACTAATTGATTGAAGTGAACTTTCTTAACTTCATTAAACGCGTAGTACTAAGGCTTAATACGCGCCATGAAGGTTATTGGGTATCAGTACACGTCATTCTCATAACTTCAAGTTAAACCTTGCAGGTGAAATGGAAACTTATGTTTTAAACACAAGTCATGTAACATGTCAAACTCATTAGCTTATACGTTCAGTTTTTTGCAACAAATCGATGGAAGTGAAAATTTTTTACTTCAACAAACGCATTACAAGGCATAATTACGCGTCAATGAGTTTATTGGGTCCTAAGTACAAGTCGTTTCTCATAATTCAAGTTAACCTTGAAGTGAAAATGGAATAAACTTATGTTCTAACCACAGTCATGTAAAAGTCAACCTCATTAGCTTGATACGTTCAGTTCTTTTGGAACAAATCGATTGAAGTGAACTTTCTTATACTTCATCAAATGCATTACTAAGGCTTAATTACGCGTCCATGAAGGTTATTGGGTACTCAGTACACGTCGTCTCATAACTTCAGTTAAACCTTGCAGGTGAAATGGATAACTTAGGTTCTAACCACAAAGTCTAGTAACAGTCAACCTCATTTGTTGATTCGTTCAGTTCTTTGGAACAAATGATTGAGTGAACTTGTTGCTTATACTTCCATCAACGCATTACTAAGGCTTAATTATGCGTCAATGAAGGTTATTCGGTCCTCAGTACACGTCGTTCTCATAACTTCAAGTTAAACCTTGAAGGTGAAATGGATAACTATGTTCTAACCACAAGTCATGTAACAGTCAACTCATTTGCTTGATACGTTCAGTTCTTTGGAATAAATCGTTGAAGTGCAACTTCTTATACTTCATCAAACGCATTATAAGGCTTAATTACGTGTCCATGAAGGTTATTGGGTCCTCAGTAACCGGTCATTTCTCATAACTTAAGTTAAACCTTGCAGGTGAAATGGATAACTTATGTTTTAACCAACAAGTCATGTAACAGTCAACCCTCATTAGCTTGATCCGTTCAGTTCTTTTGCAAACAATCGATTGAAGTGAACTTTCTTATACTTCAACAAACGCATTACTAAGGCATAATTACGCGTCAATGAAGTTTATTGGGTCCTTCAGTACACGTCGTTCTCATAACTTCAAGTTAAACCTTGCAGGTGAAATGGAATAACTTATGTTTTAACCACAAGTCATGTAACAGTCAACCTCATTAGCTGATACGTTCAGTTCTTTGAACAAATCGATGAAGTGAACTTTCTTATACTTCAACAAACGCATTACTAAGGCATAATTACGCGTCAATGAAGTTTATTCGGTCCTCAGTACAC
This sequence comes from Begonia masoniana, assembly GCA_022432975.1. Lineage (NCBI taxonomy): Eukaryota > Viridiplantae > Streptophyta > Magnoliopsida > Cucurbitales > Begoniaceae > Begonia > Begonia masoniana. The sequence goes on along the minus strand of CM039516.1, from coordinate 29,013,172 downwards.
GTCGTTCTCAAAATTAAAGTTAATCCTTGAAGGTGAAATGGATAACTGATGTTCTAACCACAAGTCATGTAACAGTCAACCTCATTAGCTTGATACGTTCAGTTCTTTTGGAACAAATCGATGAAGTGAACTTTCTTATACTTCATTCAAACGCATTACTAAGGCTTAATTACTCGTCCATGAAGGTTATTGGGTCCCAGTACACGTCGTTCTCATAACTTCAAGTTAAACCTTGAAGGTGAAATGGATAACTTATGTTTCTAACCACAAGTCATGTAACAGTCAACCTCATTAGCTTGATACGTTCAGTCTTTTGGAACAAATCGATTGAAGTGAACTTCTTATACTTCAATCAAAAGCATTACTAAGGCTTAATTACGCGTCAATGAAGGTTATTGGGTCCTCAGTACACGTCGTTCTCATAACTTCAAGTTAAACCTTGAAGGTGAAATGGATAACTTATGTTCTAACCACAAGTCATGTAACAGTCAACCTCATTAGCTTGATACGTTCAGTTCTTTTGGAACAAATCGATTGAAGTGAACTTTCTTATACTTCATCAAACGCATTACTAAGGCTTAATTACGCGTCCATGAAGGTTATTGGGTCCTCAGTACACGTCGTTCTCATAACTTCAAGTTAAACCTTGAAGGTGAAATGGATAACTTATGTTTCAACCACAAGTCATGTAACAGTCAACCTCATTAGCTGATACGTTCAGTTCTTTGGAACAATCGATTGAAGTGAACTTTCTTATACTTCATCAACGCATTACTAAGGCTTAATTACGCGTCCATGAAGGTATTGGGTCCTCAGTACACGTCGTTCTCATAACTTCAAGTTAACCTTGAAGGTGAAATGGATAACTTATGTTCTAACCACAAGTCATGTAACAGTCAACCTCATTAGCTTGATACGTTCAGTTCTTTTGGAACAAATCGATTGAAGTGAACTTTCTTATACTTCATCAAACTGCATTACTAAGGCTTAATTACGCGTCCATGAAGGTTATTGGGTCCTCAGTACACGTCGTTCTCATAACTTCAAGTTAAACCTTGAAGGTGAAATGGATAACTTATGTTTCTAACCACAAGTCATGTAACAGTCAACCTCATTAGCTTGATACGTTCAGTTCTTTTGGAACAAATCGATTGAAGTGAACTTCTTATACTTCATCAAACGCATTACTAAGGCTTAATTACGCGTCCATGAAGGTTTATTGGGTCCTCAGTACACGTCGTTCTCCTAACTTCAAGTTAAACCTTGAAGGTGAAATGGATAACTTATGTTCTAACCACAAGTCATGTAACAGTCAACCTCAATTAGCTTGATACGTTCAGTTCTTTTGGAACAAATCGATTGAAGTGAACTTTCTTATACTTCATCAACGCATTACTAAGGCTTAATTACGCGTCATGAAGGTATTGGGTCCTCAGTACACGTCGTTCTCATAACTCAAGTTAAACCTTGAGGTGAAATGGATAACTTATGTTCTAACCACAAGTCATGTAACAGTCAACCTCATTTGCCTTGATACGTTCAGTTCTTTTGGAATAAATCGTTGAAGTGCACTTTCTATACCTTCAATCAACGCATTATTAAGGCTTAATTACGCGTCAATGAAGGTTATTGGGTCCTCAGTACACGTCGTCTCATAACTTCAAGTTAAACCTTGCAGGTGAAAATGGATAACTTATGTTATAAACCACAGTCATGTAACAGTCAACCTCATTTGCTTGATACGTTCAGTCTTTTGAAATCATCGATTGAGTGCACTTCTTATACTTCATCAAACGCATAGTAAGGCTTAATTAACGCGTCACATGAAGGTTATTGGGTCCTCAGTACACGTCGTTCTCATAATTCAATTAAACCTTGAAGGTGAAATGGATAACTTATGTTCTAACCACAAGTCAATGTAACAGTCAACCTCATTAGCTGATACGTTCAGTTCTTTTGAAACAAATCGATGAAGTGAACTTTCTTATACTCATCAAACGCATTACTAAGGCTTAATTACTCGTCCATGAAGTTATTGGGTCCTCAGTACACGTCGTTCTCATAACTTCAAGTTAACACTTGAAGGTGAAATGGATAACTTATGTTCTAACCACAGGTCATGTAACAGGTCAACCTCATTTGCTTGATACGTTCAGTTCTTTTGGATAAATCGATTGAAGTGCACTTTCTTATACTTCAGCAACGCATTATTAAGGCTTAATTACGCGTCAATGAAGTTTATTGGTCCTCAGTACACGTCATGTTCTCATAACTTCAAGTTAAACCTTGAAGGTGAAATGGATTAACTTATGTTCTAACCACAAGTCATGTAACAGTCAACCTCATTAGCTTGATACGTTCAGTTCTTTTGGAACAAATCGATTTGAAGTGAACTTTCTTATACTTCATCCAAATGCATTAGCTAAGGCTTAATTACGCGTCCATGAAGGTTATTGGGTCCTCAGTACACGTCGTTCTCATAACTTCAAGTCAACTTGAAGGTGAAATGGATAACTTATGTTCTAACCACAAGTCATGTAACAGTCAACCTCATTGCTTGATACGTTCAGTTCTTTTGGAATAAATCGATTGAAGTGCACTTCTTATACTTCATCAAACGCATTATTATGCTTAATTACGCGTCCATGAAGGTTTATGGGTCCTCAGTACACGCGTTCTCCTAACTTCAAGTTAAACCTTGAAGGTGAAATGGATAACTTAGGTTCTAACCACAAGTCAATGTCACAGTCAACCTCATTTGCTGATACGTTCAGTTCGTTTGGAACAAATGATTGAAGTGAACTTTCTTATACTTCATAAATGCATTACTAAGCTTAATTATGCGTCCATGAATGTTATTGGGTCCTCAGTACACGTCGTTCTCATACTTCAAGTTAAACCCTTGAAGGTGAAATGGCTAACTTATGTTCTAACCACAAGTCATGTAACAGTCAACCTCATTTGCTGATACGTTCAGTTCTTTTGGAATAAATCGATGAAGTGCACTTTCTTATACTTCATCAAACGCATTATTAGGCTTAATTACGTGTCCATGAAGGTTATTGGGTCTCAGTACACGTCTTTTCCTACCTTCAAGTTAAACCTTGCAGGTGAAATGGATAACTTATGTTTTAACCACAAGTCAGTAACAGTCAACCTCATTAGCTGATACGTTCAGTTCTTTGGAACAAATCGATTGAAGTGAACTTTTCTTATACTTCATACAACGCATTACTAAGGCTTAATTACGCGTCCATGAAGGTTATTGGGTCCCTCAGTACACGTCGTTCGTCATAACTTCAAGTTAAACCTGAAGGTGAAATGGATAACTTATGTTCTAACCACAAGTCATGTAACAGTCAACCTCATTTGCTTGATACGTTCATTTCTTTTGGAATAAATCGATTGAAGTGCACTTTCTTATACTTCATCAAAGCCTTATATGGCATAATTACGCGTCAATGAAGGTTATTGGGTCCTCAGTACAACGTCGTTCTCCAACTTCAAGTAAACCTTGAAGGTGAAATGGATAACTTATGTTCTAACCACAAGTCAGTAACAGTCAACCTCATTGCTTGATACGTTCAGTTCTTTGGAACAAATTGATTGAGTGAACTTCTTATACTTCATTAACTGATTACTAAGGCTTAATTACTGCGTCCATGAATGTTATTCGGTCCTCAGTACACGTCGTTCTCATAACTTCAAGTTAAACCTTGAAGGTGAAATGGATAACTTATGTTCCTAACCACAAGTCATGTAACAGTCAACCTCATTTGCTTGATACGTTCAGTTCTTTTTGGAATAAATCGATTGAAGTGCACGTTCCTTATACTTCATCAAACGCATTATTAATGGCTTAATTACGCGTCCATGAAGGTTATTGGGTCCTCAGTACACGTCGTTCTCCTAACTTCAAGTTAAACCTTGAAGGTGAAATGGATAACTTAGGTTCTAACCACAAGTCAAGTAACAGTCAACCTCATTATGCTTGATACGTTCAGTTCTTTTGGAACAAATTGATTGAAGTGAACTTTCTTATACTTCATAAACGCATTACTAAGGCTTAATTATGCGATCCATGAAGTGTTATTCGGTCCTCAGTACCGTTCGTTCTCATAACTTTCAAGTTAAACCTTGAAGGTGAAATGGATAACTTATGTTCTAACCACAAGTCATGTAACAGTCAACCTCATTTGCTTGATACGTTCAGTTCTTTTGGAATAAATCGATTGAAGTGCACTTTCTTATACTTCATCAAACGCATTATTAAGGCTTAATTACGTGTCCATGGACGGTATGGGTCCTCAGTACCACGTCATTCTCCTAACTTCAAGTAACCTTGAAGGTGAAATGGATAACTTATGTTTAACCACAAGTCAATGTAACAGTCAACCTCATTGCTTGATTCGTTCAGTTCTTTTGCAACAAATCGATTGAAGTGAACTTTCTTATACTTCATCAAACGCATTACTAAGGCATAATACTGCATCCATGAAGGTTATTCGGGTCCTCAGTACACGTCGTTCTCATAACTCAGTTAACCTTGAAGGTGAAATGGATAACTTAGTTTCTAACCACAAGTCATGTAACAGTCAACCTCATTAGCTTGATACGTTCAGTTCTTTTTGGAACTAATCGATTGAAGTGAACTTTCTTATACTTCATCAAACGCATTACTAAGGCTTAATTACGTCGTCCATGAAGGTTATTGGGTCCTCAGTACACGTCATTCTCTAACTTCAAGTTAACCTTGAAGGTGAAATGGATAACTTATGTTCTAACCACAAGTCATGTAACAGTCAACCTCATTAGTTTGATACATTCAGTTCTTTTGGAACAAATCGATTGAAGTGAGCTTTCTTATACTTCATCAAAAGCATTACTAAGGCATAATTACGCGTCCATGAAGGTTATTGGGTCCTCAGTACACGTCGTTCTCATAACTTCAAGTTAAACCTTGAAGGTGAAATGGATAACTTATGTTCTAACCACAAGTCATGTAACAGTCAACCTCATTTGCTTGATATGTTCAGTTCTTTTGGAAAAAATCGATTGAAGTGCACTTTCTTATACTTCATCAAACGCATTACTAAGGCTTAATTACGCGTCCATGAAGGTTATTGGGTCCTCAGTACACGTCAGTTCTCCTAACTTCAAGTTAAACCTTGAAGGTGAAATGGATAACTTATGTTCTAACCACAAGTCAGGAACAGTCAACCTCATTTGCTTGATACGTTCAGTTCTTTTGGAACAAATCGATTGAAGTGCACTTTCTTATACTTCATCAAACGCATTACTAAGGCTTAATTACGCGTCCATGAAGTTATTGGGTCCTCAGTACACGTCGTTCTCATAACTTCAAGTAAACCTTGAAGGTGAAATGGATAACTTATGTTCTAACCACAAGTCATGTAACAGTCAACCTCATTAGCTTGATACGTTCAGTTCTTTTGGAACAATCGATTGAAGTGAACTTTCTTATACTTCATCAAACGCATTACTAAGGCTTAATTACGCGTCCATGAAGGTTATTGGGTCCTCAGTACACGTCGTTCTCATCACTTCAAGTTAAACCATAAAGGTGAAATGGATAACTTATGTTCTAACCACAAGTCATGTAACAGTCAACCTCATTAGCTTGATACGTCAGTTCTTTTGGAACAAATCGATTGAAGTGCACTTTCTTATACTTCATCAAACGCATTACTAAGGCTTAATTACGCGTCCATGAAGGTTATTGGGTCCTCAGTACACGTCAGTTCTCATAACTTCAAGTTAAACCTTGAAGGTGAAATGGATAACTTATGTTCTAACCACAAGTCATTAACAGTCAACCTCATTAGCTTGATACGTTCAGTTCTTTTGGAACAATCGATTGAAGTGAACTTTCTTATACTTCAACAAACGCATTACTAAGGCTTAATTACGCGTCCATGAAGGTTATGGGTCCTCAGTACACGTCGTTCTCATAACTTCAAGTTAAACCTTGAAGGTTAAATGGATAACTTATGTTCTAACCACAAGTCATGTAACAGTCAACCTCATTAGCTTGATACGTTCAGTTCTTTTGGAACAAATCGATTGAAGTGAACTTTCTTATACTTCATCAAACGCATTACTAAAGGCTTAATTACGCGTCCATGAAGGTTATTGGTCCTCAGTACACGTCGTTCTCTTAACTTCAAGTTAAACCTTGAAGGTGAAATGGATAACTTATGTTCTAACCACAAGTCATGTAACTGTCAACCTCATTTGCTTGATACGTTCAGTTCTTTTGCAACAAATCGATTGAAGTGAACTTCTTATACTTCATCAAACGCATTACTAAGGCTTAATTACGCGTCCATGAAGGTTATTGGGTCCTCAGTACACGTCGTTCTCATAACTTCAAGGTAAACCTGAAGGTGAAATGGATAACTTAGTTCTAACACAAGTCATGTAACAGTCAACCTAGAGCTTGATACGTCAGTTCTTTTGGAACAAATCGATGAAGTGAACTTCTATAACTTCATCAAATGCATTACTAAGGCTTAATTAAGGCGTACATGAAGGTTATGGGTCCTCAGTTACACGTCGGTTCTCATAATTCAAGTTAAACCTGAGGTGAAATGGATAACCTTAGTTACTAACCAAAATGTCATGGAACAGTCAACCTCATTTGATGATACGTTCAGTTCTTTGACGAAATCGATGACAAGTTGCACACTTTCTTACTTATCAAACGCATTATTAAGGCTTACATTACGCGTCCATGAAGGTTATTGGGTCCCGTACACGTCGTTCTCATAACTTCAAGTTAAACCTGAAGGTGAATGGATAACTTATGTTCTAACCAAAGTCATGTAACAGTCAACCTCATTAGCTTGATACGTTCGTTCTTTTGGAACAAATCGATGAAGTGATCTTTCTTATACCTCATCAAAACGCATTACTAAGGCTTAATTACGCGTCAATGAAGTTTATTGGGTCCTCAGTACACGTCGTTCTCATAACTTCAATTAAACCTTGAAGGTGAAATGGATAACTTATGTTCTAACCACAAGTCATGTAACAGTCAACCTCATTAGCTTGATAAGTTCAGTTCTTTTGGAACAAATCGATTGAAGTGAACTTTCTTATACTTCATCAAACGCATTAGTAAGGCTTAAATTACTCGTCCATGAAGGTTATTGGGTCTATAGTACACATCGTTCTCATAACTTCAAGTTAACATTGAAGGTGAAATGGATAACTTAGGTTCTAACACAAGTCATGTAACAGTCAACCTCATTAGTTTGATACGTTCAGTTCTTTTGGAACAAATCGATTGAAGTGAACTTTCTTATACTTCATCTAACGCATTACTAAGGCTTAATTACCGTCCATGAAGGTTATTGGGTCCTCAGTACACGTCGTTCTCATAACTTCAAGTTAAACCTTGAAAGTAAAATGGATAACTTATGTTCTAACCACAAGTCATGTAACAGTCAACCTCATTAGCTTGATACGTTCAGTTCTTTTGGAACAAATCGATTGAAGTGAACTTTCTTATACTTCATCAAACGCATTACAAAGGCTTAATTACGCGTCCATGAAGGTTATTGGGTCCTCAGTACACGTTGTTCTCATAACTTCAAGTTAAACCTTGAAGGTGAAATGAATAACTTATGTTCTAACCACAAGTCATGTAACAGTCAACCTCATTAGCTTGATACGTTCAGTTCTTTTGGAACAAATCGATTGAAGTAAACTTTCTTATACTTCAACAAACGCATTACTAAGGTTTAATTACGCGTCAAGGAAGTTTATTGGGTCCTCAGTACACGTCGTTCTCATAACTTCAAGTTAACCTTGAAGGTGAAATGGATAACTTATGTTCTAACCACAAGTCATGTAACAGTCAACCTCATAGCTTGATACGTTCAGTTCTTTTGGCCAAATCGATTGAAGTGATTTTTCTTATACTTCATCAAATGCATTTATAAGGGTTAATTACGCGTCCATGAAGGTTATTGGGTCCTCAGTACACGTCGTTCTCATCACTTCAAGTTAAACCTTGAAGGTGAATGGATAACTTAGGTTCTTGATGCGAACCACGCCAACGATGTGACGGTGACCCACGATCAAAATATTGGCGTCGTCGCTAACCCAGAATCTACAAGTTCGAAGAAGAAATCCTTTACCCGAAATCTATACAGATCCGAACCTTGGAATAAGGAGGACGCCACAAACGAATATGCCTGTTCGTTTGATAAGTCAGATTTTGAACGCCACAAGGAGAACCTTGATAAGTTCGGAGTTTCTTCAAGAAACTAAGAGAAATTCTCTCACAATTAGATAAAACTGAATACCCTTTTTTATTCAACTTGGAATGAATTTATAGGCATGAAACACCCCTACATGCTAGGGTTTCAAGAACAAAATTACTATCTTGTCCTTGTAACTCTTAATTAAAATAATGACAATTGCTAAAATAATTACAACTTATGACTTGACATACGACAAGTACTTTTTAAACCTTAAAAACGACAATCGAATTAACTAAATAAATAAAACGAAAATGACATAAAAATCATCCCAAAACAGCTTGGAGTAAGAGAACAATCTCTGGTTCTTGCTTCTGAACGCAATTTCCTTCTTGAGGTAAGATTTGATGGACCAAATTGCTCATTTGCTCCTTGATCTGCTTTGCCTTTGATCTCGTTATTGGTCCATCCACTTGTAATGTATCCGTCTTGAGGTCCTTATCATTCCCTCCCTCTTGAAAATGATTTGTCCTCAAATCAAAATCTGCATCAAAAGGACTCAAGTCAGAAACATTAAACGTTGCACTTACATTGTACTCACCAGGTAAATCAAGCTTGTAGGCGTTGTTGTTAATTCGCTCAAGCACTTGGAATGGTCCATCACCACGAGGAAGCAATTTAGAATGTCGTTGTGCGGGGAATCTCTCTTTGCGCATATGCAACCAAACCCAATCTCCTGGTTCAAAAATGAGTTGACGGCGACCCTTGTTGGCATTCTTGATGTATTGATCTGTTCTCCGCTCAATGTTTTGTCGAGCTCGCTCGTGGAGTTGTTTCACGACTTCTGCCTTCTTCTCGCCATCTAAATTCACTTGTTCAGAAACAGGTAAAGGTGATAAATCCAATGGGGTTAGCGGATTAAAACCATAAACAATCTCAAATGGTGAAAATTTAGTGGCTGAATGAATTGAACGATTGTAGGCAAACTCAACATGTGGCAAATATTCCTCCCATGACTAAATGTTTTGCTAATGACTGCCCTCAACAATGTCGATAAAGTCCTATTCACTACCTCAGTTTGACCATCAGTTTGGGGATGACAAGTAGTTGAAAACAAAAGTTTTGTTCCTAATTTCCCCCACAAAGTTTTCCAAAGTAACTTAAAAACTTAGCATCACGATCCGAAACTATTGTCCTCGGCATCCCATGTAACCGTACTATCTCTCGAAAGAACAATTCAGCAACATTAGAGGCATCATCAGTTTTATGACAAGGAATAAAATGAGCCATCTTAGAAAAACGATCTACAACCAAAAAAATCGAATCCTTACCACGCTTAATCCTAGGTAACCCTAGCACAAAGTCCATCGAAATGTCAATCCAAGGTGAACTAGGAATAGGCAGTGGTGTGTAAAGCCCGTTCGGTTGTACTCTCGATTTAGCTTGCTTACATGTAAGACACCTACCAACTATCCTCTCAACATCTCGTTTAATGTGGGGCCAATAGAAATGTTCTTGTAGAATTCCTAGAGTTTTTGCTACCCCAAAATGCCCCATCAACCCTCCCCCATGGGATTCCCTAATCAGTAAATCACGCAAAGAACAGTTGGGAACACACAATTTACCTTCCCTAAATAGGTACCCGTCATGCCTAAAGAACTTCCCAAACCCAGATTTCTCACACAACCTATAACTCTCTCCAAAATCAACATCATCAATGTAAAGCTGCTTGATATGTTCGAATCCAAGTAATTTAGCATCTAAGGTTGATATTAAAACATAACTGCGAGAAAGTGCATCAGCAACCACATTCTCCTTACATTTCTTGTACTGGATGACGTATGGGAATGGCTCCAAGAATTTAGACCAGTGACCATGGCGTTTGTTCAGCTTGTGTTGGCTCTTGAAATGCTTCAAGGTTTCATGATCGGTGCGGATCACGAACTCCTTTGGCATAAGGTAGTGTTGCCACGTCTCGAGGGCACGAACTACGGCATAGAGCTCTTTGTCGTACGTCGGGTAGTTGAGCGTTGCGCCGCTCAACTTCTCACTGAAGTATGCAATTGGTCTTCGTTCCTGCATTAAAACAGCTCCAATCCCTACACCTGAAGCATCACACTCAACCTCAAACATTTTATCAAAGTTAGGTAAAGCAAGTAAAGGGGCATGCGAAAGTTTATATTTCAGAATCTTAAATGCCTTCTCTTGTGCCTCGCCCCACTTGAATGGAACATTCTTCTTCATCACATCGGTGAGCGGTGCGGCCACGGTGCTAAAGTCCTTCACGAATCGCCGGTAGAAGCTAGCAAGTCCATGAAAACTTCGCACATGTCCAACAGTCGTCGGAGTTGGCCATTCTTGAATTGCGGAAACCTTTTCATTGTCAACCTTGATTCCCTGCGCGCTAACAATAAAACCAAGAAAAACAAGCTGGTCGGTGCAAACATACTCTAATGATGGCATATCTGATTCACCCTCGTCATCACTAGCCTCGGACTCGATCTCTCCACTCTCCCACAACACCATCACTCGCTTATTTGGGCATTGACTTGCAATATGTCCTCTCCCAAGACATTTGAAACACTTGATCTCACTAGAGCGATTGGGTGTAGGCGTTGGTTTGGCCTGGTTGGGAGAGGGCGTAGTTGTTGCCCGCTGTTCAAACTTACCCTTGGAAGTGGAGGGACTCTCTTCCTTCTTCGGATACTTTGGTTTCCAAGGCATTTGGTTCGAACTATGTTGACGGTTACTACTACGTCGTTGCTGCTGTCTGATGAGGACCTCAAGACGGATACATTACAAGTGGATGGACCAATAACGAGAGCAAAGGCAAAGCAGATCAAGGAGCAAATGAGCAATTTGGTCCGTCAAATCTTACCTAAAGAAGGAAATTGCGTTCAGAAGCAAGAACCAGAGATTGTTCTTTTAATCCAAGCTATTTTGGGATGATTTTTATGTCATTTTCGTTTTATTTATTTAGTTAATTCGATTGTCGTTTTAGGGTTTAAAAAGTACTTGTCGTATGTCAAGTCATAAGTTGTCATTATTTTAGCAATTGTCATTATTTTAATTAAGAGTTACAAGGACAAGATAGTAATTTTGTTCTTGAAACCCTAGCATGAAGGGGTGTTTCATGCCTATATATTCATTCCTAGTTGAATAAAAAAAAGGGATTCAGGTTTTATCTAATTGTGAGAGAATTTCTCTTAGTTTCTTGAAGAAACTCCGAACTTATCAAGGTTCTCCTTGTGGCGTTCAAAATCTGACTTATCAAACGAACAGGCATATTCGTTTGTGGCGTCCTCCTTATTCCAAGGTTCGGATCTGTATAGATTTCGGGTCAAGGATTTCCTCTTCGAACTTGTAGATTCTGGGTTAGCGACGACGCCAATATTTTGATCGTGGGTCACCGTCACATCGTTGGCGTGGTTCGCATCATTTGGTATCAGAGCCAAATCGAGTTCGTCAGGTTCTATCCCTCCTTTTCGTTTTGTTTTGTTTCATAAATTTGGTTCTTGAGTCTTGAAATCTGTTTCAATTTGTCTCGTTGATTCGCTATTCAAATATGCGTCAAACGAAAACATCGTCTTCATATGAATCATAGAACGACGTGTTAGCTTTCCGATCTGTGTTGAAACGTCAAATCGAATCTTGTTTGCCTATTCAAATTCATAGTTTTGTAACTGTCGTCGATTTCGTTCTGGTGTACTCGAATCTGGTTAAAACCATTTTAATCATTCGAATATTTTCTAGACCTCAAACAAAATTGTCAGCATCTTATGATTTGTGAATTAGTGTTTTATCTTTCCGATCTGTATTGAAACATCAAAATCGGATCTTGTTTTCTTATTCAAAAGTGAAATTTTGTAACTATCAAGGATTGGTGATGCTCAAAAGTATTTCGCAGTTTTCATCTTGATAACGATTCCGATTGCGAAATTGTTATTCTTTAAGTTGTTAGATGAGATTGTTATCTTTCCAAATCATACCTGAACGTAAAATTCCGATTTGATTTGGTCTCTAAAACGTTATCTACAAATTCGGTTACCAATTCTGTTACAAATTCGGTTACCAATTCGGTTACAAATTCAAAAAAAAAAAAAAAAAAAAAAATTGTGATTCTCTAAATCTATTCAACTACCTTATCTCATGGATTGTTCCTTTGCATCCTTATACTATTCTGATTATTTTGAGCTAGTTCTTTCATCACTAATTGTAGTGTCTGTATTTTGGTTTGCCTTGTTTAGTTCGCCACTTGTGAACTTCCATTACTATTCGGTTAGTTTCGAAAGAAATCAAAGAGAATTCAAGTGGAAAAAGGCACGAGTGAGTGAGCATATTAGAGGGTAACAGCCAATATTATTGAGTGTAAACACGAGTGCAATTGAGTGATTTTCTTCATTTCGAGTGAAACACGTGAGGGAGTGCTGTGAGGTCCTATATTCCTCACCTTTTACTTTCTTATTTGTTTCGTAATTGTAGTACTTATTTTGCCATTATTATTTATTTTTTTGTTCTTTTTATTTGGTTTGTCAGTTTTTGTTATTGCAGGAAAACTCATTTATTACTATTTGATTAGTTTTCTTTAAAAAAAAAAAAAAAAAAATCAAGTGGAAAAGGCACGAGTGGGTGAGCATATCTAAAGGTAAAAGCCAATATTATTGAGAGCAAACACGAGTGAAATTGAGTGATTTTCCACATTTTCGAGTGAAACACGTGAGGGAGTGTTGTGAGGTCCTATTTACTTCACCTTCTACGTTCTTGCAGAGAATACCTAACCATGTCCGACGCAGAAGACAACCAACATCCAGCTAACATGCCAAATTTACAAATGGAGGCGATCATGGGGGAGATGAGGCGGCTGATGAGACAAGGGTTCAATGAGATCAATGAGCGAATTGATCAAGTGGAACAGATTGCGACACGAGTCCAACCCCAGGCTGGGCATAATGCACTGAGAAGAACCAGCGTACGCAGTTCCCTATGGAAGAGATCGATGAAATTGATGAGAGAAACTTGGAGGATGATCTTGATAGGGTGTCCGTGGGCAGTCGTGGAAGACATGGGAATGACCGCGCAAGACAAGACCGAGGCCGACTTGATTATAATTTGGGAAACATCAAGATGAAGATTCCTGAGTTTCGAGGAAAAAGTGATCCAGAGGAGTACCTGGACTGGGAACGGAAAATAGAGCTAGTTTTTGATTGCCACAACTACTCCGAGCGAAAGAAAGTGAAGCTTGCTGCCATAGAATTTACAGAGTATGCAATAGTGTGGTGGACAAGTTGTGTCTCGATCGAAGGCAAGACGGAGACCTTCCCATTGAGAGTTGGGCAAGATGAAGAGGGTGATGCGACGACGATTTGTACCGAGTCATTACCGGCGTGATCTACACAACAAATTGCAAACTCTTCGGCAAGGGAGTCGGAGTGTGGATGAATATTACAAGGATATGGAGATGACGATGATACGGGCCAATGTCGAAGAGGATCGAGAAGCGACAATGTCTAGATTCTTGAGGGGGTTGAATCGCGAGATTGCCGACGCAGTTGAGCTACAACATTACGTCGAGATTGAAGACTTGGTTCACATGTCCTTGAAGGTAGAGAGACAGCAGCAACGATGTAGTAGTAACCGTCAATATAGTTCGAACCAAATGCCTTGGAAACCAAAGTATCCGAAGAAGGAAGAGAGTCCCTCCACTTCCAAGGGTAAGTTTGAACAGCGGGCAACAACTACGCCCTCTCCCAACCAGGCCAAACCAACGCCTACACCCAATCGCTCTAGTGAGATCAAGTGTTTCAAATGTCTTGGGAGAGGACATATTGCAAGTCAATGCCCAAATAAGCGAGTGATGGTGTTGCGGGAGAGTGGAGAGATCGAGTCGAGGCTAGTGATGACGAGGGTGAATCAGATATGCCATCATTGGAGTATGTTTTCTACGGATGATGAGGAGGTAGGAGCTGCCAACGGAGACTTCCTTTTGGTTGCCGCCGTGCTTTGAGTGCACAGATAAAGGAGGACGAAGATGATAAGGTGCAGCGAGAAAATATTTTCCACACCCGGTGCCACGTGAAAGACAAAGTGTGTAGCGTCATAGTCGACGGAGGAAGTTGTACCAACGTGGCTAGTGCTTCTATGGTGGAGAAATTGGGATTGTTAACGTTGAAACATCCACGACCTTACAAGCTGCAATGGTTGAATGATAGTGGGGAGGTACGTGTCACCAAGCAAGTGGTGGTACCCTTTCGGATTGGAAAGTACGAAGACGAAGTGAAGTGCGACGTGGTACCGATGCAAGCTAGTCATATCCTGTTGGGAAGACCGTGGCAATTTGATCGAAGAGTGCAACATGATGGTTTCACCAACAAGTATTCATTCACCCATAAACACAAGCCAATCACATTAGTACCCTTATCCCCGAGAGAGGTCTTTGCAGATCAATTAGGTTGCAGAAATCGAGTGAACAAGAAAGAAAAGAGTGGAAACAAGGAAACCTGAGAGAAAACCAGAAAGTTCATCCATTTCTAAACAGAATCTCTTTGCAAACCAAGAGTGATCTGAAACAAGCCATTACCGACAAACAGCCAATGATCCTTCTCACGTACAAGGAAGATGTTTTAAATACTAACAAGCTAGATTTGTCCCTTCCAAATCTGGTTGTTTCTCTTTTGCAGGACTTTGAGGACGTATTTCCCGATGAGCTCCCAAAAGGTTTTGCCACCCATTTCGCGGGATTGAGCACAAGATTGACCTTGTTCCCGGAGCCTCTATTCCGAATCGGCCAGCTTATCGCACCAACCCAGAGGAGACAAAGGAGTTACAGCGTCAGTGGACGACTTGATGGAAAGGGGGTACGTGAGGGAGAGCATGAGTCCGTGCGCTGTTCCCGTTCTTTTGGTTCCTAAGAAGGATGGAACATGGCGAATGTGCACCGATTGTCGCGCCATCAACAATATCACGGTAAAGTAATCGTTTCCCTATTCCTCGTTTAGATGATATGCTTGATGAGTTGCATGGTTCCTGTGTCTTTCAAAGATTGATCTTAAGAGTGGATACCATCAGATTAGAATGAATGAAGGAGATGAGTGGAAAACGGCGTTTTAAAAACAAAACATGGATTGTACGAGTGGATGGTATGCCATTGGGCTAACTAATGCACCTAGTACTTTCATGCGCTTGATGAATCATGTTTGCGTCCGTTTATTGGAAAATTTGTGGTTGTATACTTTGATGATATTTAATATATAGTTCGAATCTGCATGACCATGTTTCCCATTTGAGAGCAGTTTTGAATGTTCTTAGGAAAGAGAAATTGTACGCTAACCAGGGCAAGTGCACTTTTGCACCGACCAGCTTGTTTTTCTTGGTTTTATTGTTAGCGCGCAGGGAATCCAGGTTTGACAATGAAAAGGTTTCCGCAATTCAAGAATGGCCAACTCCGACGACTGTTGGACATGTGCGAAGTTTTCATGGACTTGCTAGCTTCTACCGGCGATTCGTGAAGGACTTTAGCACCGTGCCGCACCGCTCACCGATGTGATGAAGAAGAATGTTCCTTCAAGTGGGGCGAGGCACAAGAGGAGGCATTTAAGATTCTGAAATATAAACTTTCGCATGCTCCTTTACTTGCTTTACCTAACTTTGATAAAATGTTTGAGGTTGAGTGTGATGCTTCAGGTGTAGGGATTGGAGCTGTTTTAATGCAGGAACGAAGACCAATTGCATACTTCAGTGAGAAGTTGAGCGGCGCAACGCTCAACTACCCGACGTACGACAAAGAGCTCTATGCCGTAGTTCGTGCCCTTGAGACGTGGCAACACTACCTTATGCCAAAGGAGTTTGTGATCCGCACCGATCATGAAACCTTGAAGCATTTCAAGAGCCAACACAAGCTGAACAAACGCCATGGTCACTGGTCTGAATTCTTGGAGCCATTCCCATACGTCATCCAGTACAAGAAAGGTAAGGAGAATGTGGTTGCTGATGCACTTTCTCGCAGGTATGTTTTAATATCAACCTTAGATGCTAAATTACTTGGATTCGAACATATCAAGCAGCTTTACATTGATGATGTTGATTTTGGAGAGAGTTATAGGTTGTGTGAGAAATCTGGGTTTGGAAGTTCTTTAGGCATGACGGGTACCTATTTAGGGAAGGTAATTGTGTGTTCCCTAACTGTTCTTTGCGTGATTTATGATTAGGGAATCCATGGGGGGAGGGTTGATAGGGCATTTTGGGGTAGCAAAACTCTAGGAATTCTACAAGAACATTTCTATTGGCCCCACATTAAACGAGATGTTGAGAGGATAGTTGGTAGGTGTCTTACGTGTAAGCAAGCTAAATCGAGAGTACAACCGAACTGGCTTTACACCCACTGCCTATTCCCGTTCGCCTTGATTGAACTTTCGATGGACTTTGTGCTAGGGTTCCTAGGCCTAAGCGTGTACGGATTCGATTTTTGGTGTTTGTATATCGTTTTTCTAGATGGCTCATTTTATTCCTGTCATAAAACTGAGATGCCTCTAATGTTGCTGATTGTTCTTTTCGAGAGATTAGTACGGTTCTGGGGATGCCGAGGACAATAGTTTTCGGATCGTGAAGCTAAGTTTTTCAAGTTTACTTTTGGAAAACGTTTTGGGGTAAATTCGAACAAAACTTTTGTTTTCAACTACATTGTCATCCCAAACGATGGTCAACTGAGGTAGGGATAGGACTTTATCGACATTGTTGAGGGCAGTCATTAGCAACAACCTTAAGGCATGGGATGAATATTTTGCCCACATTGAGTTTGCCTACAATCGTTCAATTTCATTCACCACTAAATTTTCACACATTTGCGAGGGTTTAGCAATGTTAAATCCGCTAACCCCATTGGATTTATCACCGTTACCTTTTCTGAACAAGTGAATTTAGATGGCGAGAAAATGCAAAAGGCGTGAAACAGACTCCACGAGCGCGCCTCGCAAAACATTGACGGAGACAGATCAATACACAGAATGCCAACAGGGGTCGCCGGGCACAGTCATTTTGAACCGAGCTTGGGTTTGGTGCATATGCGCAAGAGAGATTCCCCGTCACAACGACGTTCTAATTGGGTGTGGTGGGGGGGTTCTTCCCCTCGTGTGATGGACCATTCAAGTGCTTGAGCGAATAACACAACCCTCACTTGATTTACCTTGTGAGTCCACAACGATAAGGCAACGTTTATGTTTCTGACTTGAGTCCTTTTGATGCAGATTTTGATTTGAGGACTAATCATTTTCAAAGAGGGAGGATGATGAGGACCTCAAGACGATACATTTCAGTGGATGGACCATACGTAGCAAAGGCAAACGCATCAAGGAGCAATACAATTTGGTCCTCAAATCTTCCTAAGAGAAATTGCTTCAGAAGCAAGAACCAGAGATTGTTCATTAATCCGCTTATTTTGGGATGATTTTTATCATTTTCGTTTTATTTAGTTAGTTTAATTCGCTTGTCGTTTTTAGGTTTAAAAGTACTTGTCGTTGTCAAGTCAAAGTTTGTCCTTATTTTAGCATTGGTCATTATTTTAATTAAGATTTACCAGGACAAGATGTATTTGTGTTCTGAAACCCCTAGCATGACGGGTGTTTCATGCCTATATATTCATTCCTGGTGATAACCAAACGGGATTCAGGTTTTTATCTAATTGTGATAGATTTCTCTATTTTCTTGAAGAAACCCGAACTTACAAGTTGCCTTGTTGGCGGTTCAAATCTGACTTATCAAGCACAGGCATATTCCTGTTGTGGCGTCCTCCTTATTCCATGTTCGGATCTGTTATAGATTTCGGGTCAAGATGTCCTCTCGAACTTGTAGATTCTTGTTAGCGACTACGCCACTATTTTGATCGTGGGTCACCGTCACCTCGTTGGCGTGGTTCCAGCACGTCTCTCTACCTTCCAAGGACATGACCAAGTCTTCAAGCCGCGTAATGTTGTAGCTCAACCGGGTCGGCAATCCTCCGATTCAACCCCCCAGATCTAGACATTTGTCCGCTTCTTCGATCCTCTTCGCTGGCCCGTAGCCTCGTCATCTCCTATCCCTTGTTAATATTATTCATCCACACTCCGACTCCTTGCCGAAGAGTTTGAATTTGTGGTGTAGACACGCGGTACTGACTCGTACAAAATCGTCGTCGCATCACCCTCTTCATCCTGCCCAACTCTCAATGGAGGTCTCCGTCTTTCCTTCGCTCGATAACCCACCTTGTCCAACCACACTCTTTGCATACTCACTCCGTAAATTCTATGGCAGCAAGCTGCACTTTCTTTCGCTCGGAGTAGTGTAGCAATCAAAACGAGCTCTATTTTCCGTTCCCCCTAGTCCCAGTCTCCCTGATCACTTTTCCTCGAAACTCAGGAATCTTCATCTTGATGTTTCCCAAATTATAATCAAGTCGGCTTGGTCTTGTCTTGCGCGGTCTTCCCATGTCTCCCGACAGCCCACCTGACACCCTACAACATCCTCCAAGTTTTCTCTCATCATGTCATCGTCTCTTCCATAAGAACTGCTATCTGGTTTCTTCTCATGCATTATGCCAGCCTGGGTTGCACTCGTGTAGCATCTTTCCACTTGATCAATTCGCTCTTGTCTCGATTGAACCCTTGCTCATCATCCGTCTCATCTCCCCATGAATCGCCTCATGTGTAATTTTGGCATGTTAGCTTGGACGTTGGTTGTCTTCTGCTCGGACAATGGGGTTAGGTATTCCTCTGCAAGAACGGAGAAGGTGAAGTAAAATAGGACCTCACAACCACTCCCTTACCGTGTTTCAATCGAAAATGTGGAAACTCAACATTGTCACTAGTGTTTGTTCTCAATCCTATTGGCTTTACCTTTAGATATGCGTGCACCCACTCTGCCGTTTCCACTCGTTTTTTTTTTTTTTTATAAAAGAAACTATCAAATAGTAAGAAATGAGTTTTCCGCCATAACAAAAATGACAAACCAAACTAAACAGAACAAAAAATATACAATAAATAATGGCAAAATAAATTACGTACATTACGAAACAAATAAGAAAGTAAAAGGTGAAGAAATATAGGACCTCACGCATCCATCCCGTGTTCACTCGACAATGAAGAAAAAGGCATAATTGCACTCGTGTTTACACTCAAATAATAATTGCTGTTACCCTCTATATGCTCACTCACTCGTGCCTTTCCAACTTGATTCTCTTGATTTCTTCGAAACGTAACGGAATAGTAATGGAAGTTCACAAGTGGCGAAACTAAACAAGACAAACCAAAATAAAACAGACACTACAATAGATGACAAAGAACACCGTTCAAAATAATTAGAATAGGATAAGAGGCAAAGGGGGGGGGGGGGGGGGGGAACAATACCATGATGTAAGATAGTCGAACAGATTAAGAAACACAATTTTTTTTTTTTTTTTTTGAATTTGTAAACCGAAATTGGTACCGAATTTGTACAACGAATTGGTAACTGAATTTGTAGAAAACGTTTTAGTGCCTCACACCAAGATCGGGCATTTACGTTCAGGTACGATTGGGAAAGATCAAAATTCTCATCTACAACTTAAGAATAACCTTTCGCAATCGGAATACGTGATCAAGATGAAAACTGTGAAATACTTTTGAAATCACCAATCCTGACAGTACAAAATTTCACTTTGAATAAGCAAAACAAGATTCCGATTTTGGACGTTCAACACCGATCCGAAAGCAACATGACGTTCTATGATTCATATTAATACGATGTGTTTCAGTTTGACGCATATTTGAATAGCGAATCATCGAAATAATTGAAACAGATTTCAAGACCTCAAGATCAAAATTTTTGAACCAAAATAAACGAAAGGAGGGATAGAACCTGATGAACTCGATTTTCTTTGATAACCAAATGATTTCAACCCCGCCAACGATTACGTGACCCAGATCAAAGCTTGGCGTCGTCGCTACCCAAATCTAACAAGTTCCCGAAGAAAAATCCTTGACCACAAAGCTTACAGATCCAAACCTTGGAATAAATGAGGTACCGCACAAACGCATATTCCTGGTCGTTTGATAAGTCCAATTTTGACGCCACAAGGAGAACCTGATAAGTTCGGAGTTTTTCAATAACTAGAAAATTCTCATCACAATTAATAAACCTGCCTACCCTTTTTTATTCAAGTGGAATGATTTTAGGCATGAGCACCCCGTCTGCTATGGTTCAAGAACAAATTAACTATCTTGTCCTTGTACTCGTTAGGGCTTCCGAATAATGACAATGCTAAAATAAGTACAACTTATGACGTGACATACGACAATTACGTTTTAAAAACCCTAAAAACGACACTCGCATTAACTAAATAAATAAAACAATCTGACATAAATCATCCCAAAACAGCTGGTGGATTAAAGAACACTATCTGGTTCTTTCTTCTGAACGCAATTCCTTCTTGATGTAAATTTGATGGACCAATTGCGCATTTGCTGTCTTGATCTGCTTGCCTTTGCTCTCTTTATTGGCCATCCACTTGTAATGTATCCGCTTGAGGGACCTCATCGTTCAAAACCACAAAGTACGGTACTGTAAACCTCATCATAGCTTCTACTTTCATTTCTTTTGGAACAACATCGATTGAGTGAACTATCTTATACTCATCAAACGCATTACTAATGCTTAATTCGCGTCCTCGCGAAGGTTATTGGGTCCCAGTACCCTTGTTCTCATAACTTCAAGTTACACCTTGAAGGTGAAACGGATAACTTATGTTCTATCACAAGTCATGTAACAGTCAACATCATTAGATTGATACGTCAGTTCTTTTGGAACAAATCATTGAAATGAACTTTCTTATACTCAACACAAACGCATTACTAGCTTTAATTACGCGTCAGGAGGTTATTGGGTCCTCAGTACACGTCGTTCTCATAACTTCAAGTTAAACTCTTGAAGGTGAAATAGATAACTTATGTTCAACCACAAGCATGTAACAGTCAACCTATTAGTTGATACGTTAAGTTCTTTTGGAACAAATCGATTGAAAGTGATTTCTTATACTCATCCAAAGCATTAGAAACGCTTATTACTCGTCCTGATGAGGTATTGGGGCACAGTACACGTGTTCTCATAACTTAAGGTCAAACCTGGAAGGTGAAATGGATAACTTAGGTTCTAACCAAAGTAATGTGTAACAGGGTCAACCTCATTCGTTTGATAGTTCAGTTCTTTTGGAACAAATCGATTGAAGGGAACTGTTCTTATACTCACAAAGCATACTAAGGCTAATTACGCGGCCATGAAGGTTAGGGGTCCTCAGTACTCGTCGTCTCATAACTTAAAGTTAAACCTTGCAGAGGTGAAAGGATAAATTATGTTTTACCAAAGTCAAGTAACAGTCAAACCCATTTAGTTGAATACTTCAGTCTTTGGAAACAAATCGATGAAGGACTTTATTATACTTCAAAACACGCATTAGAAGCTTATTACGCGTAAATGAAGTTTATGGGTCCTCAGTACACGCGTTCTCATAACTTCAAGTTAAACTGAACGTGTGAACTGGTATGAAATGGATTTAAGAGGTTCTAACCACAGCATGTAACAGTCAACCTATTAGCTTGATACGTTCAGTTCTTTTGGAACAAATCGATAGAAGTGAACTTTCTTAACGGCATCAAACGATTAGGAAACGGCTGTAAGTATATGTCCATGAAGGTTATGCGGGTCCACAGTACACGTCGTTCTATAATCAAGTTAAACCTTGAAGGTGAAATGGATAACTTAAGTTCTAAACACAAGTCATATAAACAGTCAACCTCATCTGTTGGATACATTCAGTTCTTTTGGAACAAATCGATTGAAGTGAGTGACTTTGTATACTTCAAAAAACGCATTACTAAGTCTATACGGTAAATGACGGGATGGGGTCCTCCCAGTACACGTCGTCTCAAACTTCAAGTTTAACCTTGAACGTAAATGGATAACTGCTGTTCTAACCACAGTCATGTAAAGTCAACCTCATTCGCTTGATACTTCCGTTCTTTGGACAAATCGATAGAAGTGAACTTTCTTATATTCATCAAACGCATTAGTAAACGCTTAATACTCGTCCATGAAGGTATTGGGTCCACGTACACGTACGTTCTCATAACTTCAAGTTAAACTGACGGTGAAATGGATAACTTATTTCTAACCAAAGTCATATAACAGTCAACCTCATGTTTGCTACATTAGTCTTTTGGAACAAATGTTTTTTTTATTTTTTTTTTTTGATTGAAGTGACTTCTTATCCTTCATCAAACGCAGTCTAAGGCATCATTACGCGTCCATGAAGGTTATTGGGTCTCAGTACTCGTACGTGATCATAATTAAAGTAAACCTTGCAGGTGAAAGGCTAAACTTATGGTTTTTACACAAGGCATGTAATAGTCAACCTCATTAGCTGTTACGTTCAGTTATTTGGAACAAATCGATTGAAGTGAACTCTCTATACTTCAACAAACGCATTATAAGGCTTAATTAGCGTCGATGAGTTTATTGGGTCCTCAGTACACGTCGTTTATACCTTCAAGTTAAACCGTGAAGGTGAAATGGATAACTTATGTTCTAACCACAAGTCAGTAACAGTCAACCTCATTTGCTTGATATGTTCAGTTCTTTTGGAAAATCGAATGATGTGAACTTTCTTATACTGCATCCAACGCAGTATTAAGGCTTAATTACGCGGCATGAAGGTTATTGGGTCCTCAGTACACGTCGTTCTCCTAACTTCAAGTTCTAAACCTGAAGGTGAAATGGAGAACTTAGGTTCTAACCGCAAGTCATGTAACAGTCAACCTCATAGCTGATAGTTCAGTTCTTTGGAACACATCGATTGAACTGAATTTCTATACTGCAACAAACGAATTAATAAGCTAATTTAGCTGTCAATGAAGTGTTATTGGGCCTCACGGTACACGCGTCTCATAACTTCAGTTAAACTTGAAGGTGAAATGGATAATTATGTTCTAACCACAAGTCATGTAACAGTTCAACCTCATTGCGTGATACGTTCAGTTCGTTTTGGAAGAACTCGATTGAAGTGAACTTTCTTATCTTCATCAAACGCATTATTAAGGCTTAATTACGCGTGCTGGAAGGTTATTGGGTCCTCAGTACACGTCGTTCTTTTAACTTCAAGTTAAACCTTGAAGGTGAAAGGATAACTTAGGTTCTAACCGCAAGTCATGTAACAGTCAACCTCATGGCTTGATACGTTCCGTTCTTTTGGAACAAATCGAGTGAAGTGAACTTCTTAGTACTTATCCAAACGCATTACGAAGGCTTAATACGCGTCAATGAAGTTATGGGTCCTCAATACACGTCATTCTCATAATTTCAAGTTAAACCTTGAAGTAAATGGATAACTTAGTTCTAACCACAATTCATGGTAACAGTCACCTCATTACGTGATACGTTCAGGTCGTTTGGAAAGTATCGTATTGAAGTAACTTTCTTATACTTCATCAAACGCATTAGTAATGCTTACTTACGCGTCCATGAGTTATTGGTCCTCATACAATTCGTTCTCAGTCACTTCAATTAACCTTGAAGGTGAAATGGATACTTAAGTTGCTAACTAGACAGTAAAGTACTGTCCACCTCATTCGCTGAACGTTCGATTCTTTTGAACAAATCGATTGAAGTCACTTTCTAAAAAACTTCATCACATGCATTACTAACGCTTAATACGCGTCATGAAGTTATTGGTTCCCTCAGTACACCGTCGTTCTCATCATTCAAGTTAACCGTGAAGGTGAAATGATAACTTAGGTTCTAACCACAAGTCATGTAACATCAACCTCACTTAGCTTGATACTTTGAGTTTCTTTTGGAACAAATCGATGGAAGTGAACTTTCTTATATACTTCATCAAACCCGCATAATAAGCTTAATTCCCGTCCTGAAGGTCTTGGGACCTCAGTACCTTCCGTTCTCATCACTTCAAGTTAAATTGAAGGTTAAATGTATAACTTATGTCGAACCAGGCAATCATGTCACTGTCAACCTCATTAGCTGATACGTTCGGACTGTTCTTTTTGGAACAAATCGATTGAGTGAACTTTCTTATCTTTCATCCAAACGCATCGAACGCTTAATTACGCGTCCATGAAGGTTAGGGTCCGTCAGTACACGTCTTTG
>CM039516.1:28909659-28988686 GCA_022432975.1 Begonia masoniana | reverse complement strand
ACATACTCTTGATTTGAAGTGAAGATTCTGAACTTTCTTATCACTTCATCACACCAAGCCACCCCCCCCCCCCCCCCATTTTACGAGGCGTAATTACGCGTCACTGAAGGTTATTGGTCCCACAGTACACATCGTTCTATCCTTCAATTAAACGTTGAAGGTGATATGGACACTTAGGTTCTAACCACAAGTCAGTACCAGTCAACAACCTCATTAGCTTCTACGTTCAGTTCTTTTGGAACAATCGCTGAATTGACTTCTTATCCTCTCAACCATTACTAAGGCTTAATTACTTGTCCATGAAGTTATGGGTTCCTCATTAACACGTCGTTCTCATAACTTCAGGTTAGTCAATGTATCATCAACCTAATTGCTTCATACATTCAGTTCTTTTGGAACAAACTATTGAAGTGAACTTTCTTATACTTCATCACCGCATTTAAGGCTTAAATTACGCGTCCATGAAGGTATTGGGTCCCCAGTCACACGCGTGCTCTCACTTCAAGTTAAAACCTTTGCTTTGAATCATAGTGCAACCAATTCAACCCTAAAGTCAAGATCCATGTCAAGGTCATTGGAGGTCCAATTACAAGATCAAGAATCAAGAAAATGCAAAAAGCCCTTACATGGATTGATTATAGAACTCCCAGAGAAAGATTCTTTCCAAAAAGAGCTGGAATTAATCAATTTTGTTACGTTTGAAGAAGGATGCTTGGGGAAAAACGAAGGCCGAAGATACTTTGAACTTTACCCAAGAGTAGTGGCGAAGCGATATGGAAGGGTCCAACATACAAACAAATTTGCAGGCAATTATTTCCTAATTATAGTTTTTAGAGAAGTTTCTTAATTATAGTTTGTTAGAAAGTTTCTTAATTATAGTTTTAGAAAGTTTCTTAATTAGTTTTAGAAAGTTCTATTCTAGTTTTAGAAGAAAGTTTCTAATTATAGGTTTTAGAAAGCTTCCGATCATAGATTTAGAAAGTTTTTCTAAGTATTGTTTTAGAAAGTTCCTAATTATCGTTTTAGTAATATTTCCTAATTTACTTTTAGATATTTGTATCCTATTTAAAGGCATAGGCCGCTTCATCAACATTAATTAGCAATACCGATTTTTTTGAATTTTACTCTTGTGAAAATATTTCTCTTTGTTCTTTGTGAGCACTATATCCGTCTTCAAGTCAAAACTGAAAGATCACTTGTAAGCTTTGGTTTCAACCACAAAGTTTCGGTTACACGTCAATCTCCTGTTTGCATAACTTTGTTCCGTCGGCAAGGTTCGATTGGGCAGTTCCTTATACTTTATTTTCAACATCGTTCCCTGAGTTTCTAATTCCGAGTTGTTGAAGGGTCTCGGTTTCATATACTCGTGGTTTTCATCATTTGGTATCAGAGCTTGCTCCTAGTTCAAGTTTCTATCTTTATTGTTTTTTTTTTTTTCTCTCTTCTTCTAGATTTCTTTCCTTTGGAAATTCAAAAAAAAATTTGAAATTGAAAACAAAAAAAAATCCGAAAATTCGAAAAAAAATTTCGAAAATTCGCAAAACTAAAACAAAGGTCATTGAATCAACGATTCTCTTTATTGTCAAGTTGTCTTCTTTCAAAAAAAAATTTCAATATTTCGATTATCAATTTCTTATACTTCATCAAACGCCTTACTACGCAATTACGTTGTCCTGAAGTTATTGGTACTCAGTACACGTCGTGTCATAACTTCAATTTCACCCTGAAGGTGAAATGGATAATTAGGTTCTACCTACAAAATCCTGAACAGTCATCTCATAGCTTCATACTTCAGTTTTCTTTGGAAAAAAACGCGATTGAAATGAACTTTCTTATACTTTCCAACCGGCATTACTAAGGCTAATACGCGTCCTTGGAAGGTATGGTTCTTCGTACAAGTGTTCTCATTTAACCTAAAGTTTTCCCACCGTTGAAGGTATAAAATGATAACTTAGGTTGAACACAAGTCATGTAACAGTCAATCATTAGCTTGTCGTCAAATCGTTGGAACAAAATCGATTGAAAGGACACTTCTATACTTCAAAAACCATTCCTCGGCTTATTACGGGTACATGAAGGTTATTGGGTCCTTAGTACAAGTCGGTTCTCTTCACTTAAAGTAAACCTTGAAGGTCGAAATAGCATAACTTGGTTCTCCCTATAAAGGCATTTAACGCCAACCTCATTCGCTTTGATCGTTTAGTCTTTTGGAACAAATCGATTGAATTCTGTGAACTTTCGGATTCATCAAACGATTACTGAGGCTTAATACGCGCATGAAGGTAATTGGATCTCAGTACACGTGTTCGCATCACTTTCATGTTACACTTGAAGGAGAAATGGATACCTTAGGGTTCTAAACCCACCAAGTCCGTAATAGTCAACCTCATAGCTTGCCGTTAAGTCTTTTGGAACAACCGATTGAAGATGAACTTTTCTACTTCATCAAACGCATTTACATATGGCTTAATTACGCGCCATGAGGGTTATTGGGTCCTAAGTACACGTCGTTTCATCACTCAAAGTGACAAACTTGAAGGGTGAAAATGGAGAACTTAGGTTCCCACACAAGTCATGAAACAGTCATTTCATTAGATCATCCGTTCCTTCTTTTTGAACACATCGATTGAAGTGAACTTGTTATACTTCATCAAAACGCAATTATAAGGCTTAATACGCGTCATGAAGGTTATTGGTCTCAGTACAGTCGTCCTCATCACTTAAGTTAACCCTTGAAGGTTGAAATGGACCTTCGTTCTACACCACAAGTCATGTAAACGTAAACCTCATTAGGCTTTATACGTTCAGTTCTTTTGGAACAAATCGATTGAAGTGAACTTTCTTAACTTCATCAACGCCATTTACTAACGGCTTCATTAGCCGTCAAATGCGAAGGTATTTGGTTCCTCAAGTAAACACGTTTTATCACTTCAAATTAAACGTTGAAGGGTGATATGGATATAACTTAGGTTCCTAACCACAAGTATGTAACAGTCAACCTCATTAGCTTCATACGTTCAGTTTTGGAACAAATCGATTGAAGGGAACTTTCGTATACTTCATTCAAAGAATTACTAAGGCTTAATTACGTGTCCATGAAGTTTATTGGGTCCTCAGTTACACGTAGTTCTAATAACTCAAGGTTAAGTCATTGTATCAGTCAACTTAATTAGCTTCATACATGAAGTCTTTGGATAAAAAAAGATGGAAGTGAACTTTCTATACTTAATCAACGCATTACAAGGCGTAAGTTACGCGTCCATGAAGGTTAGTGGGTCCCAAGACACGTGTTTCATCATTCAAGTTTAAACCTTGATGTGAATCAGAGTGCAACCAACTGCAACCCTAAAGTCAAAGATCCATGTCAAGGTGTGGAGGTCCAATGACACGATCAAGAATCAAGAAAATGCAAAAAAAAAAGCTTAAATGGTATTGATTATAGAAAACCAATGAGAAAGATTCTTTCAAAAAGAGCGGAAATAATAAATTGTTAAGTATTGAAGAGGATGCTTGGGAAGAAAAGAAGGCCGACGATACTGAATTACCAAAGATTAGTGGCAAGAGAGCAAGAAGAGAGATGGAAAGCACAACACCAAAACAAATTTGGCAAGCAATTATTCATAATTATAGTTTAGAAAGTTTCGAAATTTAGTTTTAGAAAGGTTCTTAATTATAGTGTTAGAAGTTTCTTAATTATAGTTTTAGAAAGTTTATTACTTATAGTTTTAGAAAGTTGCTTAATTTAGGTTGAGAAAGCTTTACTAATCATCGATTAGAAAGTTTTCAAGTTTGTTTTAGAAAGTTTCCTAATTATCGTTTTTAGTATATTTCCTAATACTTTTAGGATATTGTAGCTATTTAACGGCCTAGGAGCTCAACATTAGTAGCAATATACATGATTTGAATTACTCTTTGTGAAAATTTTCTCTTTTGTTTCTTTGTGAAGAACTAGTCTTATTCAAGTCAAAACTTGAAAGATACTGCTAGCTTGGTTTCACCAAGTTCGGTTACGGGCTCTGAGTCAGATCTTGTTTGATAACTTTTGGTTCCGTCGGAAAGGTTCGATTGGGAGTCGAGTTCCTTATACTTGATTTACAGGCGTTCATGAGTTTCTAATTCGCGTGTTGAAGGTCTCGGGGTTTCATATACTCGTGTTCATCATTTGGTATCAGAGCTTTGGCTGAGATTCAAGAGTTTATATCTTATTGTTTTTTTTTCTCTTCTTCTAGAGTTTTCTTACTTTGGAAATTCAAAAAAAAAATTTGACATTTAAAAAAAAAAAAAAAAAATCAGAAAATGCGAACAAAAAATTCGAAAATTCGAAAAAAACAAAAAAAAGTATTGAATCACGTTCTCCTTTAGTGTCAAGTTTTTTCTTCTTTCAAAAAAAAAATCTCAATATTCGAGTATCATTTCTTCTTCGTCCTATATGCACATTATTTGCTTTTTGGTTGTGATTATTCAAGTCTTTCTTTGATTGTCTCCAATTTCTTCTTGAAAAGTTTCTTTTAGAAAAGTTTATTTCTTGAAAAGTTTCCATTTCGTTTAAAACGTGTCCTTTCTTGAAAAGTTTCTTCGTTAACGTTTCCTTTGTAAAAGTTTCCTTTCTGCACGTTTACTCTCTTGAAGTCCTAACCATTCTAAATGGTTGATTCTAACCGATTTTGAATTAGAATTTGAGTTTAGAAAGTTTGATCGTACTGTTTGCTTGTGAATTTGGTCTTTTGATTAGGTTTTTATAAGAGCTAAAGAGAAATTGAGTGGTACAAGGCAAGAAGGGGTGAGGCTATCACTATAAAAGACACATTGAGGGAAACAAGAGTGGAAGGGGGGAGGGGGGACAAACTCGAGTGTAAACAGTGAGGAGTGATAAGTGAGTGAGTTCCGGTTACTTCTTTTTTTATTCATAAATATAATTTTATTTTTCTTCTTGAAATTATGAGTAGCGAGGAAAGACGTGAACTTTGATTGGGAGATGTACAGAAGCTATACAAGAGTAAATAGAATTAGAAATGAGTATAGAAAGACTAAAGTCGCCTTTTAATAGCCGTGCACAAAGGGGCATCACCAATGGGAGTACTATGGGGAATCTGCTCCGGAGGCGAGCCATACAGAAGAGAGGACTATGCGAGAACAAAACCGTGAGGATGGAAATTAAGCAACATCACTAACGACATCCCTACTTTTCAAGTAAAAGTGATCGTGCAACTTTATATAGAAGGGGAAGAAAAGTTGAAAAGATGTTTTGAATGTCCTACTACATGAGGAGGAAAAAGATCAATAGTGTCGATGGAATTCACGGATTATGCAAAGCATATGGTGAGACAATTAGTGAAAACACGCAAAAGGTATGGAGAACAACCAATACGCAACAGGGATGATATGAAGGTACAAATGCGCAAAAGATTTATTCCTAAACACTATTATCGAGATGGTGTAGGCAACACACGGGTTTGACTCAAGAATCAAAAGTGTAGAAGATATTCCAAGATTGGCGTAGCCATGGTAAGGGAATAGAGTGGACGAGGATGAGGAAGCGACAATGGCACGATTCATGGGAGGTTTTAAATAGAGAAATCGCGACATGTGATTTGGACTATTTGTGGATTAGGAAGAATGGTACAACACGTCCATCTAAAGTGGGGGCAGGCAATTGAAATCACGAACTCTAAGATTCGGATCAAACCCCAAACTAATTCAGGAAATTAATGGAGGGAGTGAAATAAGCTAATTCAAGACCGAAGGCCGGAGGTAAAAGGGAAAACCACGACATCGAATACCACCCCATAAAAGGTAGCTTCGCACTTTTAGTGAAATCTTAAATATGTGAAGAACCAACCTTGTCTCATGACCGCTTTCATGTCTTCACAATTGTCGATTGGAATTTCTCCTATTCTTCGTGGGTTAGGAGGACTTGGTCCACCAAACAATTGCGTAAGCAGTGAAGAGAAAAAGAAGCTAGCTGCAAGTTAACTTTTTTTCCTCACAATAGTTATGGCATCAAAACCATTTCACTTCGTTCCCATTCAATGTAAACGTCAGGGTCATTTTTCTGAAATGAGCGGATAGAGAGGTTAACGCAACTGTGTTGTTGTCGGTTTAAAATTTCGTTATCGGTATTGAGTCTTTGTCTGGGGCCTATGATCTCTGTTCTTCTTATGGAGGCTACTTCGTCAAATCTCTACTCTTCGCATATCGCAATGGGATTAACTGCAAGTAAAGAAGAGTCGTATAGTGGTTGTCTTTCTTGGGGGGATGGCACTTGAGTTGAATTTGATGTACTTCGCGAGACCGAACACCTACGATCCAATCGATAGATCTCTTCAAAATTGGACGTTCATCTCGGATTGTTGCTGCATGGCTTGGCTGATCAAATTGCTATCCCTTGGCGTTGCTCCATTCTCTTTCAGAAATGCTGTTGGAGATCTGTGTAAAAAGTGTAAAGAAAGGACCTCACCTCTCACTCACGTGTAGTACAATCAGTTCGCGAAGCCCTCGTGTTAATCATGATTTTTGGCTTTTACCCTTAATAAGCTCTCTAACTCTTGCCTTTTACCACGCACTTTCCTCTCAAAGTCTGTATTGAAACTAAGCAAGCTTAAAGATCAAAGCAAAAACAACTGAAAACAACACACTTAAAATATAGATTCGTAGTAAAGACGAAGCAATGGGGCGCGAAAAAGGAAGGATGGAAGAAATATTGCGTCACAAAAGATTGATACCACGGCGTGTGAAACAAAAAAAAAATATTTGACAGAAAGAAAAAGAAAATTCTTTTTTTCCCTTTTTTTTTGTCAGTTTGGTTTTTCTGTTGTTTCTCTTTTTTTGGCCCTTTTTTCTTCTTTTTTTTCTTTTTTTTTTTGATAAACTATCAGTGCGGAGCAAGAACCAAGCTCTGAAAATTAGGAGCAACAACAAAGAGTAAATTGATAAAAAGAAAGTAGCACTAGACGAATTAAAACAAACCTCAATTGGATGCTAGGCTATGATACAAATTGCAACCTCAACAAATTGTTGTGGGGAACCAACGTCAATAGATGACTAAACTTCAGGATTCGCAATAGTAGTTCAAAGTTTATGACTGATAACCCGTGGTTATATGACACCAGAAACAATAGTATCACGAAAGGAATATTGACCCCGTGGCTATGGAACGAGCAAGCAACCAAGATTAAAGGGTTGAAATAAAGTGGTTGCACTTGGAAATTTCCGCAAGTTCTAAGAAAAAGGAACAGTTTGGAGGAAATTCGCATAAGATTAATCTCATTATAGGTGTGTTACAATGAAGAACTCCCAAGTAGTTATAGGCTTACAGACATAGTCTAGCATATACATAAATAGCCTTGAAAACATAAAGAAGAACGTTTGCTAATAATATGAATTGTTCACCTTTTTGGACCCCATTCAAAACACCCTTGGCTTCTCTCTGACCAATATTAATGCCTAGTGGATGGCACTCGAAGACTTTTATAGAGCCGTCTTGTATGAGGATTGGTGATGATTTGGGCCCTAATCAAAAAATACCCATTTGTCTTGTAACACAGAATAACCTTAAAGACCATTTCTTCTAGTGGTCTTGGTTATTGCACTAAGTTATTTAGACTTCTTCTGAAAGATTCTTGGCCAGATCTCTAATGATAGGTCCATTTGTATTGTCATTCCATTAAGTTTCGACGTGGCCAATTCTTCTTCAATGCCATCCATGCCCACATCATAGTAAAAGTGTTATTCATCATGTTAAACCTTGAAGGTGAAATGAATAACTAGGTTCTAACCATAAGTCATGTAATAGTCACATCATTAGCTTGATACGTCAGTTCTTTTGGAATAAACGAATTGAAGTGAATTTCTCTACTCATCAAACGAATACTAATGCTACTACGCTGTCTATGAAGGTTATGGATCTCAGTAAAATTCGTTCTCTTCAATTCAAGTTAACACCTTGAAGGTGAAATGGATATTAGGTTCTAAACACAAGTCATGTAACGGCATTCTCATTAGCTTGAGCCGATTCGTTGCTTTTGGAACAAATCGATTGAGAGTGAACTGTCTTAGACTTCATCAAACGCATTGTACTAAGGCTTAGTACGCTTTCATGACGGTTATGGGGTCCTCAGTAACGTCGTTCTCATCACTTCAAGTTAACCTTGAAGGTGACATGGCCTAACAGGTTTTAACCCAAGTCACGTAACAGTTCAACCTCATTAGTGATTCGTTCAGTGCGTTTGGAACAACGATGAAAGTGAACGTTCTTATACTTCATCAAAACGCATTACTAAGGCTTAATTACGCGTCATGAGGTATGGGTTCTCAGTACACGGTGTTTATCACTTCATGTTAAACCTTGAAGGTGAAATGGATAACTAGGTTTAACCACAACTCTGTGACAGTCAACTCATTTGCTTGATACGTTCAGTTATTTTGGAAACAAATCGATGAAGTGAACTTCTTAGACTTCATCCAACGCATTTATAAGGCTTAGTACGCTTTCATGAGGTTATTGGGCCTCAGTACACGCGTTCTCATCACTTCCAGTGAAACTGAAGGTGAAGATAACTTAGGTTTTAACCACAAGGTCATGTACAGTCACCTCATTAGCGTGATACGTTCAGTCTTGTGGAACAAACGATGAAAGTGAATTTTTATACTTCATCAAAAGCATAACGGCTTAATTACGGGTCCCATGCAGGTTATTGTGTTCTCAGTACACGTCTTCTCATCATTAAGGTTAAACCTTAAAGTGAAAGGATCAATTAGGTTTAACCACAAGTCATGTAACAGGCAACCTATAGCTGATCGTTCCGTTTTTGGAACAAATTTCTTGCATGAAGTGAACTTTTTATACTCATCAACGATTACTAAGGCTATAGAGGCCATGAATTGTTATGGGGTCTCGACCGGGGGGCGGGGGCCGTTCATCCTTCAAGTTAAACCGTGAAGGTGAAATGGATAACTTGGGTTTAAACACAAATCATGCAAACATCACTCATTTGTATTCCGACGTCATTTCTTTTGGAACAAATCGATTTGAATGAACTTTCTTATACTTTATTCAAACGCATTACTAGGCTAATTACGCCGTCCATGAGGATTGGGTACCTAAGTACACGTCGTTCTCATCACTTCAATTAAACCTTGAAAAGGTGAAATGTAAAACTTAGTTTAACCACACGTCAGTAACCGTCCAGTCAACTTTTTTAGCTTCATATGTCAGTCTTTTGGAACAAATAGATTGAAGGGACTGTCTTTACTTCAGCATAAACGCATTACTAAGGCTTAATTAGCGTCCATGAAGGTTGTTGGGTCCTCGGTACACGTCGTTTCATGACTTCAAGTTAAACATGAAGAGTGAAATGGATAACTTAGGTTTAATCAGATCGTAACGTCAACACATACTTGATACGGTTCAGTTCTTTTGGAACAAACGATTGAAGGAACTTTATATACTTCATCAAACGCAGACTCAAGACTGAATTCCGAGGTCCATGAACGGTATTGGGTCCTCGGACACGCGTTATCACTTCAGTTTAACTTGAAGGTGAAATGTATAACTTGGTTCAACCACACGTCATGTAACATTCAACCTTTTTAGCTCAATTGTTCAGTTCTTTTGAACAAATAGATGGAGTGAACTTCTTATACTTCATAATGCATTATAAGGCTTATTACGGTCCATGAAGGTTGTTGGTCCTCGGACACTTAGTTCTCCTGGACTTCAAGTAAACCTTGACGGTGAAAGGTAACTTAGTCAGGTAACGTCAACCAGATTAGCTTGATCGTAACAAAGTTCAGTTCTTTTGGAACAAATCGATTGAAAGGGAACTTTATTAGACTTCAATCAAACGCATTAATAAGGCATGTTCGCTTTTCACCCCATTGAAGTGTGATTGGGTCCAGGAACACACGTCGTTTCATCACTTAAAGTTAACCTTGAAGGTGAAATGGATAACTAGGTTCGAACCATAAGCATGTAACAGTCAACATAATTAGCGTGAGACGTTCAGTTCTTTTGGAACAAATCGATGAAGTGAAATGTTGATATGCATTCAAAGCATTACTATGGCCTTAATTACGTCCAGAGGGTACTTGTGTTCTCGTACAGTCGCCTTTCATCCTCATGTTAAAACCTTAAAGGTGAAATGGATAAATTAGGTTCTAACCAAAAGGATATAACAGTCAACCTCATGAGTTGATACGTCGTCTTTTTGGAACAAATCGATTGAAGTGAATTATTATACCTCATCAAACGCATACTAAGGCGTCATTAGCGGTTCCATGAATGTATGGGGTCCCCAGCACGCTACCGCGTCTCATCAATCAAGTTAACCTTGAAGGTGAAATTGATAAACTGGGTGCTAACCAACCAGTCATGCAACAGTCAACCTCATTTGCTTGATACTTTCATTTCTTTTGGAACACATCGATTGAATGTGACTTTCTTATATGTCATCAAACGCATTACTAAGCTTAGGGACGCGTCAATGAAGGTTATGGGGTCCACAGATAAACGTCGTTCTCAGCACTTTCAAGTTAACCCCTTGAAGGTGAAATGATAACTTGGGTTCTACCCAAGTCATGTAATAGTCCAACCTCCTTGCATGACGTTATTCTTTTGCGAAAAATCGATTGAATGTGAACTTTTACACTTCATCAAACGCATTAATAAAAAAAGGCTTAATTACAAGTCCATGAAGGTTCTAGGGTACTTAAGTACAACGTCATTTTCATCACTTCAAGTTAAACTTGAAGGTGAAATGGATACTGGGTTCTACCACAAGGCAGTAACAGTTCAAGCCTGTTAGTTGATAAGTTCAGTTCTTGCGAACAAAATGATGAAGTGAACTTTTTAGAATCATCAACCGCATTACTACGGCTTAGTTACACTTCAGAAGGTTATTGGGTCCTAGAGGAACGTCGTTATCAGCACTCAAGTTAACCTCGAAGGTGAAATGGTAACTTAGGTTCTAACCACAGGTAACGTAAAAAGTCAACCTGTTAGCTGATAGTTCAGTTCTTTTGGAACAATAGATTGAAGTTAGTGAATTTCTGATTATACTCATCAAACGCATTACTAAGGCTGAAATACGCGTCCATGACGGTTGTTGGGTCTCGGTACACGTCGTTCTCATCACTTCAAGTTAAACTGAAGGTGCAATGGATAAACTTAGGTTCTAAACAAAAGTCATGAAAAGTCAATCATTTGCTTCATAGTTAGTCTTGGGAACAAATCGATTGAAGTGAACTTTCGTATAATTAAATCAAACGCATTACGAAGGCTTAATTACGGTCCATGAAGGGTTAATTGGGTTTTTTTTGGTTTTTTTTTTTTTTTTTTTTTCTTCGTACGCAGTACCGTCGTTCTCTCACTTCAAGTTACCTTGAGGGGAATGTATAATTAGGTTCTTAACACAAGTCCGTAACAGTCAACCTTTTTCTTTTAGCGTCCTAGTTCAGCCATTCTTTTGGAACAAATAGATTGAAGTGAACTTTATTATACTCATCAAAAGGCAATTACTGAGGCTCATTGACCGTCCATAAGTGTTGGGTCCTCGGTCCACGGTTCTATGATTCAAGTTAACTGGGAAGGTGAAATGGATAAACTAAGTAGTAACAGAACATAATTAGCGTGATACGTTCAGTTTTTTGGAACAAATCGCTTGAGTGAACTTTTCTTAGACTTCAGCAAACCATTACTAGCGCTTAGTACGCTTTCATGGAAGGTTATGGGTCTCAGTACACGGCGTTCTCATCACTTCAAGTTAAACCTTGAAGGTGAAATGTAAACAAGGTTTACCACAAGTCATGTAACAGTCAACCTCATAGCTGACGTTCAGTTCTTTGGAACAAATCGATTCAAAGTGAACTTTCTATATTCATCAAACGCATTACTAAGGGGCTTAATTACGGTTCATGAAGGTTATTGTGTTCTCAGTACACGGCGTTCTCACACTTCACGTTAAACCTTGAAGGTGAAGGATAACTTAAGGTTCTAAACACAAGTCATGGAACAGTTCAACCTCATTTGCGTGATACGTTCGTTCTTTTGGAACAAATCATTGAAGTGAACTTTCTATACTTCATCAAACGCAGTATTAAGCTAATTAGGTCCATGAAGGTTATTGGGTCATCAGTACACGTCGTTTCATAAGTAGTTAAAACTTGAAGGTGAAATGGATGTTTAGGGTTAAACCCACAAGTCAGTACAAGTTCAACCCCATTTGCTTCCTACGTAAGTTCCTTTTAAAACAAATCGATTGAAGTTTTTGAAGGAACTTCGATCCTTATCAAACGCATTACTAAGGCCTTAGTTACGATTTCATGAAGGTTAATTGGGTCCTCAGTACACGTCGTTTCATTACTTCAAGTTAAACCTGAAGGTGAAATGGATAACAGGTTCTAACCACCAAGTCATGGACCAGTCAACTCATTGCTTGATACGTTCAGTTATTTTGAACAAACGATGAAGTGAACTTTGTATCTTTATAAATGCATTACTAAGGCTTATTACGCGTCCATGAAGGTTATTGTGTTCTCAGTACACGCGTTCAAGCACTTCAAGTTAAACCTGAAGGTGAAATGGATAACTTGGGTTCTAACCACAAGTCATGTACAGTCAACCTCATGTGCTTGATACGTTCAGTTCGTTTGAAACAATCGATGAAGTGAACTTCTTAGACTTCATCAAACGCATTATAAGATTAATTACGGTCCCTGGAAGGTGATTGGGTCCTCAGTACACAGCGTGTCTCATCACTTCAAGTTACAACCTTGAAGGTGAAAATGTATAAACTTTGGTTCAACACAAGTCATGTAACAGTTCAACCTTTGTAGCTTCAATGTTCAGTCTTTTGGAACAAATCGATTGAAGTGAATTTTTATACGTCATCAAATGCATTACTAAGGCTAATTACGCGTCATGAAGGTTGTTGCGGTCCTCGGTAACAAGTCGTTCTCATGACTTCACGTTAAACCGGAAGGTGAATGATAACTTAGTCATGTAACAGTCAACCAGATTAGCTGGAATTACGTTCAGTTCTTTGGAACAAAGCGATTGAATGCACTGTCTTAGATTCCATCAACGCATACTAAGGTTAGTTACGCTTTCATGAAGGTTATTGGGTCCTCAGAACACGTCGTGGCTATAACTTAAAGGAAACTGGAAGGGGGAAATGGATTAACTAGGTTTAACCAAAGTCATGTAACAGTCACACTCATTAGTTGAACGTCAGTTCTTTTGGAACAAATCGATTGAAGTGGAAATTTCTTATTATTCATCAAAGGCAGTACTATGGCTTAATTAACGCATGAAGGTTATGGTTCTCAGTTAACGTCGCTTTTATCAATTATGTTAAAACCTGCAAGGTGAAATGGATAAAATAAATTAGGTTCTAACACAAGTATATACAGTCAACCTAATTAGCTTGATACGTTAGTCTTTTGGAACAAATCGATTGACCGTGAACTTTTTTATACTTCATCAAACGCATTATAAGGCTTCATTACGCGTCCATGAATGTTCTGGGGTCCCCAGATACACGCCGTTCTCATCAATTCAAGTTAAACTTGAAGGTGAAAATTGATGAATTGGGTTTTACACAAGTCATGCAACCGTCAACCTCATTTGCCTGATACTTCATTTCTATTGGAAAAAAATCGATTGAAGTGAACGTTCTTATATTTCATCAAACGCAATTACTAAGCTTAGTTTACGCGTCCATGCGGTAGGGGGCTCCACAGTTACACGCGTTATATCACTTCAAGTTAATAACTGGGAAGGGAATGGATAACTTGGGTTCTAACCACAAGTCATGTAATAGTCAACCTCATTTGCATGAGAAGTTCATTTCTTTGGAACAAATCGATTGAAGTGAACTTTCTTACTTTCATCAAAACGCATTTAAGGCTTAATTACCCGTCCATGAAGGTTAGCGGGTACAGTTACACGTATTTCTCCATCACTTCAAGTTAAACCTTGAAGGTGAATGGTAAACTTGGGTTTCTAACCAAAGCATTACAGCAACTGATTAGCTTGATACGTTCAGTTCTTTGGAACAAACGATTGAAGTGAACTTTTCTTAGACTTCATCAAAAGCATTACTAAGGCTTAGTTACCACTTTCATGAAGGTATTGGGTCCTCCAGTACACGTCGTTCTCATCAACATCAAGTTCAACCTGAGGGAAATGGATAACTTAGGTTCTAACCACAGGGCATGTAACAGTCAACCTTTTTAGCGTCATATGTTCAGTTCTTTGGAACAAATAGATTGAAGTGAACTTCTTTACTCATTCAAACGCATTATAAGGCTAAGTACGCGTCATGAAGGGTTGGGTCCGCGGTACACGTCGTTCTCATCACTTTCAAGTTAAACCTTGAAGTGAAATGGATAAACTAGGTTCTAACCACAAGTAATGTAACAGTCAACCTCATTTGCTCATACGTGCAGTTCTTTGGAACAAATGATTGAGTGAACTGTCTTATACTTCAGAAAAAACGCATCATTACTAGGCTTAATTCGTGTCCATGAGGTTTGGCCTCAGTACCACGTCGTTTCACACTTCAAGTTAAACTTGAAGGTGAAAATGTATACTTAGGTTAACCACCAGTCATGTAACAGTTCAACCTTTTGTCATATGTCAGTTCTTTTGGAAACACATAGATGAATGTCGACTATTATCTTCGTCAAAACGCATTACTGAGGCCTATTACGGTCCATGAAGGTTGTGGGTCCTCGGGACACGTCGTTCTCATGACTACAAGTAACCTTGAAGGTGAAATGGATAACTAAGTCAGTAACAGTCAACCTGATTAGCTTGATACGTTCAGTTCTTTGGAACAAATCGATTGATGGAAATTTCTTAGACTTCATCAAACAGATTTACTAAGGCTTAGTTACGCTTTCATGAAGGGTATTGGGTCTCGTACAAGGCGTTCTCATCACTTCAAGTTTAAACCGAAGGTGAATGGATTAACCTAGGTTTTAACCACAAGTCATTGTAACAGTCAATCTCATTAGCTTGATACGTTCAGTTCTTTTGGAACAACTCGATTCAGTGAACTTCTTATACTTAATCAACGCCTTACTTAAGGCGTAATACGTGTCATGAAGGTGATGTGTTTCAGTACACGTCGATCATCACTTCACGTTAAACATGACAGGTGAACTGGATAACTTAGGTTCTAACCACAAGTCATGTAAAGTCAACCTCATTTGTTGATACGTTCAGTTCTTTTGGACAAACGATGAAATGTGAACTTTCTATACTTCATTCTAAAACGCATATAAGGCTTAATACGCGTCATGAGGGTATTGGGTCTCAGTACACCGCGTTCTCATCACTTAAGTAAAACCTTGAAGGTGTTGAAATGGATATCTTAGGTTAGAACACAAGTCATGTAACAGTTAAACCCATTTGCTTCATACGTTCAGTTCTTTAAACAATCGATGAAGTGGAACTTTCTTATACTATCGACGCATTATAAGCTTAGTTACGCGTTCATGAAGGTATTGGGTCTCAGTACACGTGTTTCATTACTTCAAGTTAAACTTGAAGGTGAAAGGGAATAAACGAGGTTTACAAGTCATGTAACAGTAACCTCAGTCGCGTGATACGTTAGTTTTTTGGCGACCAAATCGATTGAAGTGACCTTTCTTATACCTCATCAAATGCATACTACGGCTTAATACGCGCCATGAAGGTTATTGTGTTCTCAGTACACGCAGTTATTCACTCATAGTTAAACCTTGAAGGTGTGAATGGGAATGGGTTTTAACAAAAGTCATGTAACAGTCAAGCTATTTGCTGAACGTTCAGTTCTTTGGAACAAATCGATTGAAGTGAACTTTCTGAAACTCATCAAACGCAATAATAAGGTTAGTTACGCTTTTCATAAGTTATTTGGGGGGTTTTTTTTCACTCCAGTACACGTCGTCTCATTACTTCAAGTTAAACCTTGGAAGGTGAAATGGAATAACTTAGGTTCTAACCCCAAGTCATTAACAGTCAACTCATTCGCTTGATACGTGAGTTCTTTGGAACCAAATCGATTAAGTGAACTTTATTATACTCATTGCAAACGCATTAATAAGGCGTAATTACGCGTCCATGAGGTATTGTTTCTCAGTACACAGTCGTTATCATCACTTCAAGTTAAACTTGAAGTGGTGAAATGGAATAATTAGGTTTAACTACAATCTTGTAACAGTCAACTCATTGCTTGATAAGTTCAGTTCGTTTGGAACCAAATGATTGAAGGGTGAACTTTCTTAGACTTCAGTCAAACGCATTACTCAGGCTAATTACGCGTCCATGAAGGTTGTTGGGCGTTCGTATCGTTGTTCTCATCACTTCAAGTTAAACCTTGAAGGTGAAATGGAGAACCTTAGGTTCTAACCAAAGTCATGTAAACCGGCAAACCTCATTCTGCTTGATCGTTCAGTTCTTTTGGAACAAATCGATTGAAGTGAACTTATTATGACTTCATCACACGCATTACTAAGGTTAATTAGAGGGTTTTTTTCATGAAGGTTGTTGGTCCTCAGTACCTGTTGTTCTTATCAATTAAAGTTAACCTTGAAGGTGAAATGGATAACTTAGGTTCTACCACAGTCATGTAACATTCAACATCATTTGTTTCATACGTTCAGTTCTTTAAAACAAATCGATTGAAGTGAACTTTTCTATACTCATCAAACGCCTTACTAAGGTTAGTTACGTTTCATGAGGTATTGGGTCCTCAGTACACGTCGTTCTCCTTACTTAATAAACTTGAAGGTGAAATGGATAACTTAGGTTCTAACACCCAAGTCATGAAAGTTCAATCCTTAGCTGATAGTTAGTTTTTTGGAAAAAATCGCTTGAAGTGAACTTTCTTATCTCATCAACGCATTATAAGGCTGATACGCGTACAGGAAGGTATTGTGTTCTCAGTACACGTCGTTCTCATCACTTCAAGTTAAACCTTGAAGGAGTGATGAAATGGATCCTAGGTTCTAACCACAATTTCATGAACAGTCAACCTCATTGCTGACTATGGTCGTTCTTTGGAACAAATCGATTGAATGTGAACTTTCTTATACTTCATCAAGCATTACTAAGGCTTACTAACGCGTACATGAAGGTTATTGGTTCTAGTATACGTCGTTCTCATCAATTTCATGTAAACGTAAAGGTGAAGGATAAGTAAATTAGGTTAACCAAAGTTGTAAACAGTCAACCTATTAGCTTATACGTCAGATTCTTTTGGAAACAAATCGCATTGAATAGTGAACTTTCTTTACTACAAACGGCATACTACGGCTTAAGTTACGCGTCCAGGAATGTATTGAGGGCCTCAGTACACGAGTTCTCATCACTTAAAATTAAACCTTGAAGCAGGTGAATGGATTAACTTGGGTCGAACACAAGTCAGTAACAGTAACCTCATTTGCATTGATCCGTTTCAGTTTTTTGGAACAAAGCGATGGACGTGAACTTTCTTATATTCATCAAACGTATTACTAAGGCTTAATTACTCGTCCATGAAGTTATTGGGTCCTCAGTTACCATCGTTCTCATACTTCAAGTTAAAACTTGAAGGTGCAATGGCTAACTTGGGTTTTAACACAGTCAGGTAAACAGTCAACCTCATTTGTTGATACGTTCAGTCTTTTGGAACAAATGGTTGAAGTGAACGTCTTTACTTCATCAAGCGCATTCTAAGCTAAGTACGCGTCCCAGGAAGGTTGTTGGGTCCGCAGTACGTTGTTCTCATCACTCAAGTTAAACCTTGAAGGTGAATTGATAACTTAGGTTCTAACCACAACGTCAGTAACCGTCGCAACTCATTTGCTTGATACGTTCAGTTCTTTTGGAACAAATCGATTGAAGTGAACTCTTATACGTCATCAAGCATTATACGGCTAATTAAGAGTATGAAGGTTGTTGGGTCTCAGTACACGTCGTTCTCATCACTCAAGTTAAACCTGAAGGTGAATGGATAACTTGGTTCTAACCACAAGTCATGTAACAGTCAACCTCATTGCTTCATACGTTCAAGTTCTTTTAAACAAATCGATTGAAGTGAACTTTCTTATACTTCATCAAACGCATTACTAAGGCTTAGTTACGCTTTCATGAGGTTATTGGGTCCTCAGTCACGTCGTTTATATTACTTCAAGTTAAACCTTGAAGGTGAAATGGATAACTTAGGTTCTAACCACAAGTCATGTAACAGTCAACCTCACTTAGCTTGATACGTTCAGTTCTTTTGGAACAAATCGATTGAAGTGAACTTCTTATACTTCATCAAATGCATTACTAAGGCTTCATACGCGTCCATGAAGGTTATTGTGTCTCAGTACACGCGTCTCATCACTTCATGTTAAACTTAAAGGGAAACTGATAACTTAGGTTCTAACCACAAGTCATGTAACAGTCAACTCCTTAGCTTGATACGTTCAGTTCTTTTGGAACAAATCGATTGAAGTGAACTTTCTTATACTTCATCAAACGCATTACTAAGGCTTAATTACGCGTCCATGAATGTTATGAGGTCCTCAGTACACGCCGTTCTCATCACTTCAAATTAACCTTGAAGGTGAAATGGATAACTTGGGTTCTAACCACAACGTCAGGTAACAGTCAACCTCATTTGCATGATACGTTCAGTTTCTTTTGGAACAAGCGATTGAAGTGAACTTCTTATACTTCCTCAAACGTATTACTAAGGCTTA
The DNA here is from genome assembly GCA_022432975.1 of Begonia masoniana. Classification (NCBI taxonomy): domain Eukaryota; kingdom Viridiplantae; phylum Streptophyta; class Magnoliopsida; order Cucurbitales; family Begoniaceae; genus Begonia; species Begonia masoniana. The sequence continues at coordinate 28,969,972 of CM039516.1, read as the reverse complement.
ATTACGCGTCCACTGAGGTTATTGGGTCCTCAGTACACATCGTTCTCATCACTTCAAGTTAAACCTTGAAGGTGAAATGGATAACTTGGGGTTTTAACCCACAAGTCATGTAACAGTCACCTCATTGCTTGATACGTTCAGTTCTTTTGGAACAATCGATTGAAGTGAACTTTCTTATACTCATCAAACCGCATTACTAAGGCTTAATTACGCGTCCATGAAGGTTGTTGGGTCCATCAGTACTCGTTGTTCTCATCACTTCAAGTTAAACCTTGAAGGTGAAATTGATAACTTAGGTTCTAACCACAAGTCATGTAACCGTCAACCTCATTTGCTTGTATACGTTCATTTCTTTTGGAACAAATCGATTGAGTGAACTTTCTTATACTTCATCAACGCTTACTAAGGCTTAATTACGAGTTCATGAAGGTTGTTGGGTCCTCAGTACCTCGTTCTTATCACTTCAGTTAAACCTTGAAGGTGAAATGGAGAACTTAGGTTCTAACCACAAGTCATGTAACAGTCACCTCATTTGCTTCATACGTTCAGTTCTTTTAAAACAAATCGATTGAAGTGAACTTTCTTATACTTCATCAACAGCATTACTAAGGCTTAGTTACGCTTTCATGAAGGTTATTGGTCCTCAGTACACGTCGTTCTCATTACTTCAAAGTTAACCTTGAAGGTGAAATAGAGAAGTAGGTTCTAACCACAAGTCAGTACAGTAACCTCATTAGCTTGATACGTTCAGTTCTTTTTGGAACAAATCGATTGAAGTGAACTTCTTATACTTCATCAAATGCATTACTAAGGCTTAATTACGCGTCCATGAAGGTTATTGTGTCTCAGTACACGTCGTTCTCATCACTTCATGTTTAACCTTAAAGGTGAAATGGATAACTTAGGTTCTACCACAAGTCATGTAACAGTCAACCTCATTAGCTTGATACGTTCAGTTCTTTTGGAACAAATCGATTGAAGTGAACTTTCTTATACTTCACTCAAACGGCAATTACTAAGGCTTAATTACGGGTCCATGAATGTTATGGGGTCCTCAGTACACGCCCGTTCTCTCACTTCACGTTAAACCTTGAAGGTGAAATGGATAACTTGGGTTCTAACCACAAGTCATGTAACAGTTCAACCTCATTTGCTTGATACGTTCAGTTCTTTTGGAACAAATCGATTGAAGTGAACTTCTTAGACTCATCAAACGCATTACTAAGGCCTTAGTTACGCTTTCATGAAGGTTATTGGGTCCTCAGTACACGCGTTCTCATCACTTCAAGTTAAACCTTGAAGGTGAAATGGATAACTTAGGTTCTAACCACAAGTCATGTAACAGTCAACCTCATTAGCTTGATACGTTTCAGTTCTTTTGGAACAAATCGATTGAAGTGAACTTTCTTATACTTCATCAAAAGCATTACTAAGGCTTAATTACGGGTCCATGAATGTTATGGGGTCCTCAGTACACGCCGTTCTCATCACTTCAAGTTAAACCTTGAAGGTGAATGGATAACTTGGTTTCTAACCACAAGTCATGTAACAGTCAACCTCATTTGGCTGATACGTTCAGTTCTTTTGGAACAAATCGATTGAAAGTGAACTTTCTTAGACTTCATCAAACGCATTACTAAGGCTTAGTTACGCTTTCATGAAGGTTATTGGGGTCCTCAGTACACGTCGTTCTCATCACTTCAAGTTACAACCTGAAGGTGAAATGGATAACTTAGGTTCTAACCACAAGTCATGTAACAGTCAACCTCATTAGCTTGATACGTTCAGTTCTTTTGGACCAAATCGATTGAAGTGAACTTCTATTGATATGAACCTAAGATATTTAGAGATCTTAGACCCAACACGCAATACGGAATTCAAAGGGAATAATGCCTTTATTGATTCAAAAGAATAAGAAGAAGGAACTTGACCCCGATCGATAGATAGCGATGGAACCAAAGTTATCAGAAAAAGTAGCTAGACCCGAACCAACTCGTTGGTTGAACCTAAGCTATCAAGTTCGATCTTTTCAAGAATACACTTGAAGAAGATCAAGTTCTAATCCAAGAACTCAAGAAGAGAATTATAAGGATCTCACCTCAAAGCAAAAAGCTTAATAAAAATCAATTCATTCAAAAGTCCCTAAAATCTATTACAAAGCCTCCCTTAATAGGCAAAGGGATAAAACTAATAAGGTAATAACATAATAGAAATAATCAAAATATCCTAATTAGACAATAGGAAGTTTCCAAAATAAGAGAAGGAAAATTGGAAAGTGGTGCAAGTGGATGGTGGCCGCGGGAACTTAGGTTTAAGTAACGTGAGTCTCGAGTTTTAATTCAGATTGGGGCCTAGCCCAATGGTGTGGCACTTGTAAGAACTTTGAAGGTTAAAAACTCTTGGGCTAGAGTAGTGCCATGTTGGGTGACCATGTGGGAAGTCTTTATTTTGAGACTTCGTTTTGGGCTTCGTTTTGGGCTTCTTTTCCAGTCCTTGCTTCTTCATCAACACTTAGTAATATTATTGCTCGTTGCACATTTTGTGATGATTCCTTTTCTTGGATGTCTTTGATTAAAATTTGTAGTCTTTGTTTATTTTCTTCGTTCTTGATCTCGTCATTGGTCCTCCTATATTCATCAATGGATCTTGGCTCCCTATTGCTTCTTGATTGTCCTTAGTTGCTCCTTTGACTACATCATTCCCTCCCTCTTCGAAAAGATTCGTCCTCGAATCTGCATCAAACAAAGATAGTCACTAACATTAAAAGTAGCGCTTACATTACCATATTCGCTCGGTAAGTCAATCTTATAAGCATTGTCATTGATGCGTTCCAACACTTGGAAGGGACCGTCTCCTCGCGGTTGTAATTTATTCTTTCTTCCGCTCCGCAAATCTCTCCTTTCGTAGATGCACCCAAACCCAATCTCCGGGTTCAAAAATGATTTCTTTTCTACTCTTGTTGGCTTGTCGCGCATAGTGCTCGTTCTTTTGTATAATGTTTTCTCGAACCTTCGAGTGTAATTCTCTTACGAATTCAGCCTTTCTTTTTCCATTTAAATCAACCAATTCATTAGAAGGTAACGGTAATAATCAAGCGGTGTAAGAGGGTTAAAGCCATACACAATTTCAAATGGTGAGTAAGAAGTAGTAGAATGAACAACTCTATTGTAAGCGAACTCACATGTGGCAAGCAATTTTCCCATTGTTTTAAATTCTTAGAAATTATTGCTCTCAACAAAGTAGATAAAGTTCGATTCACTACTCGGTTTGTCCATCCGTTTGGGGGTGTGCCACGGTGGAAACAACAATTTTGTACCTAGCTTATTCCATAAGGTTCTCCAAAAGTGACTTAGAAACTTCACATCCCTATCACTAACAATTGTTCTAGGTAATCCATGTAAACGCACAATTTCTTTAAAAATAAATCCGCTATATGTGTAGCATCATTTGTTTTAGAACATGCTATAAAAGGTGCCATTTTACTAAATCGATCCACAACCACAAAAATACTATCCTTACCTCCTTGTGTTCTTGGTAAACCTAACACAAAGTCCATGGAAATATCCGTCCAAGGGTGCTCGGGCACGGTAAAGGACTATACAATCCATATGGTTTGATCTTTGACTTTGCCTTCCTACATTCAATGCATCTTTCACAAATAGTTATAACATCATGCTTCATTTTGGCCAAAAGAAATGTTCTATCAAGACATTCAAAGTTTTGTCAATTCCAAAGTGTCCCATTAATCCTCCACCATGTGTTTCTCTAACAAGCAATTCACGTAATGAGCATTTAGGTATACAAAGTTTATCCTTTCGAAATAATACCCATCATGTCTATAATAATCAGCACATGCAATTTTCTCACAATCTCTCCATACATGACAAAAATCTATATTTGATTCATACAAATCCTTAATAAATTCAAATCCTAACAATTTAGATTGTAGAGAAGTGATTAAAACGTACCTCCTTGACAACGCATCAGCGACTACGTTGTCTTTACCTTTTTTGTAATGGATGACATATGGAAAGGTCTCGATGAATTCCATCCACTTGGCGTGCCTCTTGTGCAATTTACCTTGTGACTTTAGGTGCTTCAAACTCTCGTGATCGGAATGAATAATAAACTCCTTGGGCCACAAGTAGTGTTGCCCTGTTTGTAACGTCCTTACCAAAGCATAGAGTTCCTTGTCATATGTTGGATAATTTAATGCCGCTCCACTAAGCTTTTCACTGAAGTAAGCAATCGGCTTCATTTCCTGCATCAAAACCCTCCAATTCCCTTTCCCGACGCGTCACATTCGATTTCAAATGTTTTATCAAAATTTGGTAAAACTAGAAGGGGAGCTTAGTTAGTTTCTCTTTTAACAAATTAAACGCTTTGTCATGTACTTCGGTCCAGTTAAATGCAATATTCTTTTTAACTAACTCATTCATAGGTGCCGCAATAGTGCTAAAGTCTCTTACAAATCTCCTATAAAAGCTAGCCAAGCCATGAAAGCTACGTACCTCATTTGCATTCTTGGTGTGGCCATTCCTTGATTGCTCTTATCTTTTCCTCATCTACGGATACCCCCTTTGAGCTAACTACAAAACCAAGGAAAACTACCGATTCCATGCAAAAGGTACACTTTTTAAGATTAGCATACAATAGATTCGATTTTAACACACTAAATACAGATCTCCAAATGCTTAACATGTTCGTCAAGTGACTTACTATACACCAAATATCATCAAAGTAGACCACCAACAAATTTTCCAATAAATTGCCTTAAAACATGATTCATCAATCTCATAAACGTGCTCGGTGCATTAGATAGTCCAAACGGCATAACCAACCATTCATAAAGACCATATTTTGTTTTAAAAAGCTGTTTTCCATTCATCTCCTTGTTTCATGCGAATTTGATAATATCCATTCTTTAAATCATTTTGGAAAACATACATGCACCATACAGTTCATCAAGCATATCATCAAGACGAGGAATAGGGTGTCGATACTTTACCGTAATTTTATTTACCGCTCGACAATCGACGCACATTCTCCAAGTGCCGTCCTTTTTTGGAACCAAAATAACCGGAACCGAGCATGGGCTAAGACTCTCCTTCACTAGGCCTTTCTCTACCAACTCATCTACTTGCCTTTGAATTTCCTTGGTTTCCTCTGGATTTGCTCGGTATGCGGGTCGGTTTGGGATCGTCGCTCCGGGGATGAAATCGATTTGATGCTCGAGTTCCCCTAAGTGGGGGAACTCCTTTAGGTAATTCCTCTGGAAATATGTCTTCAAATTCCTGCAAAAGAGAGGTAACACTTATGGGAAGAGAATTTGTTAGTTCGTTAGTGGAAAAATAAACATCTTTGTAGAGTAACAAAATCATCTCCTCACCTTTCCTCACAAGTCCACTCTTTTTTCCTCTCTTCTCCCTCGTTCTTTTCCCTTCCTCCAATTTCTCTTTCTTCCTCTTGTCTTTTTTGCTCTCTTTATTTATGACTTTCTCTCATCGGCTTTTTGTCTCCTCTTCTTTTTCGCCTTTTTCTTCTCTTCTTTCATGCTTGAATTTCGACTACGCCATTTTTGTCATTTTGGATCTCTTTGGCAATCCTCTCTTGATCCAAGCTTGCTTCCCACGGTGGTAATGGTTTTAGTATTACCAACCTCCCATTTTGAGTAAGCGAATACTCATTTTTGTAGCCGTTATGCTTAACCGTTCTATCATATTGCCATGGTCTCCCCAATAGGATGTGAGTTGCTTGCATTGGCACTACGTCACACAAAATCTCATCTTTGTACTTTCCGATTGATAATGTGATGTTTACTTGTCTTGTTACCTTAATTTCGCCACAATCGCTCAACCATTGCAATTTGTACGGCTTTGGGTGTCGCTTGGTTTGCAAATTTAACTTTTGGACCAATAATGTACTAGCCACGTTTGTGCAACTTCCGCTATCGATGATCATGCTACATACCTTGTTGTTGACATGACACCTAGTATGAAAGATGTTTTCCCTTTGGGCTTTGTCGTCGTCCTCCTTAATTTGTACACTTAAGGCTCTCCTTGTGACTAATAAATCTCCTTTGACCGGTTCCTCCACGTCTACGTCACTACAATCTTCGAGTGATGGCATCTCGTTATCGCTTGAACTCACACTTTCTATATCACCATTCTCTAAAAAGACCATTGCACGCTTATTGGGACAATTTGATGCAATGTGCCCAATTCCTTGGCATCGATAACACTTGACTTCTCTAGTCCGAGTTAGTGTTGGAACTTCGCTCTTTCCTTTAGGTGGGTTGAAGTTATTAGCGACGATTTTTCCTTTGTGGTCCTCCCTCGGGTTGGCTTCTCTCCTTCCAATTTGGTTTCCACGAACTATTTGACGCTGTGTTTACCTTTGCACTTTTCTTGGCATTTAGTTGTCGTTCGATTTTGATCGCCTTGTGTAGTAATTCCTCCATGTCCAAATAGTGTTGTAAATCTACTATGTCGGCAATTTCTCGATTAGTCCTCCCACAAACCTTGCCATTGTGGCTTCTCCATCCTCGTTAACATCGGCCTTTATCATGGCCATCTCCATTTCTTTATAATACTCCTCCACACTTTTATATCCTTGAGTAAGACCTTGAAGTTTCCGACACAAATCCCTATAGTAATATGATGGACGTACCTTTTTCTCATAATTGTTTTTACACTTTCCCATGTGCGGATTGGGGTTTCTCCGTTTCGTCTCCGAGTTTTGACTAGTTGATCCCACCAAATGCTGGCATAATCGGTGAACTCCATTGTGACCAACCTAACCTTTTTTTCCTCCGTGTAGTTTCGATACTCGAGTAAAGAATCGACTTTCCTTTCCCATTCCAAATAGGCTTCGGGATCACTTTTCCCTTGAAAGGCTGGGATGTTAACCTTGATATCACTAAGATCTCCATCTTCTCGATCGTTCTTATCGTATCTTTCCTTTCGTATGGTTTTTCATCATGGTCATAGTAGTCGTCAAACTTTTTTTCACGAGGATTGGTAGGTGACGGTATCTCCAAACGTTCCATCCTTCGATTAAGAGCCTCGTATTGATCGTGTATGGCCCTCATGAACATTTTTATATCAATCTCATTCTCCTCTCCGCTCATGATTCCGAATTTTTCTTTTCTTTTTTTTTTAATAAATAACGTAAAAGGTAAATTGCGAAATAAAAATCTAAATAACTGAATTAAAATGCGGAAATTTAAATGACTGAATTGAAATGCGGAAATTTAAATGACTGAATTGAAATACAGAAATTTAAATGACTGAATTGAAATGCAGAAATTTAAATGGACCTCTCCTCTCCCTCACGTGTTTACACTCGTTCAATGTCACTTCACTCGTGTTTCGCTCGAAATTTTGACTTTTATAAGATAATCTCACACTCTTGTTTTTTACCACTCAATCTCTTCTTTAGGTTCTTAAAGTTAGAACCCAATCAAGATGTAATCCAACAAGTATAACGTGAAAATTTCAAACTTTCAAACTTAAAATCCACTTTCGAGAATAGATTAAAGTCAAACCACTAAAGGTGTTTGCTAGAATCGATCTCTGGATATAACGTTTGAGAAGCTTGAATAGTTTCCGGTTGTGAATCCTCGATACTAATGAGGTATTCTCACGAATTTTTTTTTGAAACCCGGCAAACTTGCAGAAATAGAAATCCGACTTGAGATTCGGATGCTAGGGTTCGAGACAAGCAAAGATATGTCTTTCTCGATTGGCAGTACAAAAGAAGTTTCTCGTTATTAACAAACGAGAGCTTTTTTTTTTTTTTTGAATTTTCGGAATTTTTTTTTTTTCGATTTTTTTTTTTTGAACTAAAACGAAAAATAGAATAATCGAAAGGTTTTGTGGAGAAGAAAAGAAGAATAACAAGAATGATAAAGATAGCTTCTTTGAATCGAAGAACCTTCGCTTTGATACCAAATGATATGAACCTAAGATATTAGAGATCTTAGACCCAACACGCAATACGGAATTCAAAGGGAATAATGCCTTTATTGATTCAAAAGAATAAGAAGAAGGAACTTGACCCCAATCGATAGATAGCGATGGAACCAAAGTTATCAGAAAAAGTAGCTAGACCCGAACCAAACTCGTTGGTTGAACCTAAGCTATCAAGTTCGATATTTTCAAGAATACACTTGAAGAAGATCAAGTTCTAATCCAAGAACTCAAGAAGAGAATTATAAGGATCTCACCTCAAAGCAAAAGCTTAATAAAAATCAATTCATTCAAAAGTCCCTAAAATCTATTACAAGCCTCCCTTAAATAGGCAAAGGGATAAAACTAATAAGGTAATAACATAATTAGAAATAATCAAAATATCCTAATTAGACAATAGGAAAGTTTCCAAAAATAAGAGAAGGAAAATTGGAAAGTGGTGCAAGTGGATGGTGGCCGCGGAACTTAGGTTTAAGTAACGTGAGTCTCGAGTTTAATTCAGATTGTGGGCCTAGCCCAATGGTGTGGCACTTGTAAGAACTTTGAAGTTAAAAACTCTTGGGCTAGAGTAGTGCCATGTTGGGTGACCATGTGGGAAGTCTTTATTTTTGAGACTTCGTTTTGGGCTTCGTTTTGGGCTTCTTTTCCAGTCCTTGCTTCTTCATCAACACTTAGTAATATTATTGCTCGTTGCACATTTTGTGATGATTCCTTTTCTTGGATGTCTTTGATTAAAATTTGTAGTCTTTTGTTTATTTTCTTCGTTCTTGATCTCGTCATTGGTCCTCCTATATTCATCAATGGATCTTGGCTCCCTATTGCTTCTTGATTGTCCTTAGTTGCTCCTTTGACTACATCACTTATACTTCATCAAACGCATTACTAAGGCTTAATTACGGGTCCATGAATGTTATGGGGTCCTCAGTACACGCCGTTCTCATCACTTCAAGTTAAACCTTGAAGGTGAAATGGATAACTTGGGTTCTAACCACAAGTCATGTAACAGTCAACCTCATTTGCTTGATACGTTCAGTTCTTTTGGAACAAATCGATTGAAGTGAACTTTCTTAGACTTCATCAAACGCATTACTAAGGCTTAGTTACGCTTTCATGAAGGTTATTGGGTCCTCAGTACACGTCGTTCTCATCACTTCAAGTTAAACCTTGAAGGTGAAATGGATAACTTAGGTTCTAACCACAAGTCATGTAACAGTCAACCTCATTAGCTTGATACGTTCAGTTCTTTTGGAACAAATCGATTGAAGTGAACTTTCTTATACTTCATCAAACGCATTACTAAGGCTTAATTACGGGTCCATGAATGTTATGGGGTCCTCAGTACACGCCGTTCTCATCACTTCAAGTTAAACCTTGAAGGTGAAATGGATAACTTGGGTTCTAACCACAAGTCATGTAACAGTCAACCTCATTTGCTTGATACGTTCAGTTCTTTTGGAACAAATCGATTGAAGTGAACTTTCTTAGACTTCATCAAACGCATTACTAAGGCTTAGTTACGCTTTCATGAAGGTTATTGGGTCCTCAGTACACGTCGTTCTCATCACTTCAAGTTAAACCTTGAAGGTGAAATGGATAACTTAGGTTCTAACCACAAGTCATGTAACAGTCAACCTCATTAGCTTGATACGTTCAGTTCTTTTGGAACAAATCGATTGAAGTGAACTTTCTTATACTTCATCAAACGCATTACTAAGGCTTAATTACGCGTCCATGAAGGTTATTGTGTTCTCAGTACACGTCGTTCTCATCACTTCATGTTAAACCTTAAAGGTGAAATGGATAAATTAGGTTCTAACCACAAGTCATGTAACAGTCAACCTCATTAGCTTGATACGTTCAGTTCTTTTGGAACAAATCGATTGAAGTGAACTTTCTTATACTTCATCAAACGCATTACTAAGGCTTAATTACGCGTCCATGAATGTTATGAGGTCCTCAGTACACGCCGTTCTCATCACTTCAAGTTAAACCTTGAAGGTGAAATGGATAACTTGGGTTCTAACCACAAGTCATGTAACAGTCAACCTTATTTGCATGATACGTTCAGTTCTTTTGGAACAAAGCGATTGAAGTGAACTTTCTTATACTTCATCAAACGTATTACTAAGGCTTAATTACGCGTCCATGAATGTTATTGGGTCCTCAAGACACGTCGTTCTCATCACTTCAAGTTAAACCTTGAAGGTGAAATGGATAACTTGGGTTTTAACCACAAGTCATGTAACAGTCAACCTCATTAGCTTGATACGTTCAGTTCTTTTGGAACAAATCGATTGAAGTGAACTTTCTTATACTTCATCAAACGCATTACTAAGGCTTAATTACGCGTCCATGAAGGTTGTTGGGTCCTCAGTACTCGTTGTTCTCATCACTTAAGTTAAACCTTGAAGGTGAAATGGATAACTTAGGTTCTAACCACAAGTCATGTAACCGTCAACCTCCTTTGCTTGATACGTTCAGTTCTTTTGGAACAAATCGATTGAAGTGAACTTTCTTATACTTCATCAAACGCATTACTAAGGCTTAATTACGGGTCCATGAAGGTTGTTGGGTCCTCAGTACACGTCGTTCTTATCACTTCAAGTTAAACCTTGGAGGTGAAATGGATAACTTAGGTTCTAACCACAAGTCATGTAACAGTCAACCTCATTTGCTTCATACGTTCAGTTCTTTTAAAACAAATCGAATGAAGTGAACTTTCTTATACTTCATCAAACGCATTACTAAGGCTTAATTATGCGTCCATGAAGGTTATTGGGTCCTCAGTACGCGTCGTTCTCATCACTTCAAGTTAAACCTTGAAGGTGAAATGGATAACTTGGGTTTTAACCACAAGTCATGTAACAGTCAACCTCATTTGCTTGATACGTTCAGTTCTTTTGGAACAAATCGATTGAAGTGAACTTTCTTATACTTTATCAAACGCATTACTAAGGCTTAATTACGCGTCCATGAAGGTTGTTGGGTCCTCAGTACACGTCGTTCTCATCACTTCAAGTTAAACCTTGAAGGTGAAATGGATAACTTAGGTTCTAACCACAAGTCATGTAACAGTCAACCTCATTTGCTTCATACGTTCAGTTCTTTTGGAACAAATCGATTGAAATGAACTTTCTTATACTTCATCAAACGCATTACTAAGGCTTAATTACGCGTCCATGAAGGTTATTGTGTCCTCAGTACACGTCGTTCTCATCACTTCAAGTTAAACCTTGAAGGTGAAATGTATAACTTAGGTTCTAACCACAAGTCATGTAACATGCAACCTTTTTAGCTTCATATGTTAAGTTCTTTTGGAATAAATAGATTGAAGTGAACTTTCTTAAACTTTATCAAACGCATTACTAAGGCTTAATTACACGTCCATGAAGGTTGTTGGGTCCTCAGTACGCGTGTTCTCATCACTTAAGTGAAACCTTGAAGGTGAAATGGATAACTTAGGTTCTAACCACAAGTCATGTAACCGTCAACCTCCTTTGCTTGATACGTTCAGTTCTTTTGGAACAAATCGATTGAAGTGAACTTTCTTATACTTTATCAAACGCATTACTAAGGCTTAATTACGCGTCCATGAAGGTTGTTGGGTCCTCAGTACACGTCAATCTCATCACTTCAAGTTAAACCTTGAAGGTGAAATGGATAACTTAGGTTCTAACCACAAGTCATGTAACAGTCAACCTCATTTGCTTCATACGTTCAGTTCTTTTGGAACAAATCGATTGAAATGAACTTTCTTATACTTCATCAAACGCATTACTAAGGCTTAATTACGCGTCCATGAAGGTTATTGTGTCCTCAGTACACGTCGTTCTCATCACTTCAAGTTAAACCTTGAAGGTGAAATGTATAACTTAGGTTCTAACCACAAGTCATGTAACATGCAACCTTTTTAGCTTCATATGTTAAGTTCTTTTGGAATAAATAGATTGAAGTGAACTTTCTTAAACTTTATCAAACGCATTACTAAGGCTTAATTACACGTCCATGAAGGTTGTTGGGTCCTCAGTACTCGTTGTTCTCATCACTTAAGTGAAACCTTGAAGGTGAAATGGATAACTTAGGTTCTAACCACAAGTCATGTAACCGTCAACCTCCTTTGCTTGATACGTTCAGTTCTTTTGGAACAAATCGATTGAAGTGAACTTTCTTATACTTCATCAAACGCATTACTAAGGCTTAATTACGGGTCCATGAAGGTTGTTGGGTCCTCAGTACACGTCGTTCTTATCACTTCAAGTTAAACCTTGGAGGTGAAATGGATAACTTAGGTTCTAACCACAAGTCATGTAACAGTCAACCTCATTTGCTTTATACGTTCAGTTCTTTTAAAACAAATCGAATGAAGTGAACTTTCTTATACTTCATCAAACGCATTACTAAGGCTTAATTATGCGTCCATGAAGGTTATTGGGTCCTCAGTACGCGTCGTTCTCATCACTTCAAGTTAAACCTTGAAGGTGAAATGGATAACTTGGGTTTTAACCACAAGTCATGTAACAGTCAACCTCATTTGCTTGATACGTTCAGTTCTTTTGGAACAAATCGATTGAAGTGAACTTTCTTATACTTTATCAAACGCATTACTAAGGCTTAATTACGCGTCCATGAAGGTTGTTGGGTCCTCAGTACACGTCAATCTCATCACTTCAAGTTAAACCTTGAAGGTGAAATGGATAACTTAGGTTCTAACCACAAGTCATGTAACAGTCAACCTCATTTGCTTCATACGTTCAGTTCTTTTGGAACAAATCGATTGAAGTGAACTTTCTTATACTTCATCAAACGCATTACTAAGGCTTAATTACGCGTCCATGAAGGTTATTGTGTCCTCAGTACACGTCGTTCTCATCACTTCAAGTTAAACCTTGAAGGTGAAATGTATAACTTAGGTTCTAACCACAAGTCATGTAACATGCAACCTTTTTAGCTTCATATGTTAAGTTCTTTTGGAATAAATAGATTGAAGTGAACTTTCTTAAACTTTATCAAACGCATTACTAAGGCTTAATTACACGTCCATGAAGGTTGTTGGGTTCTCGGTACACGTTGTTCTCATGACTTCAGTACACGTCGTTCTCATCACTTCAAGTTAAACATTGAATGTGAAATGGATAACTTAGGTTCTAACTACAAATCACGTAACAGTACACCTCATTAGCTTCATACGTTCTGTTCTTTTGGAACAAATCGATTGAAGTGAACTTTCTTATACTTAATCAAACACAATACTAAGGCTTAATTACGCGTCGATGAATGTTATTGGGTCCTCAGTACACGTTGTTATCATCACTTCAAGTTAAACTTTAAAAGTGAAATGGATAACTTAGGTTCTAACCACAAGTCATGTGACAGCCAACCTCATTAGCTTGATACGTTCAGTTCTTTTGAAACAAATCGATTGAAGTGAAGATTCTTATACTTCATCAAACGCATTTATAAGGGTTAATTACTCGTCCATGAAGGTTATTGGGTCCTCAGTACACGTCGTTCTGATCACTTCAAGTTAAACCTTGAAGGTGAAATGGATAACTTCGGTTTTAACCACAAGTCATGTAATAGTCAACCTCATTAGCTTGATACGTTCAGTTCTTTTGGAACAAATCGATTGAAGTGAACTTTCTTAGACTTCATCAAACGCATTACTAAGGCTTAATTACGCGTTCATGAAGGTTATTGGGTACTCAGTACACGTCGTTCTCATCACTTCAATTTAAACCATGAAGGTGAAATGGATAACTTAGATTCTAACCACAAGTTATGTAACAGTCAACCTCATTAGCTTTATGCGTACAATGCTTTTGGAACAAATCGATTGAAGTGAACTTTCTTATACTTCTTCAAACGCATTACTGAGGCTTAATTACGCGTCCATGAAGGTTATTGGGTCCTCAGTACACGTCGTTCTCATCACTTCAAGTTAAACCTTGAAGGTGAGATGGATAACTTAGGTTCTAACAACAAGTCATGTAACAGTCAACTTCATTAGCTTGATACGTTCAGTTCTTTTGGAACAAATCGATTGAAGTGAACTTTCTTATACTTCATCAAACGCATTACTAAGGCTTAATTACGCGTCAATGAAGGTTATTGGGTCCTCAGTACACGTCGTTCTCATAACTTCAAGTTAAACCTTGAAGGTGAAATGGATAACTTAGGTTCTAACCACAAGTCATGTAACAGTCAACCTCATTAGCTTGATACGTTCATTTCTTTTGCATCAAATCGATTGAAGTGAACTTTCTTATACTATATCAAACGCATTACGAACGCTTAATTACGCGTCCATGAAGGTTATTGGGTCCACAGTACACGTCGTTCCCATCACTTCAAGTTTAACCTTGAAGGTTAAATGGATAACTGATGCGAACCACGCCAACGATGTGACGGTGACCCACGATCAAAAAATTGGCGTCGTCGCTAACCCAGAATCTACAAGTTCGAAGAGGAAATCCTTGACCCGAAATCTATACAGATCCGAACCTTGGAATAAGGAGGACGCCACAAACGAATATGCCTGTTCGTTTGATAAGTCAGATTTTGAACGCCACAAGGAGAACCTTGATAAGTTCGGAGTTTCTTCAAGAAACTAAGAGAAATTCTCTCACAATTAGATAAAACCTGCTGTGCCTTTTCTCTCGTGATTGGTCCAGCCGTATCTTCAATTGGATCCTTATTCTTGGGCTTTGACTTGGTCTGAACTTGGATCACATCAATAATAACATAGGTTCTAACCACAAGTCATGTAACAGTCAACCTCATTAGCTTGATACGTTCAGTTCTTTTGGAACAAATCGATTGAAATTAACTTTCTTATACTTCATCAAACGCATTACTAAGGCTTAATTACGCGTCCATGAAGGTTATTGGGTCTTCAGTACACGTCGTTCTCATAACTTCAAGTTAAACCTTAAAGGTGAAATGGATAACATAGGTTCTAACCACAAGTCACAGTCAACCTCATTAGCTTGATACGTTCAATTGTTTTGGAATAAATCGATTGAAGTGAACTTTCTTATACTTCATCAAACGCATTACTAAGGCTTAATTACGCGTCCATGAAGGTTATTGGGTCCACAGTACACAACGTTCTCATCACTTCAAGTTAAACCTTGAAGGTGAAATAGATAACATAGGTACTAACCACAAGTCATGTAACAGTCAACCTCATTAGCTTGATACGTTCAGTTCTTTTGGAACAAATCGATTGAAGTGCACTTTCTTATACTTCATCAAACGCATTTCTAAGGCTTAATTACGCGTCCATGAAGGTTATTGGGTCCTCAGTACACGTCGTTCTCATAACTTCAAGTTAAACCTTGAAGGTGAAATGGATAACTTAGGTTCTAACCACAAGTCCTGTAACAGTAAACCTCATTAGCTTGATACGTTCAGTTCTTTTAGAACAAATCGATTGAAGTGAACTTTCTTATACTTCATCAAACGCATTACTAAGGCTTAATTACGCTTCCATGAAGGTTATTGGGTCCACAGTACACGTCGTTCTCATCAGTTTAAGTTAAACCTTGAAGGTTAAATGGATAACTTAGGTTCTAACCACAAGTCATGTAACAGTCAACCTCATTAGCATGATACGTTTAGTTCTTTTGGAACAAATCGATTGAAGTGAACTTTCTTATACTTCATCAAACGTATTACTAAGGCTTAATTACGCGTCCATGAAGGTTATTGGGTCCTCAATACACGTCGTTCTCATAACTTTAAGTTAAACCTTGAAGGTGAAAGGGATAACTTAGGTTCTAACCACAAGTCATCTAACAGTCAACCTCATTAGCTTGATACGTTCAGTTCTTTTGCAACAAATCGATTGAAGTGAACTTTCTTATACTTCATCAAACGCATTACTAAGGCTTAATAACGCGTCCATGAAGGTTATTGGGTGCTCAATACACAGTCGTTTTCATCACTTCAAGTTAAACCTTGAAGGTGAAATGGATAACTTAGGTTCTAACCACAAGTCATTTATTAGTCAACCTCATTAGCTTCATACGTTCAGTTCTTTTGGAACAAATTGATTGAAGTGAACTTTCTTATACTTCATCAAACGCATTACTAAGGCTTAGTTACGCTTTCATGAAGGTTATTGGGTCCTCAGTACACGTCGTTCTCATAACTTCAAGTTAAACCTTGAAGGTGAAATGGATAACTTATGTTCTAACCACAAGTCATGTAACAGTCAACCTCATTTGCTTGATACGTTCAGTTCTTTTGGAATAAATCGATTGAAGTGCACTTTCTTATACTTCATCAAACGCATTATTAAGGCTTAATTACGCGTCCATGAAGGTTATTGGGTCCTCAGTACACGTCGTTCTCCTAACTTCAAGTTAAACCTTGAAGGTGAAATGGATAACTTAGGTTCTAACCACAAGTCAAGTAACAGTCAACCTCATTAGCTTGATATGTTCAATTCTTTTGGAACAAATTGATTGAAGTGAACTTTCTTATACTTCATCAAACGCATTACTAAGGCTTAATTACGCGTCCATGAAGGTTATTGGGTCCTCAGTACACGTCGTTCTCATAACTTCAAGTTAAACCTTGAAGGTGAAATGGATAACTTATGTTCTAACCACAAGTCATGTAACAGTAAACCTCATTTGCTTGATACGTTCAGTTCTTTTGGAATAAATCGATTGAAGTGCACTTTCTTATACTTCATCAAACGCATTATTAAGGCTTAATTACGCGTCCATGAAGGTTATTGGGTCCTCAGTACACGTCGTTCTCATAACTTCAAGTTAAACCTTGAAGGTGAAATGGATAACTTATGTTCTAACCACAAGTCATGGAACAGTCAACCTCATTTGCTTGATACGTTCAGTTCTTTTGGAAGAAATCGATTAAAGTGCACTTTCTTATACTTCATCAAACGCATTATTAAGGCTTAATTACGCGTCCATGAAGGTTATTGGGTCCTCAGTACACGTCGTTCTCCTAACTTCAAGTTAAACCTTGAAGGTGAAATGGATAACTTAGGTTCTAACCACAAGTCATGTAACAGTCAACCTCATTGCTTGATACGTTCAGTTCTTTTGGAACAAATCGATTGAAGTGAACTTTCTTATACTTCATCAAACGCATTACTAAGGCTTAATTATGCGTCCATGAAGGTTATTCGGTCCTCAGTACACGTCGTTCTCATAACTTCAAGTTAAACCTTGAAGGTGAAATGGATAACTTATGTTCTAACCACAAGTCATGTAACAGTCAACCTCATTTGCTTGATACGTTCAGTTCTTTTGGAATAAATCGATTGAAGTGCACTTTCTTATACTTCATCAAACGCATTATTAAGGCTTAATTACGCGTCCATGAAGGTTATTGGGTCCTCAGTACACGTCATTATCATAACTTCAAGTTAAACCTTGCAGGTGAAATGGATAACTTATGTTTAACCACAAGTCATGTAACAGTCAACCTCATTAGCTTGATACGTTCAGTTCTTTTGGCAACAAATCGATTGAAGTGAACTTTCTTATACTTCATCAAACGCATTACTAAGGCTTAATTACGCGTCATGAAGGTTATTGGGTCCTCAGTACACGTCGTTCTCATAACTTCAAGTTAAACCTTGCAGGTGAAATGGATAACTTATGTTTTAACCACAAGTCATGTAACAGTCAACCTCATTAGCTTGATACGTTCAGTTCTTTTGGAACAAATCGATTGAAGTGAACTTTCTTATACTTCATCAAACGCATTACTAAGGCATAATTACGCGTCCATGAAGGTTATTGGGTCCTCAGTACACGTCGTTCTCATAACTTCAAGTTAAACCTTGAAGGTGAAATGGATAACTTATGTTCTAACCACAAGTCATGTAACAGTCAACCTCATTAGCTTGATACGTTCAGTTCTTTTGGAACAAATCGATTGAAGTGAACTTTCTTATACTTCAACAAACGCATTACTAAGGCTTAATTACGCGTCCATGAAGGTTATTGGGTCCTCAGTACACGTCGTTCTCATAACTTCAAGTTAAACCTTGAAGGTGAAATGGATAACTTATGTTCTAACCACAAGTCATGTAACAGTCAACCTCATTTGCTTGATACGTTCAGTTCTTTTGGAATAAATCGATTGAAGTGCACTTTCTTATACTTCATCAAACGCATTATTAAGGCTTAATTACGCGTCCATGAAGTTATTGGGTCCTCAGTACACGTCGTTCTCATAACTTCAAGTTAAACCTTGAAGGTGAAATGGATAACTTATGTTCTAACCACAAGTCATGTAACAGTCAACCTCATTAGCTTGATACGTTCAGTTCTTTTGGAACAAATCGATTGAAGTGAACTTTCTTATACTTCATCAAACGCATTACTAAGGCTTAATTATGCGTCCATGAAGGTTATTGGGTCCTCAGTACACGTCGTTCTCATAACTTCAAGTTAAACCTTGAAGGTGAAATGGATAACTTATGTTCTAACCACAAGTCATGTAACAGTCAACCTCATTTGCTTGATACGTTCAGTTCTTTTGGAACAAATCGATTGAAGTGAACTTTCTTATACTTCATCAAACGCATTACTAAGGCTTAATTACGCGTCCATGAAGGTTATTGGGTCCTCAGTACACGTCGTTCTCATAACTTCAAGTTAAACCTTGAAGGTGAAATGGATAACTTAGGTTCTAACCACAAGTCATGTAACAGTCAACCTCATTTGCTTGATACGTTCAGTTCTTTTGGAACAAATCGATTGAAGTGCACTTTCTTATACTTCATCAAACGCATTATTAATGGCTTAATTACGCGTCCATGAAGGTTATTGGGTCCTCAGTACACGTCGTTCTCATCACTTCAAGTTAAACCTTGAAGGTGAAATGGATAACTTAGGTTCTAACCACAAGTCAAGTAACAGTCAACCTCATTAGCTTGATACGTTCAGTTCTTTTGGAACAAATTGATTGAAGTGAACTTTCTTATACTTCATCAAACGCATTACTAAGGCTTAATTATGCGTCCATGAAGGTTATTCGGTCCTCAGTACACGTCGTTCTCATAACTTCAAGTTAAACCTTGAAGGTGAAATGGATAACTTATGTTCTAACCACAAGTCATGTAACAGTCAACCTCATTAGCTTGATACGTTCAGTTCTTTTGGAACTAAATCGATTGAAGTGCACTTTCTTATACTTCATCAAACGCATTATTAAGGCTTAATTACGTGTCCATGAAGGTTATTGGGTCCTCAGTACACGTCATTCTCATAACTTCAAGTTAAACCTTGCAGGTGAAATGGATAACTTATGTTTTAACCACAAGTCATGTAACAGTCAACCTCATTAGCTTGATACGTTCAGTTCTTTTGCAACAAATCGATTGAAGTGAACTTTCTTATACTTCAACAAACGCATTACTAAGGCATAATTACGCGTCAATGAAGTTTATTGGGTCCTCAGTACACGTCGTTCTCATAACTTCAAGTTAAACCTTGCATGTGAAATGGATAACTTATGTTTTAACCACAAGTCATGTAACAGTCAACCTCATTAGCTTGATACGTTCAGTTCTTTTGGAACAAATCGATTGAAGTGAACTTTCTTATACTTCAACAAACGCATTACTAAGGCATAATTACGCGTCAATGAAGTTTATTGGGTCCTCAGTACACGTCGTTCTCATAACTTCAAGTTAAACCTTGAAGGTGAAATGGATAACTTATGTTCTAACCACAAGTCATGTAACAGTCAACCTCATTAGCTTGATACGTTCAGTTCTTTTGGAACAAATTGATTGAAGTGAACTTTCTTATACTTCATTAAACGCATTACTAAGGCTTAATTACGCGTCCATGAAGGTTATTGGGTCCTCAGTACACGTCATTCTCATAACTTCAAGTTAAACCTTGCAGGTGAAATGGATAACTTATGTTTTAACCACAAGTCATGTAACAGTCAACCTCATTAGCTTGATACGTTCAGTTCTTTTGCAACAAATCGATTGAAGTGAACTTTCTTATACTTCAACAAACGCATTACTAAGGCATAATTACGCATCAATGAAGTTTATTGGGTCCTCAGTACACGTCGTTCTCATAACTTCAAGTTAAACCTTGCAGGTGAAATGGATAACTTATGTTTTAACCACAAGTCATGTAACAGTCAACCTCATTAGCTTGATACGTTCAGTTCTTTTGGAACAAATCGATTGAAGTGAACTTTCTCATACTTCAACAAACGCATTACTAAGGCATAATTACGCGTCAATGAAGTTTATTGGGTCCTCAGTACACGTCGTTCTCATAACTTCAAGTTAAACCTTGAAGGTGAAATGGATAACTTATGTTCTAACCACAAGTCATGTAACAGTCAACCTCATTAGCTTGATACGTTCAGTTCTTTTGGAACAAATCGATTGAAGTGAACTTTCTTATACTTCATCAAATGCATTACTAAGGCTTAATTACGCGTCCATGAAGGTTATTGGGTCCTCAGTACACGTCGTTCTCATAACTTCAAGTTAAACCTTGAAGGTGAAATGGATAACTTATGTTCTAACCACAAGTCATGTAACAGTCAACCTCATTAGCTTGATACGTTCAGTTCTTTTGGAACTAATTGATTGAAGTGAACTTTCTTATACTTCATTAAACGCATTACTAAGGCTTAATTACGCGTCCATGAAGGTTATTGGGTCCTCAGTACACGTCATTCTCATAACTTCAAGTTAAACCTTGCAGGTGAAATGGATAACTTATGTTTTAACCACAAGTCATGTAACAGTCAACCTCATTAGCTTGATACGTTCAGTTCTTTTGCAACAAATCGATTGAAGTGAACTTTCTTATACTTCAACAAACGCATTACTAAGGCATAATTACGCGTCAATGAAGTTTATTGGGTCCTCAGTACACGTCGTTCTCATAACTTCAAGTTAAACCTTGAAGGTGAAATGGATAACTTATGTTCTAACCACAAGTCATGTAACAGTCAACCTCATTAGCTTGATACGTTCAGTTCTTTTGGAACAAATCGATTGAAGTGAACTTTCTTATACTTCATCAAATGCATTACTAAGGCTTAATTACGCGTCCATGAAGGTTATTGGGTCCTCAGTACACGTCGTTCTCATAACTTCAAGTTAAACCTTGAAGGTGAAATGGATAACTTATGTTCTAACCACAAGTCATGTAACAGTCAACCTCATTTGCTTGATACGTTCAGTTCTTTTGGAATAAATCGATTGAAGTGCACTTTCTTATACTTCATCAAACGCATTATTATGGCTTAATTACGCGTCCATGAAGGTTATTGGGTCCTCAGTACACGTCGTTCTCCTAACTTCAAGTTAAACCTTGAAGGTGAAATGGATAACTTAGGTTCTAACCACAAGTCAAGTAACAGTCAACCTCATTTGCTTGATACGTTCAGTTCTTTTGGAACAAATTGATTGAAGTGAACTTTCTTATACTTCATTAAACGCATTACTAAGGCTTAATTATGCGTCCATGAATGTTATTCGGTCCTCAGTACACGTCGTTCTCATAACTTCATGTTAAACCTTGAAGGTGAAATGGATAACTTATGTTCCAACCACAAGTCATGTAACAGTCAACCTCATTTGCTTGATACGTTCAGTTCTTTTGGAATAAATCGATTGAAGTGCACTTTCTTATACTTCATCAAACGCATTATTAAGGCTTAATTACGTGTCCATGAAGGTTATTGGGTCCTCAGTACACGTCATTCTCATAACTTCAAGTTAAACCTTGCAGGTGAAATGGATAACTTATGTTTTAACCACAAGTCATGTAACAGTGAACCTCATTAGCTTGATACGTTCAGTTCTTTTGCAACAAATCGATTGAAGTGAACTTTCTTATACTTCAACAAACGCATTACTAAGGCATAATTACGCGTCAATGAAGTTTATTGGGTCCTCAGTACACGTCGTTCTCATAACTTCAAGTTAAACCTTGAAGGTGAAATGGATAACTTATGTTCTAACCACAAGTCATGTAACAGTCAACCTCATTAGCTTGATACGTTCAGTTCTTTTGGAACAAATCGATTGAAGTGAACTTTCTTATACTTCATCAAATGCATTAGTAAGGCTTAATTACGCGTCCATGAAGGTTATTGGGTCCTCAGTACACGTCGTTCTCATAACTTCAAGTTCAACCTTGAAGGTGAAATGGATAACTTATGTTCTAACCACAAGTCATGTAACAGTCAACCTCATTTGCTTGATACGTTCAGTTCTTTTGGAATAAATCGATTGAAGTGCACTTTCTTATACTTCATCAAACGCATTATTATGGCTTAATTACGCGTCCATGAAGGTTATTGGGTCCTCAGTACACGTCGTTCTCCTAACTTCAAGTTAAACCTTGAAGGTGAAATGGATAACTTAGGTTCTAACCACAAGTCAAGTAACAGTCAACCTCATTTGCTTGATACGTTCAGTTCTTTTGGAACAAATTGATTGAAGTGAACTTTCTTATACTTCATTAAACGCATTACTAAGGCTTAATTATGCGTCCATGAATGTTATTCGGTCCTCAGTACACGTCGTTCTCATAACTTCAAGTTAAACCTTGAAGGTGAAATGGATAACTTATGTTCTAACCACAAGTCATGTAACAGTCAACCTCATTTGCTTGATACGTTCAGTTCTTTTGGAATAAATCGATTGAAGTGCACTTTCTTATACTTCATCAAACGCATTATTAAGGCTTAATTACGTGTCCATGAAGGTTATTGGGTCCTCAGTACACGTCATTCTCATAACTTCAAGTTAAACCTTGCAGGTGAAATGGATAACTTATGTTTTAACCACAAGTCATGTAACAGTCAACCTCATTAGCTTGATACGTTCAGTTCTTTTGCAACAAATCGATTGAAGTGAACTTTCTTATACTTCAACAAACGCATTACTAAGGCATAATTACGCGTCAATGAAGTTTATTGGGTCCTCAGTACACGTCGTTCTCATAACTTCAAGTTAAACCTTGCAGGTGAAATGGATAACTTATGTTTTAACCACAAGTCATGTAACAGTCAACCTCATTAGCTTGATACGTTCAGTTCTTTTGGAACAAATCGATTGAAGTGAACTTTCTTATACTTCAACAAACGCATTACTAAGGCATAATTACGCGTCAATGAAGTTTATTGGGTCCTCAGTACACGTCGTTCTCATAACTTCAAGTTAAACCTTGAAGGTGAAATGGATAACTTATGTTCTAACCACAAGTCATGTAACAGTCAACCTCATTAGCTTGATACGTTCAGTTCTTTGGAACAAATCGATTGAAGTGAACTTTCTTATACTTCATCAAATGCATTACTAAGGCTTAATTACGCGTCCATGAAGGTTATTGGGTCCTCAGTACACGTCGTTCTCATAACTTCAAGTTAAACCTTGAAGGTGAAATGGATAACTTATGTTCTAACCACAAGTCATGTAACAGTCAACCTCATTTGCTTGATACGTTCAGTTCTTTTGGAATAAATCGATTGAAGTGCACTTTCTTATACTTCATCAAACGCATTATTATGGCTTAATTACGCGTCCATGAAGGTTATTGGGTCCTCAGTACACGTCGTTCTCCTAACTTCAAGTTAAACCTTGAAGGTGAAATGGATAACTTAGGTTCTAACCACAAGTCAAGTAACAGTCAACCTCATTTGCTTGATACGTTCAGTTCTTTTGGAACAAATTGATTGAAGTGAACTTTCTTATACTTCATTAAACGCATTACTAAGGCTTAATTATGCGTCCATGAATGTTATTCGGTCCTCAGTACACGTCGTTCTCATAACTTCAAGTTAAACCTTGAAGGTGAAATGGATAACTTATGTTCCAACCACAAGTCATGTAACAGTCAATCTCATTTGCTTGATACGTTCAGTTCTTTTGGAATAAATCGATTGAAGTGCACTTTCTTATACTTCATCAAACGAATTATTAAGGCTTAATTACGTGTCCATGAAAGTTATTGGGTCCTCAGTACACGTCATTCTCATAACTTCAAGTTAAACCTTGCAGGTGAAATGGATAACTTATGTTTTAACCACAAGTCATGTAACAGTCAACCTCATTAGCTTGATACGTTCAGTTCTTTTGGAACAAATCGATTGAAGTGAACTTTCTTATACTTCAACAAACGCATTACTAAGGCATAATTACGCGTCAATGAAGTTTATTGGGTCCTCAGTACACGTCGTTCTCATAATTTCAAGTTAAACCTTGAAGGTGAAATGGATAACTTATGTTCTAACCACAAGTCATGTAACAGTCAACCTCATTTGCTTGATACGTTCAGTTCTTTTGGAATAAATCGATTGAAGTGCACTTTCTTATACTTCATCAAACGCATTATTAAGGCTTAATTACGCGTCCATGAAGGTTATTGGGTCCTCAGTACACGTCGTTCTCCTAACTTCAAGTTAAACCTTGAAGGTGAAATGGATAACTTAGGTTCTAACCACAAGTCAAGTAACAGTCAACCTCATTTGCTTGATTCGTTCAGTTCTTTTGGAACAAATTGATTGAAGTGAACTTTCTTATACTTCATCAAACGCATTACTAAGGCTTAATTATGCATCCATGAAGGTTATTCGGTCCTCAGTACACGTCGTTCTCATAACTTCAAGTTAAACCTTGAAGGTGAAATGGATAACTTATGTTCTAACCACAAGTCATGTAACAGTCAACCTCATTTGCTTGATACGTTCAGTTCTTTTGGAATAAATCGATTGAAGTGCACTTTCTTATACTTCATCAAACGCATTATTAAGGCTTAATTACGTGTCCATGAAGGTTATTGGGTCCTCAGTACACGTCATTCTCATAACTTCAAGTTAAACCTTGCAGGTGAAATGGATAACTTATGTTTTAACCACAAGTCATGTAACAGTCAACCTCATTAGCTTGATACGTTCAGTTCTTTTGCAACAAATCGATTGAAGTGAACTTTCTTATACTTCAACAAACGCATTACTAAGGCATAATTACGCGTCAATGAAGTTTATTGGGTCCTCAGTACACGTCGTTCTCATAACTTCAAGTTAAACCTTGAAGGTGAAATGGATAACTTATGTTCTAACCACAAGTCATGTAACAGTCAACCTCATTAGCTTTATACGTTCAGTTCTTTTGGAACAAATCGATTGAAGTGAACTTTCTTATACTTCATCAAATGCATTACTAAGGCTTAATTACGCGTCCATGAAGGTTATTGGGTCCTCAGTACACGTCGTTCTCATAACTTCAAGTTAAACCTTGAAGGTGAAATGGATAACTTATGTTCTAACCACAAGTCATGGAACAGTCAACCTCATTTGCTTGATACGTTCAGTTCTTTTGGAAGAAATCGATTGAAGTGCACTTTCTTATACTTCATCAAACGCATTATTAAGGCTTAATTACGCGTCCATGAAGGTTATTGGGTCCTCAGTACACGTCATTTTCCTAACTTCAAGTTAAACCTTGAAGGTGAAATGGATAACTTAGGTTCTAACCACAAGTCAAGTAACAGTCAACCTCATTTGCTTGATACGTTCAGTTCTTTTGGAACAAATTGATTGAAGTGAACTTTCTTATACTTCATCAAACGCATTACTAAGGCTTAATTATGCGTCCATGAAGGATATTCGGTCCTCAGTACACGTCGTTCTCATAACTTCAAGTTAAACCTTGAAGGTGAAATGGATAACTTATGTTCTAACCACAAGTCATGTAACAGTCAACCTCATTTGCTTGATACGTTCAGTTCTTTTGGAATAAATCGATTGAAGTGCACTTTCTTATACTTCATCAAACGCATTATTAAGGCTAAATTACGTGTCCATGAAGGTTATTGGGTCCTCAGTACACGTCATTCTCATAACTTCAAGTTAAACCTTGCATGTGAAATGGATAACTTATGTTTTAACCACAAGTCATTAAACAGTCAACCTCATTAGCTTGATACGTTCAGTTCTTTTGCAACAAATCGACTGAAGTGAACTTTCTTATACTTCAACAAACGCATTACTAAGGCATAATTACGCGTCAATGAAGTTTATTGGGTCCTCAGTACACGTCGTTCTCATAACTTCAAGTTAAACCTTGAAGGTGAAATGGATAACTTATGTTCTAACCACAAGTCATGTAACAGTCAACCTCATTAGCTTGATACGTTCAGTTCTTTTGGAACAAATCGATTGAAGTGAACTTTCTTATACTTCATCAAATGCATTACTAAGGCTTAATTACGCGTCCATGAAGGTTATTGGGTCCTCAGTACACGTCGTTCTCATAACTTCAAGTTAAACCTTGAAGGTGAAATGGATAACTTATGTTCTAACCACAAGTCATGGAACAGTCAACCTCATTTGCTTGATACGTTCAGTTCTTTTGGAAGAAATCGATTGAAGTGCACTTTCTTATACTTCATCAAACGCATTATTAAGGCTTAATTACGCGTCCATGAAGGTTATTGGGTCCTCAGTACACGTCGTTCTCATAACTTCAAGTTAAACCTTGAAGGTGAAATGGATAACTTAGGTTTTAACCACAAGTCAAGTAACAGTCAACCTCATTAGCTTGATACGTTCAGTTCTTTTGGAACACATTGATTGAAGTGAACTTTCTTATACTTCATCAAACGCATTACTGAGGCTTAATTACGCGTCCATGAAGATTATTGGGTCCTCAGTACACGTCGTTCTCATAACTTCAAGTTAAAGCTTGAAGGTGAAATGGATAACTTATGCTCTAACCACAAGTCATGTAACAGTCAACCTCATTTGCTTGATACGTTCAGTTCTTTTGGAATAAATCGATTGAAGTGCACTTTCTTATACTTCATCAAACGCATTATTAAGGCTTAATTACGCGTCCAAGAAGGTTATTGGGTCCTCAGTACACGTCGTTCTCCTAACTTCAAGTTAAACCTTGAAGGTGAAATGGATAACTTAGGTTCTAACCACAAGTCATGTAACAGTCAACCTCATTAGCTTGATACGTTCAGTTCTTTTTGAACAAATCGATTGAAGTGAACTTTCTTATACTTCATCAAACGCATTACACTAAGGCTTAATTATGCGTCCATGAAGGTTATTGGGACCTCAGTACACGTCGTTCTCATAACTTCAAGTTAAACCTTGAAGGTGAAATGGATAACTTATGTTCTAACCACAAGTCATGTAACAGTCAACCTCATTAGCTTGATACGTTCAGTTCTTTTGGAACAAATCGATTGAAGTGATCTTTCTTATACCTCATCAAACGCATTACTAAGGCTTAATTACGCGTCAATGAAGTTTATTTGGTCCTCAGTACACGTCGTTCTCATAACTTCAAATTAAACCTTGAAGGTGAAATGGATAACTTATGTTCTAACCACAAGTCATGTAACAGTCAACCTCATTAGCTTGATACGTTCAGTTCTTTTGGAACAAATCGATTGAAGTGAACTTTCTTATACTTCATCAAACGCATTAGTAAGGCTTAATTACTCGTCCATGAAGGTTATTGGGTCCATAGTACACATCGTTCTCATAACTTCAAGTTAAACATTGAAGGTGAAATGGATAACTTAGGTTCTAACCACAAGTCATGTAACAGTCAACCTCATTAGTTTGATACGTTCAGTTCTTTTGGAACAAATCGATTGAAGTGAACTTTCTTATACTTCATCTAACGCATTACTAAGGCTTAATTACCCGTCCATGAAGGTTATTGGGTCCTCAGTACACGTCGTTCTCATAACTTCAAGTTAAACCTTGAAGGTAAAATGGATAACTTATGTTCTAACCACAAGTCATGTAACAGTCAACCTCATTAGCTTGATACGTTCAGTTCTTTTGGAACAAATCGATTGAAGTGAACTTTCTTATACTTCATCAAACGCATTACAAAGGCTTAATTACGCGTCCATGAAGGTTATTGGGTCCTCAGTACACGTTGTTCTCATAACTTCAAGTTAAACCTTGAAGGTGAAATGAATAACTTATGTTCTAACCACAAGTCATGTAACAGTCAACCTCATTAGCTTGATACGTTCAGTTCTTTTGGAACAAATCGATTGAAGTAAACTTTCTTATACTTCAACAAACGCATTACTAAGGCTTAATTACGCGTCAAGGAAATTTATTGGGTCCTCAGTACACGTCGTTCTCATAACTTCAAGTTAAACCTTGAAGGTGAAATGGATAACTTATGTTCTAACCACAAGTCATGTAACAGTCAACCTCATTAGCTTGATACGTTCAGTTCTTTTGGACCAAATCGATTGAAGTGATTTTTCTTATACTTCATCAAATGCATTTATAAGGGTTAATTACGCGTCCATGAAGGTTATTGGGTCCTCAGTACACGTCGTTCTCATCACTTCAAGTTAAACCTTGAAGGTGAAATGGATAACTTAGGTTCTTGATGCGAACCACGCCAACGATGTGACGGTGACCCACGATCAAAATATTGGCGTCGTCGCTAACCCAGAATCTACAAGTTCGAAGAAGAAATCCTTGACCCGAAATCTATACAGATCCGAACCTTGGAATAAGGAGGACGCCACAAACGAATATGCCTGTTCGTTTGATAAGTCAGATTTTGAACGCCACAAGGAGAACCTTGATAAGTTCGGAGTTTCTTCAAGAAACTAAGAGAAATTCTCTCACAATTAGATAAAACCTGAATACCCTTTTTTATTCAACTTGGAATGAATTTATAGGCATGAAACACCCCTACATGCTAGGGTTTCAAGAACAAAATTACTATCTTGTCCTTGTAACTCTTAATTAAAATAATGACAATTGCTAAAATAATTACAACTTATGACTTGACATACGACAAGTACTTTTTAAACCTTAAAAACGACAATCGAATTAACTAAATAAATAAAACGAAAATGACATAAAAATCATCCCAAAACAGCTTGGAGTAAGAGAACAATCTCTGGTTCTTGCTTCTGAACGCAATTTCCTTCTTGAGGTAAGATTTGATGGACCAAATTGCTCATTTGCTCCTTGATCTGCTTTGCCTTTGATCTCGTTATTGGTCCATCCACTTGTAATGTATCCGTCTTGAGGTCCTTATCATTCCCTCCCTCTTGAAAATGATTTGTCCTCAAATCAAAATCTGCATCAAAAGGACTCAAGTCAGAAACATTAAACGTTGCACTTACATTGTACTCACCAGGTAAATCAAGCTTGTAGGCGTTGTTGTTAATTCGCTCAAGCACTTGGAATGGTCCATCACCACGAGGAAGCAATTTAGAATGTCGTTGTGCGGGGAATCTCTCTTTGCGCATATGCAACCAAACCCAATCTCCTGGTTCAAAAATGAGTTGACGGCGACCCTTGTTGGCATTCTTGATGTATTGATCTGTTCTCCGCTCAATGTTTTGTCGAGCTCGCTCGTGGAGTTGTTTCACGACTTCTGCCTTCTTCTCGCCATCTAAATTCACTTGTTCAGAAACAGGTAAAGGTGATAAATCCAATGGGGTTAGCGGATTAAAACCATAAACAATCTCAATGGTGAAAATTTAGTGGCTGAATGAATTGAACGATTGTAGGCAAACTCAACATGTGGCAAATAGTCCTCCCATGACTAAATGTTTTTGCTAATGACTGCCCTCAACAATGTCGATAAGTCCTATTCACTACCTCAGTTTGACCATCAGTTTGGGGATGACAAGTAGTTGAAAACAAAAGTTTTGTTCCTAATTTCCCCCACAAAGTTTTCCAAAGTAACTTAAAAACTTAGCATCACGATCCGAAACTATTGTCCTCGGCATCCCATGTAACCGTACTATCTCTCGAAAGAACAATTCAGCAACATTAGAGGCATCATCAGTTTTTATGACAAGGAATAAAATGAGCCATCTTAGAAAAAACGATCTACAACCAAAAAAATCGAATCCTTACCACGCTTATCCTAGGTAACCCTAGCACAAAGTCCATCGAAAATGTCAATCCAAGGTGAACTAGGAATAGGCAGTGGTGTGTAAAGCCCGTTCGGTTGTACTCTCGATTTAGCTTGCTTACATGTAAGACACCTACCAACTATCCTCTCAACATCTCGGTTAATGTGGGGCCAATAGAAATGTTCTTGTAGAATTCCTAGAGTTTTTGCTACCCCAAATGCCCCATCACCCTCCCCATGGGATTCCCTAATCAGTAAATCACGCAAAGAACAGTTGGGAACACACAATTTACCTTCCCTAATAGGGACCCGTCATGCCTAAAGAACTTCCCAAACCCAGATTTCTCACACAACCTATAACTCTCTCCAAAATCAACATCATCAATGTAAAGCTGCTTGATATGTTCGAATCCAAGTAATTTAGCATCTAAGGTTGATATTAAAACATAACTGCGAGAAGTGCATCAGCAACCACATTCTCCTTACATTCTTGTACTGGATGACGTATGGGAATGGCTCCAAGAATTAGACCAGTGACCATGGCGTTTGTTCAGCTTGTGTTGGCTCTTGAAATGCTTCAAGGTTTCATGATCGGTGCGGATCACGAACTCCTTTGGCATAAGGTAGTGTTGCCACGTCTCGAGGGCACGACTACGGCATAGAGCTCTTTGTCGTACGTCGGGTAGTTGAGCGTTGCGCCGCTCAACTTCTCATTGAAGTATACAATTGGTCTTCGTTCCTGCATTAAAACAGCTCCAATCCCTACACCTGAAGCATCACACTCAACCTCAAACATTTTATCAAAGTTAGGTAAGCAAGTAAAGGGGCATGCGAAAGTTTATATTTCAGAATCGTAAATGCCTTCTCTTGTGCCTCGCCCCACTTGAATGGAACATTCTTCTTCATCACATCGGTGAGCGGTGCGGCCACGGTGCTAAAGTCCTTCACGAATCGCCGGTAGAAGCTAGCAAGTCCATGAAAACTTCGCACATGTCCAACAGTCGTCGGAGTTGGCCATTCTTGAATTGCGGAAACCTTTTCATTGTCAACCTGGATTCCCTGCGCGCTAACCATAAAACCAAGAAAAACAAGCTGGTCGTGCAAACATACTCTAATGATTGCATATCTGATTCCCCCCTCGTCATCACTAGCCTCGGACTCGATCTCTCCACTCTCCCAGCAACACCATCACTCGCTTATTTGGGCATTGACTTGCAATATGTCCGCTCCCAGACATTTGAAACACTTGATCTCACTAGAGCGATTAGGGTGTAGGCGTTGGTTTGCCTGTTGGGAGAGGGCGTAGTTGTTGCCCGCTGTTCAAACGTACCCTTGGAAGTGGAGGGACTCTCTGCCTTCTCAGATACTTGGTTTCCAAGGCATTGGTTCGAACTATGTTGACTGTTTACTACTACGTCCGTTGCTCTGCGCTCTCTACCTTCAAGACATGTGAACCAGTCTTCAATCTCACGAATGTTGGAGGTCAACCCGCTTCCGGCAATCCCTCGCGATCAACCCCCTCACAATCTAGACATGGTCGCTTCTCGATCCCCTTCGACATGGCCCGTATCACGTCATCTCCATATCCTTGAATATTCATCATCCCACTCCGACTCCCTTGCCGAAGATTTGCAATTGGTTGTGTAATCCACGCCGGTAATGCCTCGGTACAAACGTCGTCCGCTCACCCTCTTCATGTCTAACCATCTGCCCCATCCGTCAATGGGAGGTCTCCGTCTTGCTTTCGATCGAACACAACTTCCCACCCACATTGCATACTCTGTCAATTCTATGGCAGCAAGCTTACCAACGGTTTCTTTCGCTCGGAGTAGTTGTAGCAATCCAAAAACTAGCTCTAGCTTTTCGTTCCCGTCCGTACTCCTCTGAATCACTTTTTCCCCTCGAAACTCCGGATCTTCATCTTGAGTTTCCCAAATTATAATCAAGGAGTCTGGCCTTGGTCTTGTCCTTTTGCCGGTCATTCCCAATGTCTTCCAGCTTCCCACGGACAACCCTATTAAGTCATCCTCCGTTGCTCTCATCAATTTCATCGATCCTCTTCATAAGGAACTGCCTACGCTGTTTCTCCTTCTCAGTGCATTATGCCCAGCCTGTGTTGGACGCGTGTCGCAATTGTTTCCACTTGATCAATTCGTCATTGATCTCATTGACCCTTTTCTCATCAGCCGTCTCATCTCCCCCATGATCGCCTCCATTTGAAATTTGGCATGTAGCTGGACCTTGGTTGTGCTTCTGCGTCGACATGGTTAGGTATTCTCTGCAGAACGAGAAGGTGAAGTAAAATAGGACCTCAACACTCCCGTACTGTTTGCAACTCGAAAATGGGGGAAACTTCACTCAATTGTTCACTCGGTTTGTTCTCAATAATATTGGCTTTTAACCTTTTAGGATATGCTCACCCACTCGTTCCTTTCCACTCGTTTTTTTTTTTTTTTATAACAGAAACTAATCAAATAGTAATAAAGAGTTTCCCTGCAATCACACAAACTGACAAACCATAATACAAGACAAAAAAAATAAATAATGGCAAAATAGTACTACAATTACAAACAAATAAGAAAGGAAAAGGTGAAGAAAGAGACGGACCTCACAGCACTCCTCACTGTTTCCCGAATGAGAAAAAAATCACTCAATTGCATTCGCGTGGTTCACTACTCAATAATATTGGCTGTTACCCTCTATATGCTCACTCCCTCGTGCCTTTTCCACGTGAATCTCTTTGATTTCTTTCGAACACTAACTGAATATAATGGAAGTTCAAAGTGGCGTAACTAACCAAAGACAACCCAAAATAAACAGACAACTACAATTAGTGAGAAAGAACTAGTCAAAATAATTAGATAGTTACGTGCAAAGGACATCCAATGATGTAATATAGTCGAACAGATTTAAAGAAAACACAATTTTTTTTTTTTTTTTTTGAATGTGTAACCGAATTGGTCAACCGAATTTGTACGAATTGGTAACTGAATTTGAGATACTTTTAGTGCCCAAACCAGATCGGCATTTACGGTTCGGGTAACGATTTGAAAGGTCAAAATCTCCATCTAACCTTAAAGATACACTTTCGCAATCGGCATCGTTATCACTATGAAAACTGTGAATACTTTTTGAGAATCCCAATCCCCTATGACAGTTACAAATTATCCTTTGAATAAGCAAACAAGAAAATCCCGATTTTGACGTTTCCAACAAGATCCAAAGCTCACATACGTTCATGATTTCAGAGATACGATGTTTTCGTTGTGGACAGCATATTTGAATAGCGACATCATCGAAATAAGTTGAAACAGTTTCAAGACTCAGATCAAATTTTTGAAACAAAATAAAACGAAAGTAGGATAGAACCTGCTGACTCGATTGGTGACTTTGATACCAAATTTGCGAACCACCCCACCGATGTGACGGTACCCACGCTCAAATTTGGCGTCGTCGCTCCCAGAATCTACAAGTTCGAAGAAGAAATCTTGACACTAAATCTCTAAGAGATCCAACCTGGAATAAGGAGGACGCCACCAACCGATCTGCCCTTTCGTTTGATAAGTCAGATTTGACGCCACAGGAGAACCTTGATAAGTTCGGAGTTTCGTTCAAGAACTAGATAAATTCTCTCACAATTAGATAAAACCTGATACCCTTTTTTATTATTCAACTTGGAATACTTTATAGGCATTGAAACACCCCTTCATGCTGGGTTATCAAGAACAAAATTACTATCTTGTCTTGTACTCGTAATTAAAAGAATGACAATTGCTAAAATAATTACAACTTTATGACTTGACATACGACAAGTAACGTTTAAAACCCTAAAACGACATCGAATTAACTAAATAAATAAAAACAAATGACAATAAAAATCATCCCAAAACAGCTTGGATTAAGAGACCAATCTCTGTTCGCTTCTGAACGCAATTTCCTTTCTTGAGGTAAAATTTTGATGGACCAAATTGCTCATTTGCTTCCTTGATCTGCTTTGCCTTTGCCTCTTTATTGGATCCATCCACTTGTAATGTATCCCGTGCTTGAGACCTCATCAGTTCAACCACAATACTGTAACTGTAACCTCATTAGCTTCATACCGTTCCATTTCTTTGGAACAATCGATGAAGTGAACTATCTTATAACTCATCAAACGCATTAACTAAGGCTTAATTACGCGTCCATGAGGGTAGTGGGTCCTCAGTACACGTTTTCTCATAGCTTCAAGTTAACTGAAGGTGAAACGATACTTTATGTTCTATCACAAGTCCATGTAACAGTCACCTCATTAGCTTGATACGTTCAGTTCTTTGGAACAATCGATTGAAATGAACTTTCTTATACTTCAACAACGCAATTAATAAGCGCTTAATACGGCGTCCAAGGAATTTTATATTGGGTCCTCAGTACACTCGTCTCATACCTTCAATAGAATCTTGAAAGGTTAAATAGAATAACTTATGGTTCTAACCACAAGTCATGTAACAGTCAACCTCATTACTTGATACGTTTCAGTTCTTTGGAACAAATCGTTGAAGTGAACTTTCTTATACTTCATCAAACGCATTAGGACGCTTTACTTACTCGTCCATGAAGGTGATTGGGTCCACAGTAGCGTCGTTCTCATAACTCAAGTTAAACCTTGAAGGTGAAATGGAGTACTTAGGTTTCTTAAACCACAAGTCATTTTACAGTCAAGCCTCATTATTTGATACGTTCCAGTTCTTTTGGGGAACAAATCGATTGAAGTGACCTTTCTTATACTTCAATCAAACGCAATTACTAGGTTTAATTAACGCTCCTGAAGTTATTGGGTCCTCAGTACTCGTCGTTCTCATAACTTCAGTTAAACCTTGCAGGTGCAATGGAATCCGTATGTTTTTAAGAACCACAAGTCAAGTAACAGTCCAACCTCATTAGCTTGATACATTCAGTCTTTTGGAACAAATCGATTTGAGTGACTTCTTATCTTAAAAAACGCATTACTAAGTCGTAATTACGCGTAAATGAAGGTTATTGGGTTCCTCAGTACACTTCGTTTCTCATACTTCAGTTAACCTTGAAGGGAAATGGAATAACTATGTTTCTAACTCAAAGTCTGTACAGTCAACTCATTTGCTTGATAGTTCAGTTCTTTGTGGAAAAAATCGATGAAGTGAACTTCTTATACTTCATCAAACCAGTATTAAAGGCTTAATACGCGTGCATGAGGTTATTGGGTCCTCAGTACAACGTCCTTTCTCCCTAACTTCAAGTTAACCTTCAGGTGAAATGGATAACTTAGGTTCTAACCGCAAGTCCATGTACCATCAACCTCCATTAGCTTGATACGGCAGTTCTTTTGGAACAATCGATTGCACGAACTTTCTTATACTTCATCACGCATTACTATGGCTTAATTACGCGTCATGAAGATTATTGGGTCCACAGTCCACGTGGGTTTCTTCTCACTTCAAGTTATACCTGAAGCTAAACTAATACTTAGGTTCTAACCACAAAACATGTAACAGTCAACCTCATTATCTTTGACATACGTTCGTTTCTTTTTTTTGTTGAAAAAAAATCTATTGAAGTGAACTTTCTTATATTTCCATCAAACGCATTACTAAGGCTTCAATTCGCGTCCTGAATTAGTTGGGTCCACATACACTGTCGTCTCACACTTAAAGTTAAACCTTGAAGGTTGAAATGGATAACTTAGGTCTAACCACAAGTCATGTGACTCAACCCATTGCTTGATACGTTCGGTCTTTTGAACAATCGATTGAAAGGAACTTTCTTGTACTCCCTTAAAACCATACTAAGGCTATTACGCGTCCATGAAGGTTATTGGGTCCTCAGTACACTATTTTCTCAATCACATCAAGTTAAAACTGAAGGGAAATGGATAACTTATGTTCTAACCACAAGTCATGTGACAGTCACCTCATTAGCTTGATACGTTCAGTGCTTTTGTAACAAATCATTAAAGTGACCTTTCTTATACTTCATCAAAGCATAATAAGGCTTAATTACGGCATCCGAAGGTTATTTTGGGTCCTCAGTAACCAAACGCGGTCGTTCTCATCACTTCAAGTTAACCTTGAAGTGAAATGGATAACTAGAGTTCTAACCACAAGTCTTACAGTCAACCTCATTGGCTTGATACGGTCATTTCTTCGTGAACAAATCGATTGAAGTGACCTTTCGTATACTCATCAAACGCGTTACTATGCTTAATTACGCGGCTATGAAGCTTATTGGGCCTCAGTTACGGTTGTTCTCATCACTTCAAGTTCAACATTGAAGGTGAAATGGACATATCTTAGGTTCTAACCACAAGTCCAAGTAATAGTCAACCTCATTAGAGTTTCATACGGTCGTTCTTTTGGAATAATCGATTGAAGTACTTTCTTTACTTACTTCATTCAAACGCATTACTATTGCTTAATTACGCGGCCATGAAGATTATTGGGTCCACCGTACACGTCGTTCTCACACTTTCAGTTGACCTTGAAGCAAATGGATACGTAGGTTCTAACCACAGTCATGTACAGTCAACCTCATTACTTGATACGTTCATTATTTGTAACAAATCATTGAAGTGACTTTCTTATCTTCAACAACGCCTGTCGAAAGCTTATTACGGCGTCAATACGTTTATTGGGTCCTCAGTAACTCGTTCTCATGGACTTCGAGTTAAACCTTGAAGGTAACTGGATCTTAGTTCTCACCCAATTCTTAACAGTCAACCTCAATGAGCGTGATACATTCATTCTTTGGATAAATCGATTGAGTGAACTTTCATCTTCATCAAACGTATTAACGATGGGCTTAATGACCATCCATGAAATTATTGGGGATCCACATAACACGTGTTCTTCTCACTTCAGTTAAACCTTGAAGCTGAAATTATTAACTTAGTTTCTAACCACAAAACATGTAACAGTCAACCTCATTAGCTTGATACTTCAGTTCTTTTGGCCACAAGTCTATTGAAGTGAATTTCTTATATTTAATCAAACGCAGTCTAAGGCTTAATTACGCGTCCATGAATGTTATTGGTCCACAGTACAACGGCGTTCTCATCACTTCAGTTAAACCTTGAAGTTGAAAAAGGATACTTAGGTTCTACCACATCCATGTGACACGTCAACACCCTTACTTGATACGTTCATTTCGTTTGGAACAAATCGCTTGAAGGGAACTTTCTGTACGTCCATTAACGCTTACTAAGGCTAATTACGCGTCCATGGAAGGTAGTGGCTCATCAGTACACGTATTTCTCCTCCTTCCAGATTAAACCTTGAAGTTGAAATGATAACTTAGGTTCTACCACAAGTCATGTGACAGTCCACCTCCTTAGCTTGAATACGTTCAGTCTTTTGGTAACAATCGATTAAAGTGCCTTCTTTACTACTTTCATCAAACGCATTACTACGCTTAATTACGCATCATGCAGGTGTATTGGGTCCTCATACACGTCGTTCTCATCACTTCAGTTAACCTTGAAGGTGAAAGGATAACGTCGTTCTCCCACAAGTCATGGTAACATCAACCTCATTGGCTTGATACGTTCAGTTCTTTTGGAACAAATCGATAAAGTGAACTTTCTAATACTCATCCAACGCATTAGTACGCTTCATTACGCGTCCATGCAGGTTATTGGTCCTCATTACCGTCTTCCATCACTTCCCAAGTTAAGCCTTGAATTTGAAATGGCTAACTTTGGTTCTACCCAAGTCCTAGTGACATCAACCTCACGTAAGCTTGATGACGTCAGTCGTTGGAACAATCGATTGAAGGAAACTTTTCTTGTACGCCATTAAACCATTACTAAGGCTTACTTCCCGTCCATGAAGGTTATTTGTCCCTCAAGTACACGTCTTTCTCATCCCTTTCAGTTAACCTTGAAGGTGGAAATGGATAACTTAGGTTCTCACCAAATCATGTAACAGTCAACCTCATTGGCTTGATACGTTCAGTTCTTTTGGAACCAATCGATAGATGGAACGTTCTTAACTTCATCAAACGCATTACTACGCTTAGTACGCGTCCATAGAAGGTTTATGGGTTCCACAGTACACGCGTCTCCATCACTCACTTAGTTAAACCTTGAGTTAAAAGGGGGTAACTGAGGTTCTAACCACAAGTCATGTGACAGTCAACCTCATTATAGCTTGATACGTTCCGTTCTTTGGAACAAATCGATTGGGAAGGGAACTTTCTTGTCTCCATTACGCATTACTAAGGCTTAATTACGCGTCCATGGCTGGTTATTGGTCCTCAGTACACGTATGCCTCATCACTTCAAGTAAACCTTAAGTGAAATGGATAACTTAGGTGTCTAACCACAGTCATTGTGACAGTCAACCTCATTAGTTGATACGTTCGTTCTTTTTGTAACAAATCGATTCAAAAGTGACCTTTCTTATACCTCATCAAACGCATTAACTAAGGGTTAATTATGCATCCATGAGTTATTGGGTCCTCAGTACACATTTCTCATTAACACTATCAAGTTACCCGTGAAGGGGACATGGATAACTTATGTTCTACTAACACAAGTCATGTTACAGTCAAACACGCTCATTATCTTGATACGGTCGTTCTTTTTGTAACAAATCGATTAAGTGAACCTTTCTTATACCTTCATCCACGCCTTACTAAGGCTTAATTACGCATCCAGAAGGTTATTGGGTCCTCAGTACACGTCGTTCTCATCACTTCAATTAACCTTGAAGGGGGTGAAATGGATAACTTAGATTCTAACCACAAGTCCATGTAACAGTCATCTCATGGCTTTATACGTCATTTCTTCGGGAACAACGGATTGAAGTGACTTTCTTATACTTCATCAACGCATTACTAAGGGCTTATTACGCGCTCTGAAGCTTATTGGGTCCTCATACAAGGTTGTTCTCATCACTTCAATTTCAACCCTGAGTGAATGGATATCTTTGTAGGTTCTACTCACAAGTCAACATATATCAACCTCATTAGTTTCATACGTTCAGTTCTGTTGGAATAAATGCTTGAAAGTGAACTTTCTTATCTACAAACCCTTACTATGGCTTATTTCCTCGTCCATGAGTGATTGGGTCGCCAGTACACGGCGTTCCATCCTTCACAAGTTTGAAAACCTGGAAGCTGAATGGATAACTTAGTTCTAAAAAACCACAAGTCATTAGCAGTCAACCTCATTAGCTTGCTACTTTTCAGTTCTTTTTGTAACAAATCGATTGAAGTACTTTCTTATAACTTCAACAACGCATTACTAAGGCCTTAATTACGCTGTCGATGAAGGTTATGGGTTCCTAGTACACGTCGTTTCGTTCTATACTCAAGTTAAACTTGAAGGTGAAATGGAGAACTTATGTTCTAACCACAAGTCATGACAGTCAACTCATGGCTGATATGTTCAGTTCTTTGAAAAATCGAATGAAGGGAACTTTCTATCCTTCATCAAACGCATATTAAGCTTAATTCGGGCATGAAGGTTATTGGGTCCTCAGTACCGTCGTTCTCATACTTCAAGTTAAACCTGCAAGTTGTGAAATGGATAAATAGTTCTAACGCAAGGTCATGAACCAGTCAACCTCATAGTTGATACGTATTCTTTTGAACAATCGATTGAAACTGAAACTTTCTATACTCATCAAACGGCATTACTAGGCTTAATTTACGGTCCTGAAGATTAGGGTCCACAGTACACGTGGTTCTCTCACTTCAAGTTATACCTTGAAGCTGAAAGAAACTAATAACTTAGGTCTAACCACAAAACATGTAACAGTCAACCTATTAGCTTGGATACGTTAGTTCTTTTGGAAAAAATCTATTGAAGCGAAACTTTCTTATATTCATCAAACGCATCCCTAAGGCTGAATTACGCGTTCCATGAATTGTTATTGGGTCACAGACACGTCGTTCTCATCACTTAAGTAAACTTGAAGGTGAAATGGATAACTTAGGTTCTACCACAAGTCATGTGACAGGTAACCTCATTAGCTTGATACGTTCAGTTCTTTTGGAACAAATCGATTGAAGTGAACTTTCTTATACTTCAGTCAAACGCATTACTAAGGCTTAATTACGCGTCCATGAAGGTTATTGGGTCCTCAGTACACGTCGTTCTCATAACTTCAAGTTAAACCTTGAAGGTGAAATGGATAACTTAGGTTCTAACCACAAGTCATGTAACAGTCAACCTCATTAGCTTGATACGTTCAGTTCTTTGGAACAAATCGATTGAAGTGACTTTCTTATACTTCATCAAACGCATTACTAAGGCTATATTACGCTTCCATGAAGGTTATTGGGTCCTCAGTACACGTGTTCTCATCACTTCAAGTTAAACCTTGAAGGTGAAATGGATAACTTAGGTTCTAACCACAAGTCATGTAACAGTCAACCTCATTAGCTTGATACGTTCAGTTCTTTGGAACAAATCGATTGAAGTGAACTTCTTATACTTCATCAAACGCATTACTAAGGCTTAATTACGCGTCCATGAAGGTTATTGGGTCCTCAGTACACGTCGTTCTCATCACTTCAAATTAAACCTTGAAGGTGAAATGGATAACTTAGGTTCTAACCACAAGTCATGTAACAGTCAACCTCATTAGCTTGATACGTTCAGTTCTTTTGGAACAAATCGATTGAAGTGAACTTTCTTATACTTCATCAAACGCATTACTAAGGCTTAATTACGCGTCCATGAAGGTTATTGGGTCCTCAGTACACGTCGTTCTCATATCTTCAAGTTAAACCTTGAAGGTGAAATGGATAACTTAGGTTCTAACCACAAGTCATGTAACAGTCAACTTCATTAGCTTGATACGTTCAGTTCTTTTGTAACAAATCGATTGAAGTGAACTTTCTTATACTTCATCAAACGCATTACTAGGCTTAATTACGCGTCCATGAAGGTTATTGGGTCCATCAGTACACGTCGGTTCTCATCACTTCAAGTTAACCTTGAAGTGAAATGGAATAACTTAGGTTCTAACCACAAGTCATGTAACAGTCAACCTCATTAGCTTGATACGTTCAGTTCTTTTGGAACAAATCTATTGAAAGTGAACTTTCTTATATTCATCAAACGCATTACTAAGGCTTAATTACGCGTCCATGAATGTTATTGGGTCCACAGTACACGTCGTTCTCATCACTTCAAGTTAAACCTTGAAGTTGAAATGGATAACTTAGGTTCTAACCACAAGTCATGTGACAGTCAACCTCATTAGCTTGATACGTTCAGTTCTTTTGGAACAATCGATTGAAAGTGAACTTTCTTGATACTCATTAAACGCATTACTAAGGCTTAATTACGCGTCCATGAAGGTTATTGGGTCCTCAGTACACGTATTTCTCATCACTTCAAGTTAAACCTTGAAGGTGAAATGGATAACTTATGTTCTAACCACAAGTCATGTGACAGTCAACCTCATTAGCTTGATACGTTCAGTTCTTTTGTAACAAATCGATTAAAGTGACCTTTCTTATACTTCATCAAACGCATTACTAAGGCTTAATTACGCATCCATGAAGGTTATTGGGTCCTCAGTACACGTCGTTCTCATCACTTCAAGTTAAACCTTGAAGGTGAAATGGATAACTTAGATTCTAACCACAAGTCATGTAACAGTC
Organism: Begonia masoniana; assembly: GCA_022432975.1. Classification (NCBI taxonomy): domain Eukaryota; kingdom Viridiplantae; phylum Streptophyta; class Magnoliopsida; order Cucurbitales; family Begoniaceae; genus Begonia; species Begonia masoniana. Next base: position 28,928,473 of record CM039516.1, on the reverse strand, counting down.
AACCTCATTGGCTTGATACGTTCATTTCTTCGGGAACAAATCGATTGAAGTGAACTTTCTTATACTTCATCAAACGCATTACTAAGGCTTAATTACGCGTCTATGAAGCTTATTGGGTCCTCAGTACAGGTTGTTCTCATCACTTCAAGTTCAACCTTGAAGGTGAAATGGATATCTTAGGTTCTAACCACAAGTCAAGTAATAGTCAACCTCATTAGTTTCATACGTTCAGTTCTTTTGGAATAAATCGATTGAAGTGAACTTTCTTATACTTCATCAAACGCATTACTATGGCTTAATTACGCGTCCATGAAGATTATTGGGTCCACAGTACACGTCGTTCTCATCACTTCAAGTTGAACCTTGAAGCTGAAATGGATAACTTAGGTTCTAACCACAAGTCATGTAACAGTCAACCTCATTAGCTTGATACGTTCAGTTATTTGTAACAAATCGATTGAAGTGAACTTTCTTATACTTCAACAAACGCATTACTAAAGCTTAATTACGCGTCAATGAAGTTTATTGGGTCCTCAGTACACGTCGTTCTCATGACTTCGAGTTAAACCTTGAAGGTGAAATGGATAACTTAGGTTCTAACCACAAGTCATGTAACAGTCAACCTCATTAGCTTGATACATTCAGTTCTTTTGGAATAAATCGATTGAAGTGAACTTTCTTATACTTCATCAAACGTATTACTATGGCTTAATTACGCATCCATGAAAATTATTGGGTCCACAGTACACGTGGTTCTTCTCACTTCAAGTTAAACCTTGAAGCTGAAATTAATAACTTAGGTTCTAACCACAAAACATGTAACAGTCAACCTCATTAGCTTGATACGTTCAGTTCTTTTGGAACAAGTCTATTGAAGTGAACTTTCTTATATTTCATCAAACGCATTACTAAGGCTTAATTACGCGTCCATGAATGTTATTGGGTCCACAGTACACGTCGTTCTCATCACTTCAAGTTAAACCTTGAAGTTGAAATGGATAACTTAGGTTCTAACCACAAGTCATGTGACAGTCAACCTCATTAGCTTGATACGTTCAGTTCGTTTGGAACAAATCGATTGAAGGGAACTTTCTTGTACTCCATTAAACGCATTACTAAGGCTTAATTACGCGTCCATGAAGGTTATTGGGTCCTCAGTACACGTATTTCTCATCACTTCAAGTTAAACCTTGAAGGTGAAATGGATAACTTAGGTTCTAACCACAAGTCATGTGACAGTCAACCTCATTAGCTTGATACGTTCAGTTCTTTTGTAACAAATCGATTAAAGTGACCTTTCTTATACTTCATCAAACGCATTACTAAGGCTTAATTACGCATCCATGAAGGTTATTGGGTCCTCAGTACACGTCGTTCTCATCACTTCAAGTTAAACCTTGAAGGTGAAATGGATAACTTAGGTTCTAACCACAAGTCATGTAACAGTCAACCTCATTGGCTTGATACGTTCAGTTCTTTTGGAACAAATCGATAGAAGTGAACTTTCTTATACTTCATCAAACGCATTAGTAACGCTTAATTACTCGTCCATGAAGGTTATTGGGTCCACAGTACACGTCGTTCTCATCACTTCAAGTTAAACCTTGAAGTTGAAATGGATAACTTAGGTTCTAACCACAAGTCATGTGACAGTCAACCTCATTAGCTTGATACGTTCAGTTCGTTTGGAACAAATCGATTGAAGGGAACTTTCTTGTACTCCATTAAACGCATTACTAAGGCTTAATTACGCGTCCATGAAGGTTATTGGGTCCTCAGTACACGTATTTCTCATCACTTCAAGTTAAACCTTGAAGGTGAAATGGATAACTTAGGTTCTAACCACAAGTCATGTGACAGTCAACCTCATTAGCTTGATACGTTCAGTTCTTTTGTAACAAATCGATTAAAGTGACCTTTCTTATACTTCATCAAACGCATTACTAAGGGTTAATTATGCATCCATGAAGGTTATTGGGTCCTCAGTACACGTATTTCTCATCACTTCAAGTTAAACCTTGAAGGTGAAATGGATAACTTATGTTCTAACCACAAGTCATGTGACAGTCAACCTCATTAGCTTGATACGTTCAGTTCTTTTGTAACAAATCGATTAAAGTGACCTTTCTTATACTTCATCAAACGCATTACTAAGGCTTAATTACGCATCCATGAAGGTTATTGGGTCCTCAGTACACGTCGTTCTCATCACTTCAAGTTAAACCTTGAAGGTGAAATGGATAACTTAGATTCTAACCACAAGTCATGTAACAGTCAATCTCATTGGCTTGATACGTTCATTTCTTCGGGAACAAATCGATTGAAGTGAACTTTCTTATACTTCATCAAACGCATTACTAAGGCTTAATTACGCGTCTATGAAGCTTATTGGGTCCTCAGTACAGGTTGTTCTCATCACTTCAAGTTCAACCTTGAAGGTGAAATGGATATCTTAGGTTCTAACCACAAGTCAAGTAATAGTCAACCTCATTAGTTTCATACGTTCAGTTCTTTTGGAATAAATCGAGTGAAAGTGAACTTTCTTATATCTTCATCAAACGCATTACTATGGCTTAATTACGCGTCCATGAAGATTATTGGGTCCACAGGTACACGTCGTTCTTCATCACTTCAAGTTGAACCTTGAAGCTGAAATGATAACTTAGGTTCTAAACCACAAGTCATGTAACAGTCAACCTCATTAGCTGATACGTTCAGTTCTTTGTAACAATCGATTGAAGTGGACTTCTTATACTTCAACAAACGCATTACTAACGCTTAATTACCGCGTCAATGAAGTTATTGGGTCCTCAGTACGCGTCGTTCTCATGACTTCGAGGTTAAACCTTGAAGGTGAAATGGATAACTTAGGTTCTAACCACAAAGTCATGTAACAGTCAACCTCATTAGCTTGATACTTTCAGTTCTTTTGGAATAAAATCGATTGAAGTGAACTTTCTTATCTTCATCAAACGCATTACTAAGGCTTAATTACGCGTCCATGAAGGTTATTGGGTCCATCAGTACACGTCGTTCTCATCACTTCAAGTTAAACCTTAAGGGAAATGGATACTTAGGTTCTAACCACAAGTCATGTGACAGTCAACCTCATTAGCTTGATACGTTCAGTTCTTTTGTAACAAGTCGATTGAAAGTGAACTTTCTTATACTTCATCAAACGCATTAGCTAAGGGCTTATTACGCGTCCATGAAGGTTATTGGGTCCTCAGTACCGTCGTTCTCATCACTTCAAGTTAAAACCTTGAAGGTGAAAATGGATAACTTAGGTTCTAAACCACAAGTCATGTGACAGTCAACCTCATTAGCTTGATACGTTCAGTTCTTTTGGAACAAATCGATTGAAGTGAACTTTCTTGTACGTCATACAACGCAGTTACTAAGGCTTAATTACTCGTCCATGAAGTTATTGGGTCCTCAGTACACGCGTTCTCATCACTTCAAGTTAACCTTGAAGGTGAAATGGATAACTTAGGTTCTAACCACAGTCATGTAACAGTCACCTCATTAGCTTATACGTTCAGTTCTTTTGGAACAAATCGATTGAAGTGAACTTTCTTATACTTCATCAAACGCATTACTAAGGCTTAATTACGCGTCCATTAAGTTATTGGGTCCTCAGTACACGTCGTTCTCATCACTTCAAGTTAACCTTGAAGGTGAAATGGATAACTTAGGTTCTAACCACAAGTCATGTAACAGTCAACCTCATTAGCTTGATACGTTCAGTTTTTTGTAACAAATCGATTGAAGTGAACTTTCTTATACTCATCAAACGCATTACTAAGGCTTAATTACGCGTCCATGAAGGATTATTGGGTCCTCAGTACACGTCGTTCTCATCACTTCAAGTTAACCTTGAAGTGAAATGGATAACTTAGGTTCTAACCACAAGTCATGTAACAGTCAACCTCATTAGCTTGATACGTTCAGTTCTTTTGTAACAAATCGATTGAAGTGACCTTTCTTATACATCATCAAACGCATTGCTATAGCTTAATTACGCGTCCATGAAGGTTATTGGGTCCTCAGTACACGTCGTTCTCATCACTTCAAGTTAAACCTTGAAGGTGAAATGGATAACTTAGGTTCTAACAACAAGTCATGTAACATTCAACCTCATTAGCTTGAAACGTTCAGTTCTTTTGTAACAAATCGATTGAAGTGACCTTTCTTATACTTCATCAAACGCATTACTAAGGCTTAATTACGCGTCCATGAAGGTTATTGGGTCCTCAGTACACGTCGTTCTCATCACTTCAAGTTAAACCTTGAAGGTGAAATGGATAACTTAGGTTCTAACCACAAGTCATGTAACAGTCAACCTCATTAGCTTGATACGTTCATTTCTTTTGGAACAAATCGATTGAAGTGAACTTTCTTATACTTCATCAAACGCATTACTAAGGCTTAATTAAGCGTCCAAGAAGGTTATTGCGTCCTCAGTACACGTCGTTCTCATCACTTCAAGTTCAACCTTGAAGGTGAAATAGATATCTTAGGTTCTAACCACAAGTCATGTAACAGTAAACCTCATTAGCTTGATACGTTCAGTTCTTTTGGAACAAATCGATTGAAGTGAACTTTCTTATACTTCATCAAACGCATTACTAAGGCTTAATTACGCGTCAATGAAGGTTATTGGGTCCTCAGTACACGTCGTTCTCATAACTTCAAGTTAAACCTTAAAGGTGAAATGGATAACTTAGGTTCTAACCACAAGTCATGTAACAGTCAACCTGATTAGCTTGATACGTTCAGTTCTTTTGTAACAAATCGATTGCAGTGACCTTTCTTATACTTCATCAAACGCATTGCTATGGCTTAATTACGCGTCCATGAAGGTTGTTGGGTCCTCAGTACACGTCGTTCTCATCACTTCAAGTTAAACCTTGAAGGTGAAATGGATAACTTAGGTTCTAAACCACAAGTCATGTAACAGTCAACCACATTAACTTTATACGTTCAGTTCTTTTGGAATAAATTGATTGAAGTGAACTTTCTTATACTTCATAAAACGCATTACTATGGCTTAATTACGCGTCCATGAAGATTATTGGGTCCACAGTACACGTCGTTCTCATCACTTCAAGTTAAACCTTAAAGCTGAAATGGATAACTTAGGTTCTAACCACAAGTCATGTAACAGTCGACCTCATTAGCTTGATACGTTCATTTCTTTTGGAACAAATCGATTCAAGTGAACATTCTTATACTACATCAAACGCATTACTAAGGCTTAATTACTCGTCCATTAAGGTTATTGGGTCCTCAGTACACGTCGTTCTCATCACTTCAAGTTAATCATTGAAGGTGAAATGGATAAGTTAGGTTCTAACCACAAGTCATGTAACAGTCAACCTCATTAGCTTGATACGTTCAGTTCTTTTGGAACAAATCGATTGAAGTGACTTTTCGTATACTTCATTAAACGCATTACTAAAGGCTTAATTACGCGTCCATGAAGGTGATTGGCTCCTCAGTACACGTCGTTCTCATCACTTCAAGTTAAACCTTGAAGGTGAAATTGATAATTTAGGTTCTAACCACAAGTCATGTAACAGTCAACCTCATTAGCTTGATACGTTCAGTTCTTTTGTAACAAATCGATTGAAGTGACCTTTCTTATACATCATCAAACGCATTGCTATAGCTTAATTACGCATCCATGAAGGTTATTGGGTCCTCAGTACACGTCGTTCTCATCACTTCAAGTTAAACCTTGAAGGTGAAATGGATAACTTAGGTTCTATCCACAAGTCATGTAACTGTCAACCTCATTAGCTTGATACGTTCATTTCTTTTAGAACAAATCGATTCAAGTGAACATTCTTATACTACATCAAACGAATTACTAAGGCTTAATTACTCGTCCATTAAGTTTATTAGGTACTCAGTACACGTCATTCTCATCACTTCAAGTTAATCATTGAAGGTGAAATTGATAACTTAGGTTCTAACCACAAGTCATGTAATAGTCAACCTCGTTAGCTTGATACGTTCAGTTCTTTTGGAACAAATCGATTGAAGTGACTTTTTGTATACTTCATCAAATGCATTTCTAAGGCTTAATTACGCGTCCCTGAAGGTTATTGGGTCCACAGTACACGTCGTTCTCATCACTTCAAGTTAAACCTTGAAGTTGAAATTGATAACTTAGGTTCTAACCACAAGTCATGTAACAGTCAACCTCATTAGCTTGATACGTTCAGTTCTTTTGGAACAAATTGATTGAAGTGAACTTTCTTGTACTTCATTAAACGCATTACTAATGCTTAATTACGCGTCCATGAAGGTTATTGGGTCCTCAGTACACGTAGTTCTCATCACTTCAAGTTAAACATTGAAGGTGAAATGGATATCTTAGGTTCTAACCACAAGTCATGTAACAGTAAACCTCATTAGCTTGATACGTTCAGTTCTTTTGGAACAAATCTATTGAAGTGAACTTTCTTATATTTCATCAAACGCATTACTAAGGCTTAATTACTGATGTGAATCAGAGTGCAACCAACTTCAAGCCCAAAGTTAAAGATCCATGTCAAGATATTGGAGGTCCAATGACAAGATCAAGAATCAAGAAAATGCAAGAAGCCTTAAATGGATTGATTATAGAAATCCAAGAGAAAGATTCTTTCCAAAAAGAGCTGAAATTAATAAATTTGTTAAGTATTGAAGAGGATGCTTGCGAAGAAAAGAAGGCCAAAGATACTTGAAAACTACCCAAAGATTAGTGGCAAGAGAGATGAAAGCACAACAACAAAACAAATTTGGCAAGCAATTATTTTCTAATTATAGTTTTAGAAAGTTTCTTAATTATATTTTTAGAAAGTTTCTTAATTATAGTTTTAGAAAGCTTTCCTAATCATAGATTTAGAAAGTTTTCCTAAGTATTGTTTTAGAAAGTTTCCTAATTATCGTTTTAGTAATATTTCCTAATTACTTTTAGGATATTTTGTAGCCTATTTAAAGGCATAGGCGCTTCAACATTATTAACAGTATACATGATTTTGAGTTATTCTTGTGAGAATTTTCTCTTTTGTTCTTTGTGAAGAATAGATCTTCTTCAAGTCAAAACTAAAGATCACTTGATAGCTTTGGTTCTAGAACCACAAGTTCGGTTTACGGTCAAGCTCCTTGTTTGATAACTTTTGGTTCCGTCGGCAAAGTTTCGATTGGGGTCAAGTTCCTTATACTTGATTTTCACAGGCGTTCCTTGGTTTCTAATTCCGCTTGTTGAAGTTCTTTGGGTTTCATATACCCGTTGTCTCATCAATTACCGTCCATGAAGGGGTATTGGGTCCACAGTACCGTCGTTCTCATCACTTCATTTAATACCTTGAATTGAATGGAATAACTTAGTTCTAACCAACAAGTCATGTGACAGTAACCTCAGTAGCTTGATACTTCCATTTCTTTGGAACAATCGATTGCAGTGAACTTTCCCTTGTACTCATTAAATGCATTACTAAGGCTTAATTACGCGTCCATGAAGGTTATTGGGTCCTCAGTACACGTAATTCTCATCACTTCAAGTTAAACCTTCAAGGTGAAATGGATAACTTAGGTTCTAACAACAAGTCATGTAACATTCAACCTCATTAGCTTGATACGTTCAGTTCTTTTGTAACAAATCGATTGAAGTGACCTTTCTTATACTTCATCAAACGCATTACTAAGGCTTAATTACGCGTCCATGAAGGTTATTGGGTCCTCAGTACACGTCGTTCTCATCACTTCAAGTTAATCATTGAAGGTGAAATGGATAAGTTAGGTTCTAACCACAAGTCATGTAACAGTCAACCTCATTAGCTTGATACGTTCAGTTCTTTTAGAACAAATCGATTGAAGTGACTTTTCGTATACTTCATTAAACGCATTACTAAGGCTTAATTACGCGTCCATGAAGGTGATTGGCTCCTCAGTACACGTCGTTCTCATCACTTCAAGTTAAACCTTGAAGGTGAAATGGATAACTTAGGTTCTAACCACAAGTCAGTAACAGTATCCTCATTAGCTTGATTACTTTCGTCTTTTGGAACAATCGATTGAAGTGAACTTTCTTATCTACAATCAAACAACCTTACTAAGGCTTAATTCCTCGTCCATGAAGGGTATTGGTCCTCAGTAACACGTCTTTCCCATCACTTCCAGTTAAACCTTGAGTTGAAATGGATAACTTATGTTCTAACCACAAGTCTGTAACAAGCAACCTCATTAGCTTGATTACGTTTCGGTTCTTTTGTAACAAATCGTTGAATGAGTGCTTGTACTTCGTTAAAAACCATTACTAAGGCTTATTTTACGCTCCATGAAGGTTATTGGGAAATCCTCACTACACGTATTTCTACATCACGCACGTTAAACATGCAGGTAATGGTAACTTAGGTCTAACCACAATTCATGTAACAGTCAACCTAAAAAAAAACATTAGCTTTAATACGTTTCAGTTCTTTTGTCAAAAATCGATTTAAGTGAAATTTCTTATACTTCATCAAATGCATTACTATGGCTTAATTACGCGTCCATGAAGATTATAGGGTCCACAGTACGCGTAATTAAGCCATAGTAATGCGTTTGATAAAGTATACGAAAGTTCACTTCAATCGATTTGTTCCAAAAGAACTGAACGTATCAAGCTAATGAGGTTGACTGTTACATGGCTTGTGGTTAGAACCTAAGTTATCCATTTCACCTTCAATGTTTAACTTGAAGTGATGAGAACAACGTGTACTGTTGACCCAATAACCTTTATGGACCTGTAATTAAGCCTTAGTAATGCGTTTGATTTAGTATAAGAAAGTTCACTTCAATCGTCTTGTTCCAAAAGAAATGAACGTATCAAGCTAATGAGGTTGACTGTTACATGACTTGTGGTTAGAACCTAAGTTATCCATTTCACCTTCAAGGTTTAACTTGAAGTGATGAGAACGACGTGTACTGAGGACCCAATAACCTTCATGGAATCGTAATTAAGCCTTAGTAATGCGTTTGATGAAGTATAAGAAAGTTCACTTCAATCGATTTGTTACAAAAGAACTGAACGTATCAAGCTGATGAGGTTGACTGTTACATGACTGTTGATTAGAACCTAAGTTATCCATTTCACCTTCAAGGTTTAACTTGAAGTAATGAGAACGACGTGTACTGAGGACCCATGAACCTTCATGAACGCGTAATTAAGCCTTAGTAATGCATTTGATGAAGTATAAGAAAGTTCACTTCTATCGATTTGTTCCAAAAAAACTGAACGTATGAAGCAAATGAGGTTGACTATTACATGACTTGTGGTTAGAACCTAAGTTATCCATTTCACCTTCAAAGTTTAACTAGAAGTGATGATAACGACGTGTACTGAGGACCCAAGAACCTTCATGAACGCGTAATTAAGCCTTAGTAATGCATTTGATGAAGTATAAGAAAGTTCACTTCAATCGATTTGTTCCAAAAAAACTGAACGTATGAAGCAAATGAGGTTGACTGTTACATGACTTGCAGTTAGAACCAAAGTTATCCATTTCACCTTCAAGGTTTAACTTGAAGTGATGAGAACGACGTGTACTGAGGACCCAATAACCTTCATGGAATCGTAATTAAGCCTTAGTAATACGTTTGATGAAGTATAAAAAAATTCACTACAATCGATTTGTTCTCAAATAACTGAACGTATGAAGCAAATGAGGTTGACTGTTACATGACTTGTGGTTAGAACCAAAGTTATCCATTTCACCTTCAAGGTTTAACTTTGAAGTGATGAGAACGACGTGTACTGAGGACCCAATAACCATCATGGACGCGTAATTTAGCCTTAGTAATGCGTTTGAAGAAGTATAAGAAAGTTCAATTCAATCGATTTGTTCCAAAACAACTGAACGTATCAAGCTAATGAGGTTGACTGTTACATGACTTGTGGTTAGAACCTAATTTATCCATTTCACCTTCAAGGTTTAACTTGAAGTGATGAGAACGACGTGTACTGAGGACCCATGAACCTTCATGAACGCGTAATTAAGCCTTAGTAATGCGTTTGATAAAGTATAAGAAAGTTCACTTCAATCGATTTGTTCCAAAAAAACTGAACGTATGAAGCAAATGAGGTTGACTGTTACATAACTTGTGGTTAGAACCTAAGTTATCCATTTCACCTTCATGGTTTAACTTGAAGTGATGAGAACGACGTGTACTGAGGACCCAATAACCTTCATTGACGCGTAATTAAGCCTTGGAAATGTGTTTGATGAAGTGTAAGAAAGTTCACTTCAATCGATTTGTTCCAAAAAAAACTGAACGTATCAAGCTAATGAAGGTTGACTGTTACTTGACTTGCGGTTAGAACCAAAGTTATCCATTTCACCTTCAATGTTTAACTTGAAGTGATGAGAACGACGTGTACTGAGGACCAAATAACCTTCATGAACGCATAATTAAGCCTTAGTAATGCGTTTGATGAAGTATAAAAAAGTTCACTTCAATCGATTTGTTCCAAAAGAACTGAACGTATCAAGCTAATGAGGTTGACTGTTGCATGACTTGTGGTTAGAACCCAAGTTATCCATTTCACATTCAAAGTTTAACTAGAAGTGATGAGAACGACGTGTACTGATGACCCAATAACCTTCATGAACGCGTAATTAAGCATTAGTAATGCGTTTGATGAAGTATAAAAAAGTTCAATTCAATCGATTTGTTCCAAAAGAACTGAACGTATCAAGCTAATGAGGTTGACTGTTACATGACTTGTGGTTAGAACCAAAGTTATCAATTTCACCTTCAAGGTTTAACTTGAATTGATGAGAACGACGTGTACTGAGGACCAAATGACCTTCATGAACGCGTAATTAAGCCTTAGTAATGTGTTTGATGAAGTATAAGAAAGTTCACTTCAATCGATTTGTTCCAATTAAACTTAATGTATCAAGCTAATGAGGTTGACTGTTACATGACTTGTGGTTAGAACCTAAGTTATCCATTTCACCTTCAAGGTTTAACTTGAAGTGATGAGAACGACGTGTACTGAGGACCCATGAACCTTCATGAATGCGTAATTAAGCCTTAGTAATGCGTTTGAAGAAGTATAAGAAAGTTCACTTCAATCGATTTGTTCCAAAAAAATTGAACGTATGAAGCAAATGAGGTTGATTGCTACATGACTTGTGGTTAGAACCTAAGTTATCCATTTCACCTTCAAGGTTTAACTTGAAGTGATGAGAACGACGTGTACTGTGGACTAAATAACCTTCATGGACGCGTAATTAAGCCTTAGTCATGCATTTGATGAAGTATAAGAAAGTTCACTTCAATCGATTTTGTCCAAAAGAATTGATCGTATCAAGCTAATGAGGTTAACTGCTACATGACTTGTGGTTAGAACCTAAGTTATCCATTTCACCTTCAAGGTTTAACTTAAAGTGATGAGAACGACGAGTACTGAGGACCCATGAACCTTCATGAACGCGTAATTAAACCTTAGTATTGCGTTTGATGAAGTATAAGAAAGTTCACTTCAATCGATTTGTTCCAAAAAAACTGAACGTAAGAAGATAATGAGTTTGACTGTTACATGACTTGTGGTTAGAACCTAAGTTATCCATTTCACCTTCAAGGTTTAACTTGAAGTGATGAGAACGATATGTACTGAGGACCCAATAACCTTCATGGACACGTAATTAAGCCTTAGTAATGCGTTTGAAGAAGTATAAGAAAGTTCACTTCAATCGATTTGTTCGAAAAGAACTGAACGTATCAAGCTAATGATGTTGACTGTTACATGACTTGTGGTTAAAACCTAAGTTATCCATTTCACCTTCAAAGTTTACCTTGAAGTGATGACAACGACGTGTACGAAGGACCAAATAACCTTCATCAACGCGTAATTAAGCCTTAGTAATCCGTTTGATTTAGTATAAGAAAGTTCACTTCCAATCGTCTTGTTCCAAAAGAAATGAACGTATCAAGCTAATGAGGTTGACTGTTACATGACTTGTGGTTAGAACCTAAGTTATCCATTTAACCTTCAAGGTTTAACTTGAAGTGATGAGAACGACGTGTACTGAGGACCCAATAACCTTCATGGAATCGTAATTAAGCCTTAGTAATGCGTTTGATGAAGTATAAGAAAGTTCACTTCAATCGATTTGTTACAAAAGAACTGAACGTATCAAGCTGATGAGGTTGACTGTTACATGACTTGTGGTTAGAACCTAAGTTATCCATTTCACCTTCAAGGTTTAACTTGAAGTGATGAGAACGACGTGTACTGAGGACCCATGAACCTTCATGAACGCGTAATTAAGCCTTAGTAATGCGTTTGAAGAAGTATAAGAAAGTTCACTTCAATCGATTTGTTCAACAAAAACTGAACGTATGAAGCAAATGAGGTTGACTGTTACATGACTTGTGGTTAGAACCTAAGTTATCCATTTCACCTTCAAGGTTTAACTTGAAGTGATGAGAACGACGTGTACTGTGGACCAAATAACCTTCATGGACGCGTAATTAAGCCGTATTCATGCATTTGATGAAGTATAAGAAAGTTCACTTCAATCGATTTTGTCCAAAAGATATGATCGTACCAAGCTAATGAGGTTAACTGCTACATGACTTGTGGTTAGAACCTAAGTTATCCATTTCACCTTCAAGGTTTAACTTAAAGTGATGAGAATGACGTGTACCGAGGACCCATTAATCTTCATGAACGCGTAATTAAACCTTAGTAATGCGTTTGATGAAGTATAAGAAAGTTCACTTCAATCGATTTGTTCCAAGAAAACTGAACGTTTGAAGATAATGAGTTTGACTGTTACATAACTTTTGGTTAGAACCTAAGTTATCCATTTCACCTCCAAGGTTTAACTTGAAGTGATGCAAACGACATGTACTGAGGACCCAATAACCTTCATGGACGCGTAATTAAGCCTTAGTAATGCGTTTGAAGAAGTATAAGAAAGTTCACTTCAATCGATTTGTTCGAAAAGAACTGAACGTATCTAGCTAATGATGTTGACTGTTACATGACTTGTGGTTAAAACCTAAGTTATCCATTTCACCTTCAAAGTTAAACTTGAAGTGATGAGAACGACGAGTACTGAGGACCAAATAACCTTCATCAACGCGCAATTAAGCCTTAGTAATGCATTTGATTAAGTATAAAAAAGTTCACTTCAATCGATTTGTTCCAAAAGAACTGAACGTATCAATCTAATGAGGTTGATTGTTACATGACTTGTGGTTAGAACCTAAGTTATCCCTTTCACCTTCAAGGTTTAACTTGAAGTGATGAGAACGACGTGTACTGAGGACCCAATAACCTTCATGGACACGTAATTAGGCCTTAGTAATGCGTTTGATGAAGTATAAGAAAGTTCACTTCAATCGATTTGTTCCAAAGGAACTGAACGTATGAATCAAATGAGGTTGACTGTTACATGACTTGTGGTTAAAACCTAAGTTATCCATTTCACCTTCAAGGTTTACCTTGAAGTGATGACAACGACGTGTACTGAGGACCCAATAACCTTCATTGGCGTGTAATTAAGCTTTAATAATGCGTTTGATGAAGTATAAGAAAGTTCACTTCAATAGATTTGTTCCAAAAGAACTGAACGTATGAAGCAAATGAGGTTGACTGTTACATGACTTGTAGTTAGAACCTAAATTATCCATTTCACCTTAAAGGTTTAAGTTGAAGTGATGAGAATGACGTGTACTGAGGACCCAATAACCTTCATTGGCGCGTAATTCAGCCTTAGTAATGCGTTTGATGAAGTATAAGAAAGTTCACTTCATTCAATTTGTTCCAAAAGAACCAAACGTATGAAGCAAATGAGGTTGACTGTTACATGACTTGTGGTTAGAACCTACGTTATCCATTTCACCTTCAAGGTTTAACTTGAAGTGATGAGAACGACGTGTACTGAGGACCCAAGAACCTTCATGAACGCGTAATTAAGGCTTAGTAATGCGTTTGATGAAGTATAAGAAAGTTCACTTCAATCGATTTTTTCCAAAAAAAGTGAACGTATGAAGCAAATGAGGTTGACTGTTACATGACTTGTGGTTAGAACCTAAGTTATCTATTTGACCTTCAAGGTTTAACTTGAAGTGATGAGATCGAAGTCTACTGAGGACCCAATAATATTCTTGCACGCATAATTAAGCCTTAGTAATGCGTTTGATATGGTATATGAAAGTTCATTTCAATCGATTTGTTCCAAAAGAACTGAACGTATGAAGCTAATGAGGTTTACTGTTACATGACTTGTAGTTAGAACATAAGTTATCCATTTCACCTTCAAGGTTTAACTTGAAGTGATGAGAACGACGTGTACTGTGGACACAATTACCTTCATGAACGCGTAATTAAGTCTTAGTAATTCGTTTGATGAAGTATACGAAAGTTCAATTCAATCGATTTGTTCCAAAAGAACGTGATGCGAACCACGCCAACGATGTGACGGTGACCCACGATCAAAATATTGGCGTCATCGCTAACCCAGAATCTTATACTTCATCAAACGCATTACTATGGCTTAATTACGCGTCCATGAAGGTTATTGGGTCCTTAGTACACGTCGTTCTCATCACTTCAAGTTAAACGTTGAAGGTGAAATGGATAACTTAGGTACACGTCGTTCTCATCACTTCAAGTTAAACCTTGAAGGTGAAATGGATAACTTAGGTTCTAACTACAAGTCATGTAACAGTCAACCTCATTAGCTTGATACGTTCATTTCTTTTGGAACAAATCGATTGAAGTGAACTTTCTTATACTTCATCAAACGCATTACTAAGGCTTAATTACGCGTCCATGAAGGTTATTTGGTCCTTAGTACACGTCGTTCTCATCACTTCAAGTTAAACCTTGAAGGTGAACTGGATAACTTAGATTCTAACTACAAGTCATGTAACAGTGAACCTCATTAGCTTGATACGTTCATTTCTTTTGGAACAAAATCGATTGAAGTGAACTTTCTTATACTTCATCAAAAGCATTACTCTGGCTTAATTACGCGTCCATGAAAGTTATTGGGCCAACAGTACACGTCGTTCTCATCACTTCAAGTTAAACCTTGAAGGTGAAATGGATAACTTAGGTTCTAACCACAGTCATGTAACAGTCACCTCATTAGCTTGATACGTTCATTTCTTTTGGAACAAATCGATTGAAGTGAACTTTCTTATACTTCATCAAACGCATTACTAAGGCTTAATTACGCGTCCATGAAGGTTATTTAGTCCTTAATACACGTCGTTCTCATCACTTCAAGTTAAACCTTGAAGAAGAAATGGATAACTTAGGTTTTAACTACAAGTCACTGAACAGTCAAATCATTAGCTTGATACGTTCATTTCTTTTGGACCAAATCGATTGAGTGAACTTTCTTATACTTCATCGAACCATACGAAGCTTATTATGCCTCCATTAGGTGCTTTGGTCCTATACACGTCGTTCTCACACTTCAATTTAACCTTGAAGACAAATGGATAACTTAGGTCTAACTACAAGTCGTAACAGTAGCGCACTTAGCTTGATAGTTTCATTCCTTTTGGACAATCGATTGAATTAAACTTTCTTATACTTCATCAAATTCAACTAAGGCTAATTCGCTGCCATGAAGGTCATTTGGTCCTTAGTACACGTCGTTCCTCATCACTTCACCAGGTAAACCTTGAAGGTGAAATAGATAACTTGGTTCCAACTACAAGTCAGTAACATTCACCTCATTAGCTTGATACGTTCATTCTTTTGGAACAAATCGATGAAGTGAACTTTCTCTAACTTCATCAACGCATTCTAAGGCTTAATTACGCGTCCATGAAGGTTATTTGGTCCTTAGTACAACGTCGTTCTCATCACATCAAGTTAAACCTTGCAAGGTGAAAATGGATAACTGAGGTTTTAACTACAAGTCATGTAACAGTCAACATCATTAGCTTGATACGTTCATTTCGTTTGGAACAAATCGATTGGAAGTGACTTTCTTATACTTCATCGAACGCATTACTAAGGCTTAATAGGCCTCCATGAAGGTTATTTGGTCCTTATACACGTTCGTTCTCATCACTTCAGTTAAACCTTGAAGAGAAATGGATAACTAGGTTCTAACTACAAGTCATTGTAACAGTCAAGCTCATTAGCTTGATACGTTCATTCCTTTTGGAAAAAACAATCGATTGAGGAAACTTTCTTATACTTCATCAATTCATTACTAAGGCTTAATTACGCGTCCAATGAGTCATGTGGTCCTAGTACCGTCGTTCTTATCACTTCAAGCTAAACCTGAAGGTGAAAGGGATAAGCTTAGGTTCTAACTACAAGTCATGTAACATAACCTCATAGCTTGATACGTCATTTCGTTTGGAACAAAATCGATTGACTGAAATTTTTTATACTTCATCAAATGCATTACTAAGGCTAATAGGCGTCCATGAAGGTTATTTGGTTCCTTATTACACGTCGTTCTCATCACTTCAGTTTCCAAACTCAACGTACAACCTTGAATGGTGAAATGTCTACAAGGTTCTAACTACAAGTCATGTAACAGTCCACCTCCCAAGTCGTTCTTATTTGTCACTTCAAGTAACCTGAAGAAAGAAAGCGGATAAACTTAGGTTCAACTACAAGTCAGGCAAACGCAAGTCATTAGCTTGATACGTCATTTCTTTGGGAACAAATCGCTGAAGGCACTTGCTTATACTTCTCCGAACGCTTACTAAGGCTTCCTTATGCGTCATGAAGGTTATTGGGTCCACAGTAACGTCGTTCTCATCACTTCAAGTTAAAAATGAAGGTGAAATGGATAACTTAGGTTCTACCCACATAGTCATGTAACAGTCAACCTCATTAGCTGATAAGTTACTCCTTTTGGAACAATCGATTGAAGTGGAACTTTCTTATAATTCATCAAATGCATTACGAAGCTCTATTAAAGCGTCCATGGAAGGTATGTGGTCCTGAATACACGTGTTCTTATCACTTAAGTAAAACCTGAAGAAGAACTGGATAACTTAGGTTCTAACTACAAGTCATGTAACAGTCAAGCTCATTAGCTTGAGACGTTATTTCTTTTGGAACTAATCGATGAAGTGAACTTTTTATACTTCTATCAAACGCAATTACTAAGGCGTTAAGTAACGAGTCCATGAAGGGATTGGGGTCCCCGTACACGCGTTCTAATCATTAAAGTTAAACCAGTGAAGTGGAAATGGAAACTTAGGTTCTAACCCAAGTCATGTAACAGTCACCTCATTAGTTGATACGTTCAGTTCTTTGGAACAAACGATGAAATGAACTTTCTATACATCATCAAAGCATTACTAAGGCATACTAAGGAGTCCATTGAAGGTTTTAGTGTCCTATACACGTCGTTTTATCACTTCAAGTTCAACTTTGAAGAAGAATGGATAACTTAGGTTTAACTAACAAGTCATTAACGTCAGGCTCATAGCTTGATAGCTTTCATTTCTTTGGAGCACCAAAACGCGATTGAAGGAACTTTTATACTTCCTTTCAAACGCACATTACTCAGGCTTAATTACGCGTACATGAAGGGTTGTGGGTCCTCAAGTCACGTCGTCGTTCTCATATCTTCAAGGTAAACCTTGAAGGTGGAAATGGAGAACTTAGGTTATAACCAAAAGTCATGGAACAGTCAACCTCATTAGCTTGATATGGTCATTTATTTTGGAACCAAATAAATTGAAGTGAACTTTCCTATCTCATCATAGCATTACTAAGTTTAATTACGGCGTCCATGAAGGTTTCGGGTCCACTGTGACATTGGGTCATTCTCTATCACTTCAAGTTAAACCTTGGAGGTGAAATGGATAATGTAGGTTTAACATAAGTCATGTAACAGTCAACCTAGTAGCTTGAGACGTTCAGTTCTTTCAGAACCAAATCGATTGAAGTGAACTCTTATACTTCATCAAACGCATACTATGGCTAATTACGCGTCCATGAAGGGTTTATTGGGTCACAGTACCGGCGTTATCATCACTTCAAGTTAAACATTGAAGGTGAAATGGATACTTAGTTTAAGCACAAGGCTTAACAGTCAACCTCAGTAGCTTGATGACGTTCGTTCTTTTGGAAAACAACTCGATTGAAGTGAACTTTCTTATACTTCACAAACGCATACTAAGGCATCCTACGAGTTCCTGGTTTCTTCTGCCGATCGCAAAACGACAAAGAGTGAAGTCATTTAAAGGCTACTTTTAAACCGATGGCGGTTCAGCGTTTAAACATTATTCCGCCGATACAGTTCAAGCCGTTGAAGTGTTGTATCATCCGATAGCCTTCAAGCTGCATCTGCCGATAGCATTCCAAGCTGCATCTGCCGTGAAGTCGTCAAGATGCATCTGCCATGGAGTCTTCAAGATGCATCTGCCGATGGAGTCTTCAGATCATCTGCCGATGGTATTTGAAGATACATCTGCCGATGGTTTTTTCAAGTTGTTTTTGCCGATGATTTTTCAAGATGCATCAGCCGATGGTTTTCAGTATGCATCTGCCGATGGAATTCAAAGCTTGCATCTCCGATGCAATTCAAAGCTTGCATATACGATGACTTACATATTGCATCGACCGATTGCGGTTTTGAAGAACTCATGCCGATAGCTTTTAACCGCTTTCCCACCGATGATCTTCCGCCATAACATTCAAAATAGCCGCGAAGCTACAGTGACGTCGTTTTCAGCATTAACTCCAGAACTTAATGGCACGACGGTTTGCACTACAGACGCAAAACGTCTACCTGATCTAGTACGTATGCTTTCCCAACAGTACCATTTCCAT